>CM051237.1:144656187-145243687 GCA_027917425.1 Gastrophryne carolinensis
CAATTCAAAATGCAATACTTTGATTCAGCTGAGGAAGGATCAACAAGCGTATTTAGTATAACAGATAGGCTGCCTAGTGCAGGTTTGGGATGCCCTGCGGCCTGGTGTTTTTTTTGTTAAAGGCAGACCAAAAACCAATTCAAAATGCAATACTTTGATTCAGCTGAATAAGGATCAACAAGCGTATTTAGTATAATAGATAGGTTGCCTAGTGCAGTTTTGGGATGCCCTGCGGCCTGGTGTTTTTTTTGTTAAAGGCAGACCAAAAACCAATTCAAAATGCAATACTTTGATTCAGCTGAGGAAGGATCAACACGCGTATTTAGTATAACAGATAGGCTGCCTAGTGCAGGTTTGGGATGCCCTGCGGCCTGGTGTTTTTTTTGTTAAAGGCAGACCAAAAACCACTTCAAAATGCAATACTTTGATTCAGCTGAGGAAGGATGAACAAGCATATTTAGTATAACAGATAGGCTGCCTAATGCAGGTTTGGGATTCCCTGCGGCCTTATGTTTTTTTGTTAAAGGCAGACCAAAAACCAATTCAAAATGCAATACTTTGATTCAGCTGAGGAAGGATCAACAAGCGTATTTAGTATAACAGATAGGCTGCCTAATGCAGGTTTGGGATGCCCTGCGGCCTGGGGTTTTTTTTGTTAAAGGCAGACCAAAAACCAATCCAAAATGCAATACTTTGATTCAGCTAAGGAAGGATCAACAAGCATATTTAGTATAATAGACAGGCTGCCTAGTGCAGGTTTGGGATGCCCTGCGGCCTGGTGTTTTTTTGTTAAAGGCAAACCAAAAACCAATTCAAAATGCAATACTTTGATACAGCTGAGGAAGGATCAACAAGTGTATTTAGTATAACAGATAGGCTGCCTAGTGCAGGTTTGGAATGCCCTGTGGCCTGGTGTTTTTTTTGTTAAAGGCAGACCAAAAACCAATTCAAAATGCAATACTTTGACTCAGCTGAGTAAGGTTGAGCAAGCGTATTTAGCATAAGAGATAGGCTGCCTAGTGCAGGTTTGGAATGCCCTGCGGCCTGGTGTTTTTTTTGTTAAAGGCAGACCAAAAACCAATTAAAAATGCAATACTTTGATTCAGCTGAGGAAGGATCAACAAGCGTATTTAGTATAACAGATAGGCTGCCTAGTGCAGGTTTGGGATGCCCTGCGGCCTGGTGTTTTTTTTGTTAAAGGCAGACCAAAAACCAATTCAAAATGCAATACTTTGATTCAGCTGAATAAGGATCAACAAGCGTATTTAGTATAACAGATAGGCTGCCTAGTGCAGTTTTGGGATGCCCTGCGGCCTGGTGTTTTTTTTGTTAAAGGCAGACCAAAAACCAATTCAAAATGCAATACTTTAATTCAGCTGAGGAAGGATCAACACGCGTATTTAGTATAACAGATAGGCTGCCTAGTGCAGGTTTGGGATGCCCTGCGGCCTGGTGTTTTTTTTGTTAAAGGCAGACCAAAAACCACTTCAAAATGCAATACTTTGATTCAGCTGAGGAAGGATGAACAAGCGTATTTAGTATAACAGATAGGCTGCCTAATGCAGGTTTGGGATTCCCTGCGGCCTTATGTTTTTTTGTTAAAGGCAGACCAAAAACCAATTCAAAATGCAATACTTTGATTCAGCTGAGGAAGGATCAACAAGCGTATTTAGTATAACAGATAGGCTGCCTAATGCAGGTTTGGGATACCCAGGTGGGCTGTTTTTTTTTGGTTCTAGGCAGACAAAAAAATATTTAAACTAATCCAGTTATATATTATGATAAATGCTTGTGTGTAACAGATAGGGTTAAATAAGCCACTGCATAGATGGCATGCACAGTGGCAAGGCAGATTTACAGCACAAAGAACTGAAATTGAATTGAAAACAGGGGGTATGTCTGGACATGTTCATCCACCATTTTAGAATGCCTTTAATTGAAATAAATGGAGTTTAAAGGAAAACTTAGATCGATCGAATCGCGGGGAAATTCGGATTCGTTCAGAATCAAATTTTCCATGAAATTCGGAACGAATCCGGGTTCGTCCGGATCGATTTGCTCATCCCTAATTCTGGTATATTGTCTAATATCTCTCTGTGGTAAGTATGCTTATAAGCTATTTTTGATTATAAGACTTATAACTGAAATTTAGCTAAAAGTGTATTGTTTAATTTAAACTAACATACAGTGCATAAGTAGCTCTCATGAATGAGATGAGATTTGACTTTTGCCTTTAAGATGAACCTGTGGCTGGAGTTTCCTTTTCTTACCAGGGACTATTCAGCCCTCTATTCTATCCCTGAATTTTGTTCCAAGTTCTCAGGCTTTGGCACAAATGTAATGAGAGCACAGCAAGAAATAAATCAAGGAACTATCCTGGGAATTGAAAAGACTTGGCAAATATTTGCTAAATCTCTCTTGTGTTTGCATTGCTTAAAGAATGAAATGTACAGGTGGAAAGTGCCTTGGTAATGCTAGTTATTTATTAATAAAGAAAGAATTTTTATACCTCCAACATAATTGAGCATCACTAATTCTTTATTCAATGCCAGTAGATGGCTCAAAGACTAAGCAGAGTAGCTTGTTTTGTATGGAATTTCTTACATAGTGCTATTTCAAAATACCTTCAGGTTTTTTCGGCAAGTTTTCACTTTTTAAGCGCCGTCCAAACGAGTCCAGAATGTTTTTTAATTTTGCTATACTAGACAGTGAAAAAAATGTTTGGGTTCTTGTTCAAATACACTCTCTCTATATAAATGTGTATGTTACAGGCCCATTCCGTGAGGGAATGGGGGTTAGACGAGCCGGGGGATTCTTGTATTTAGGGAGTACTCACTGCAGTGGCGATGTCGCTCCTCAGCCTAAACAATCTAGGACACTCAGGGGTTTAGGTAGCACTTCTTTTTTGGTCACTTCACATGTTCAGATCCAGCATTACATAAAGTACAGTTAATATAAGCAACGTCTCTTACAGTTTCTCAATGTGGTACTTATTTCTCCATTAGAACATTAACACCTCAGCTGCCTCTGTCTGCAACCCCTGGGGATCTCTCTCAGAGTCTGTCCTCGCTCTACCCCCCCCCCCCAGTAGTACTGATAGCGTTAGAGTGGAAGAATGGGAAATCTCCAAGAGTCCCTGGCACCAAAAGTATCCCCTCCCCTTTATACTCTTGGCTGGCTTTCATTTCATTTTCTTTGAATGTTCCTCCACCTTCTGCCCTCCCGTGGCTGTGGCAGCCTGGCCAGCACCACGCAAACAATGTATATATGAGTTTTTGTTTTGTTTTGTTTTTTCTTTTGCCTACGGGAATAGAAGGGGGGTGCCACACTGCCCATGGGAAATGGGAGTGGGGGGGAATGCCACACTGCCTATGGGGAATGGGAGGGGGGGATGTCACACTGCCAATGGGGAATGAGGGGGGGAATGCCCCACTGGCAATGGGGATGGGAGGGGGAATGCCACACTGCCTATGGGGGGAGAATGACACCTTGCCTGAACCTTGCCTATTATGTGGTTCTTTGAGGGGGGGGGGGTTAACACAACATTTAATTCATTTTTTTTCCTAGTTGCATCTGCAGGAACACCTTAGAGGGTGAAAAATCTGGTAATCTTATTCAAAATTATTATGCTCTTAAAGCGGAACAAAACCCAGAATTTTGTCTTTCCTAGGTTTTGTTCTGTGCCCCTGGAGCATCCCGAATTGGGATGCTCAGCTGTGTGAAGCCCCTCAGTTGTCGCAGTGAAACTCACCTTTCCTTGACCCAGCGGTACATGGAAAGGCTCTTGTCTAGTCAGAACCATTTGCTTTGTTAAAGCACGGAAAGTGACAGCGTTTTTTTAAATTTTTGTGTTTTTACACATTTATTACAATAAATGTGGGGTGCCCCCCCCCCCCCCCACAAAGGCTACTAGCCTGTGCACCAAGCATAATGGATTGTAACCCAGGACTCAGAGGCAATGCTATTGTTGGCCTGTATGGGCTCAGGCTCTTCCACGCCCTCGATGCCCCAAATGACAGAAGGGGCAGGGCCTAGAGGGGATTTTCCAGTGCTAAACCTCTTATTTTTACATCAAAAGTGACGTAGGGGAGATTCCCAAGAGACCCTGCCTCTTAGCATAAAAGCCCTGACGACTTATAATGTCGTCCCCGGCCAGGAGCAGGGATGAACAGAGATGGCAACTACTTTTTAATTTTAACCATGCTCACAAATTATTTTGCCATGAACCTAATTGTTTTTCTTTTAAAAAAAAAGCTTCAGCTGCTGACTTATGGCTGAATTGAAATACAAAGGGAATCCTATTTCCTTGATCCCACAACCCCTATTCCCATTAGCTTCCATTAGATGTGGCACTTTATAAGGCATTATTCAATTTCAAAGGCCTCATTCAGAGGCAGCTATGACTGAATGAATCTTTTTACCATGACACCAGCTTTTTTCTTCTTTTTAAAGAAATCTTTGGATGAAGATATGTGGCTATAATGTACACACAAGGAAATCTGTTGTCTTGACTCACCACCCCCAATCTCATCATTTTGCACACAGATTTTGCTCTTACTAAGGCATGATCAAATATAATAGACATCAAGACAGTTACCACTCTGAAGGGTCTAACCTTTTAAGTGCCAGCCTACCTGGAGATTTTGTCACTCTCTTGCCAGACCATTTTGCACTATTTTGCGCTCCACAAGTTCAACTGTGATTTATGAAGGGATTTCCATATTGTTTTTTTCTGGGCTTTAACTTGAAATGTCGTGTTTGTCATTTTTTAGGTGTATCCTCAATATTATGGCTTGAAATATGTGCAAATATGTAGTGTTTTTGTAATAAAAAAAAGTACGTTTGTCAATAAAATCTTATTGCGTGTGAAATCCCAATTTCTCCCGGTTACAGTGCCACATATGTATAGGTAGACACCCTTTCCTGCCCAGAACACCCCCAAACTGAAACAGCACTTTAGGAGATTTTCAGCTGAAATACAAATATGTGAGGCGCTATGCGCACCTTGCAGTTTTTCAAGAAAAACAACCCTTTACATTTGAAATACCCCCCACAAACTATATATTCTCTGGAAGTACACATCTCAAGCTTTCTAGGTGTACCAGGCTTGTTAACATGGGTGCTGTTTTCTGGAAGTAATTTCTCAATGAATTCTTTGGTTGCACAGAGTTTCACAAAAAAAGAATTAAAAAGCAGAATCAAACTCATATTTTCCTAAAACAAATATATGCAAACAAGAAAAAACAAGCTCAATCTGAAAAAGCAACATCCCCCGAACAGAACAATAACCAACATGCATAGGAGTTGGCAAACACCCCAAAGTAAAGCATGTGCGTAAGAGTGATTTTACTTTAAAATTTCAGCTCTGCAGACAAAGTGCGCACCTTGCACAGTTTCTACCAAAACAACCCTTTACATCTGGAATACCCCCATAAACCATATATTCCCTGAAAGAACACATGTTAGGATTTCTAAGCGTACCCAGCTTGTTGTAGTGGGCTCATCGTTTTAGAAGTAATCCCTTGAAGAATTTTTAGGTTGCACAGGGTTTCCCTAAAAAAAAAAAAAAATCTAAAAAATCAAAATAAAAAACACATTTTCTTAAAAAATCAATATGCAAACAAGAAAAAACAAGCTAAATCTGAAAGCACATGGTCCCCCAAGCAGAACAATACCCCACATGCATAGGTACTATTAACTCTTTTAATTGCCCGCCTACTTAAAATTTTGTCACCCTCTGTTGACAGGTCATTTTTCACCATTTTGCACCATGTTTAACTGAGATTTTTGGAGGAATTTCCAGGAAAATTATATATATATATATTTTGCTGCAGAGTTTAGGCTTTAACATGAAATGTCTTGTTTGTAATTTATCTATTGTTTTTTTAAAATATTTTTGCATAAAAAAAAATAAATAAAAAATATTTTTTAGAATATTGTCTCCTTTATTTTAAATACTTTATTAGAGAAAACAATATTGCACGTGAAAGCCCCATTTCTCCCGATTATACCAGTACCACATATGTATCATATGCCCCCCATTCTTGTCCAGGAGACCCCCCCAAACTGCACTTTATAACATTTACAAATAAAATACAACTAATATCCACAATATAAACCTAAGGGGTTAATAAAAAAAAAAAAGAGTCCCCCTTCCCAGGGGGGAGACCCCATTTTTTCTAATTTTAAGGGTTAAAAACCCTTAAAAATCAAAAGAAAAATGACATGGGGTCCCCCTTACCCATCATAACCAGCCCGGGTCCAGCTATGGGGGCTTGTAGTGTCCAGCTTTGGTGGCCCCCTGCCCTGCAGCCTACAAGCCCACATACCCTGTGTGGGCCTGGGCTCTTCTGCCCCCCCCGGCCTCTGGGGAGGCAGGTAATTGGGGTTCCAGGGGTTAATGGCAAGTCACCCGCTAGCTGCAGGTGCTAGCCCCCAGCCTTGTGAACTGGTATAGGGGTCTCATGGACCCCTTACCAGTTCACAAAGGGTTAAGTGTAAAAGAACACACAGAGACAAGGAGAAAAAATATTTTATTTATTGTTTTTTTTTTTTTAATACTTACCTCCCATCCATCCCTGGGCACTGTGTCCCACGCTGATCACTCTGGCTTCTGCTATCATGCTGCTTTGGTGGCCCCCTGCCCTGCAGCCTACAAGCCCACATACCCTCTGTGGGCCTGGGTTTTTCTGCCCCCCCCTGGGATTTGGGGAGGCAGGTAATTGGGGGTGCCGTGGGTTAATGGCAAGTCACCCGCTAGCTGCAGGTGACTTGCCAGCCCCCAGCCTTGTGAACTGGTATAGGGGTCTCATGGACCCCTTACCAGTTCACAAAGGGTTAAATGTAAAAATGAGCACCCGGCAAGAGTCTCGTGTGAGGGTGAGAAAAAAGTTGCGACCCAGGAAGTAAGGGAGAAGCCGCGACCCAGGAAGTGACCCAGGAAGTGCTGCGACCCAGGAAGTGAGGGAGAGGGCGATTTCTCACCCTCTCCTCAGCACGGAAGAGCCTGGGGGGGCAATCAGAGGCCCCCCAGTGACAAGGAGACCGGTCGGGAGGAATCGCGACCGCAGTTGAGAAAATATCTTTTTTTTTTTACAGTTAGCAGCGGCCGCTGCCGAAGGGGGGGGGGGTCGCTGTTCCGGGGGTTTTCCTGGAGCCATCCGAGCCCCCAGGGGGGCACCAAATTAAAGAGGAGACCCAGCGGGATCGATAGAAGGGTCTGTTTTTTTTTTTTTTTTAACATCTACCTGCTTGCCACTTAACGCCTGGAGAAGCCAGCACGTAGGTGTTACGTGCTTGGCAACAAAAGGGTTAAGAAAAAGGCTTCAGATCCAGACACAAAGGCCCTTATTTATGAAGGAATAGTGACAGGTAGCGACTGGTGAGCGGCCGGTAATGACGGGCACTGCCACGAGAACGCCGGCTCCCCACCACAATCACACATTTATCAAGCCAATCCTGCTTAGCGACTGAGATAGCACCATATAGCCACTCATTCATCATTATTCCAGCCTCAGCCCACAGCGCCAGCGTCCGACCTTGAACAGCGACAGGTATGACCTCTTGCTACCTGGCACTCTTCAATGCATTTCAATGGAACAATCTTTAAATATTCATAATTAATTGTTATGAATTTTTTTTTTTTTTTTTTAAATGTGAAAAATTCTGTGACCACTGTTGATATTGATTGATATTACAGGTCTGATATTAATGTATTCATATTACAAAATTATTTAAAAAAACTTTTTTTTTTTGGTTTCCAAAAATATGGTTGTTTGGGGGTTAAAAAACTACTTTTAACCCATCGCCGCCAGCGCTCTGTGGTTTAAACATGCATTTTACAGCGCGAGAATTTTTTGAGCGTGATTTTTTAATGAATATAGTGGGAGCCGGTCGCTCTGACCAGTCGCTATCATGCGCTCCCATACAGCGCGGAACCTGTCAAATAGCAACTCCTCACCCAATATTCAACATTACGGCAAACCGACTGAGTCGCTATCAACAATCGAACAACGGCCAAGCACAGCGACTACTAGCGGGCGCTCTGAAAATGCCGCTACAACTGTCGCTACCTGCCGCTATTAATGAATTGGCCTCATAGAGACATGTGGCTGAAATGCACATACAGTGAATCCTGGTTCCTGACACCTTGACTTGAGCTCATTCTGCATATAGGTTTCCAGGTGTTGTCCCTTGTCAGGCATTTGCCAGCTTTATAGGATTCCTTCGATGGCAGTTACCACTCTGATAACTACAAGAACCAGGATACTAAGTGGTTTAATCAGCCATATTTAAGCATAAAAAGGGTACAGAAAATAGAAACTTAATTGAGGTCATATTTAAAGCATCAGAGGTCAAATGTGGTATACAATTCCCACTGACTTCACAATGTAGTTTAACCATTTAAGTGCCAGCCTACCTGCAGCATTTGTCACTCTCTGTTGCCAGACCATGTTTCACTATTTTGCGCTACACATGTTCAACTGTCATTTTTGAAAGGATTTCCAGGGATTTCCCAGGAAAATTATATATTGTTTTTTTCAGCAGAGTCTGGACTTTAACATGAAATGTCTTGTTTGTAATTTTTAGGTGTATTCTCAATATTTTTGGGTGAAATATGTGAAATAAAATGTAAAAAATTATTTTTTTACAATTTGTAGTGTTTTTTTGTAATAAAAAATGTAAGTTTGTCAATAAAATATTATTGCGTGTGAAATCCCAATTTCTTCCGGTTACAGCGATACCACATATGTATAGGTAGACACCCTTCCCAGCCCAGGAGACTCCCCCAAACTGAAATAGCGCTTTAGGGATTTTCAGATAAAATACAACTATGCAATGCAATATGCGCCCCTTGCAGTTTTACCAGAAAAACAACCCTTTACATTTGAAATACCCCCAACAAACTATATATTCTCTGGAAGTACACACCTCAAGCTTTTTCAGGCATGTTGATGTGCCCATAGTTTTCTGGAAGTAATTCCTCAATGTATTCTTTGGTTGCAAAGAGTTTCCCAAAAAAAAAGGATAAAAAAGCAGAATCAAAGCCACATTTTCCTAAAAAAAACTATATAAACAAGAAAAAACGTAATCTCAGTTTAATCTGAAAAAGCAACATTCCCCCGAACAGAACAACACCCAACATGCATAGGTTCTGTCAAGGGAAGAGTTGCCAAACACCCCAAAGTAAAGCTTGTGCGTAACGGTAATTTTACTTGAAAATTTCAGCTCTGCAGACAAAGTGCGCACCTTGCAATTTTTCAACCAAAACAACCCTTTACATTTAGAATATCCCCCAAAACCATATATTCCCTGAAAGTACACATGTTAAGCTTTCTAAGCGTACCCAGCTTGTTGTAGTGGGCTCATCTTTCTGGAATTAATCCCTCAAAGAATTCTTTGGTTGCGCAGGGTTTCCCTAAAAAATGTATAAAAAAGCTGAATAAAAAACACCTTTTTTAAAAATATAAATATGCAAACCAGAAAAAAACAGCTAAGTCTGAAAGCGCAAGGTCCCCCGAACAGAACAATACCCAACATGCAGAGGTACTATTAACCCTTTTAATTGCCAGCCTACTTGAGATTTTGTCACCCTCTGTTGACAGGTAATTTTTCCCATTTTGCGCCATGTTTTGCGGCATTTTTGCGCCATTTTTGCTGTAATTTTCAGGAAAATTATATTTATATTTTTTTGCAGCAGAGTTTAGGCTTTAACATGAAATGTCTTGTTTGTAAATTTTATTTTGTTTTTTACAATATTATTAAGTAAAACAAATAAAAAAAATAAATAAAAACATTTTTAGAAAATTGACTACTTTATTTTAAATAAAAAATGTATTATTGCACGTGAAAGCCCCATTTCTACTGATTAGAACTATACCACATATTTATCGGTAGCCCCCCGTTCCTGCCCAGGAGACCCCCCTAACTGAAACAAGTACTTTACAACATTTTATAACATTTACAAATAAAATACAACTACCATCCACACTACAAAGGGTTAAATCGAGAAAAAAAAATGACATAGGGTCCCCCCTCCAGGGGGGGATTTTTAACAAAAAACCCTTAAAAATCCCCCCCAAAAATTGACATGGGTTCCCCCTTACCCAAAGTAACCAGCCCGGGACCAGCTATGCAGGGCTTGTAGAAACAGGGCACAGGGGCCAGCCTTTGTGGCCCCTGGCCCTGCAGGCTACAAGCCCGCATAGCCCGTGGGCCCGGGCTCTTCTGCCCCCCCCTGGGCTATGGGGAGGCAGGTAATGGGGGTGCCGGGGGTTAATGGCAAGTCACCCACTAGTCACAGGTGACTTGCCACCTCCCCCAGCCTTGTGAACTGGTATAGGGGTCATGGACCCCTTACCAGTTCACAAGGGGTTAAATGTAAAAAAAAACAGACACTCACAAAGAGAAAAAATTATTTTATTATTTTTTTTTTTTTTTTTAATACTTACCTCCCATCCATCCCGGAGCACTGTGTCCCTCGGCGATCACTGGCTTCTGCTATTCTGCTGGAAGCCTTTTATAGCTGCTGGATGACAGAACACAAAGGGTTAATTACAAAAAATGACATAGGGTCCCCCCTCCCGGGGGAGGACTCCATTTGTTAAAAACCCTTAAAAATCCAAAAAAAAATGACGTAGGGTCCCCCTTACCCAAAGTAACCAGCCCGGGACCAGCTATGGGGGCTTGTAGGCACAGAGTGGGGGGGGCAGCTTTTGTGGCCCCCCCACCCTGCAGCCTATGAGCCCACATAGCCTATGTGGGCCCGGGCTCTTCTGCCCCCCCCCCGGGCTTTGGGGAGGCAGGTAATGGGGGTGCCGGGGGTTAATGGCAAGTCACCCGCTAGGGCAGGTGACTTGCCACCCCCCCAGCCTTGTGAACTGGTATAAGGGGTCTTATGGACCCCTTACAGTTCACAAGGGGTTAAATGTTGAAAAAAAACCACAGACAAATAAATTAAAAAAATGATCTATATTATTATTTTTTTTAAACTTTACTCACCTCCGATCCTGTGTCCCTCGGCGATCTCTGCTGACAGTCTGCTCGCTGTTTGGAAGAGAGAGCCTGGGGGGGGCGATCACACCCCTCTACTCCGCCTTTGCTCTCTGCTCCAAGCACCGAGCAGACTGATTCATAGTCTCAGGTGCTGGAGTTAAGATGCCGGCTGCTGGTGACATCACAATGATGTCACCTGGCCCCGCCCCCAGGGGGCGGCGCTAGCAGTCGCGATCCAGGAAGTGGGGGGAGAGGGCATTTTCTGCCCTCTCCTCGCCACCGAAGAGGCTGGGGGGGCGATCGGAGGCCCCCCCAGTGAAGAGAAGACCCGGCGGGAGGCAGCGCAGGCACAGGTAAGCAAATGTCATTTTTTTTTTTTTTTTACAGTTAGCAGCTGATGCTGCCGAAGCGGGGGGGGGCGGCCTATTCCGGGGGCTCTCCTGGAGCCATCCGACCCCCCACAGGGGATCAGATGGCACCAAATTAAAGAGGAGACCCGGCCGGATCCAACGAGGGGTCAGGGGATTTTATTTTTTAAACTAGCAGCGGGGAAAGTCGAGCACGTAACACCTACGGGCTTGGCACTTAAGGTCCAGCCAAGCCAGCACGTAGGTGTTAAGTGCTTGGCAACAAAAGGGTTAAATGTGGTATACAATTCCCACTGATTGTACAAAGTAGATCAAATGTGATATACAATTTCCAGTAATTGTACAATGTAGATCAAATGTGGTATAAAATACCCACTGACTGCACAATGTAGGTCAAATGTGGTATACAATTCCCACTGATTGTACAAAGTAGATCAAATGTGGTATACAATTCCCACTAACTGTAAGATGTAGATAAAATGTGGTATACAATTCCCACTGACTGTACAAAATAGATCAAATGTGATATACAATTCCTACTGATTGCACAATGTAGATCAAATGTGGTATACAATTCACACTGATTGTACAAAGTAGAACAAATGTGGTATACAATTCCCACTAACTGTAGATGTAGATCAAATGTGATGTACAATTCCCACTGACTGTACAATGTAGATGCAATGTGGTATACAATTTTCAGTGACTGTAGAACGTAGATCAAATGTGGTATACAATCCCCAATATCTGTAGGAAGTAGATCAGATGTAGTATACAATTTCCACTGATTGTACAATGTAGATCAAATGCGGTATACCATTCCCAATGACTGTGGAGTGTAGATCAAATGTGGTATACAATTCCCCATGACTGTACTGTATAGATCAAATGCTGTATAAATGTGCCCACTGACTCCAGAAGCCTCCTATCCCCACTTCCACTTCCCCTACTATAGCCCAAATTTGTCCAGCAATCTCCTCCGTCCACCTATATATGTCCTGTGTCCAATGTTCCCTCTAAGCCTCAGCAGTTGCTGTGCGGATAAGCGAGTGAGCTGGGCAATGCACGCGAGTGAGCTGAACAATGCCATAAAACAAAATCTGATAAAATGCAAAGAACAGAAGAAGGTGGAAGAGTTACTCTACAAGATTTTTACGTTGCATGGTCTGGGCTTCATATAGGGCAGACAGGGTTAGGGCACAGATAAATAGAATTCAGATGCATAGAATGCAGATAGGGTTGGGGTACAGATACATAGGATGCAGATAGGATTGGTGTACAGATACATAGGATGCAGATAGGGTTGAGGTACAGATACATAGGATGTAGATATGGTTGGGGTACAGATGCATAGGATGCAGATAGAGTTGGGGTACAGATGCATAGGATGCAGATAGGATTGGTGTACAGATACATAGGATGCAGATAGGGTTGAGGTACAGATATATAGGATGTAGATATGGTTGGGGTACAGATGCATAGGATGCAGATAGAGTTGGGGTACAGATGCATAGGATGCAGATAGGATTGGTGTACAGATACATAGGATGCAGATAGGTTTGGGGTACAGATACATAGAATGTAGATATGGTTGGGGTACAGATACATAGGGTGCAGATAGGGTTAGGGTACAGATACATAGGATGCAGATAGAGTTGGGGTACAGATGCATAGGATGCAGATAGGATTGGTGTACAGATACATAGGATGCAGATAGGTTTGGGGTACAGATACAAAGAATGTAGATATGGTTGGGGTACAGATACATAGGGTGCAGATAGGGTTGGGGTACAGATACATAGGATGCAGATAGGTTTGGGGTACAGATACATAGGATGCAGATAGGGTTGGGGTACACATGCATAGGATGCAGATAGAGTTAGAGTACAGATACATATGATGCAGATAGGGTTGAGGTACAGATACATAGGATGCAGATAGGGTTGGGGTACAGATACATAGGATGCAGATAGGGTTGGGGTACAGATACATAGGATGCAGATAGGGTTGAGGTACAGATACATAGGATGCAGATAGGGTTGAGGTACAGATACATAGGATGCAGATAGGGTTGGGGTACAGATACATAGGATGCAGATAGGGTTGAGGTACAGATACATAAGATGCAGAGAGGGTTGGGGTACAGATACATAGGATGCAGATAGGATTGGGGTACAGATACATAGAATGCAGATAGGGTTGGCGTGCAGTTACATAGGGAGCAGATAGGGTTGGGGTACAGATACATAGGATGCAGATAGGGTTGGGGTACAGATACATAGGATGCATATAGGGTTGGGGTACAGATACATAGGATGCATATAGGGTTGGGGTACAGATACATAGGATGCAGATAGGGTTGAGGTACAAACACATAGGATGCAGATAGGGTTGAGGTACAGATACATAGGATGCAGATAGGATTGGGGTACAGATACATAGGATGCAGATAGGGTTGAGGTACAAACACATATGATGCAGATAGGGTTGAGGTACAGATACATAGAATGCAGATAGGGTTGGGGTGCAGTTACATAGGGAGCAGATAGGGTTGGGGTACAGATACATAGGATGCAGATAGGGTTGAGGTACAGATACATATTATGCAGATAGGGTTGGGGTACAGATACATAGGATGCAGATAGGGTTGGGGTACAGATACATAGGATGCAGATAGGGTTGAGGTACCGACACATAGGATGCAGATAGGGTTGAGGTACAGATACATAGGATGCAGATAGGGTTTGGGTAAAGATACATAGAAGGCAGATAGGATTGGGGCACAGATACACAGAATGCAGACAGGGTTGGGGTACAGATACATAGGGTGCAGATAGGGCTGGGGTACAGATACATAGGATGCAGATAGGATTGGGGTACAGATACACAGGGTGCAGATAGGGTTGGGGTACAGATACATAGGGTGCAGATAGGGTTGGGGTACAGATACATAGGATGCAGATAGGGTTGGGGTACAGATACATAGGATGCTGATAGGGTTGGGGTACAGATACATAGGATGCAGATAAGGTTGGGGTACAAATTCATAGGGTGCAGATAGGGTTGGGGTACAGATACATAGGGTGCAGATAGGGTTGGGGTACAGATACATAGGATGCAGATAGGGTTGAGGTACAGATACATAGGATGCAGATAGGGTTGGGGTACAGATACATAGGATGCAGATAGAGTTGAGGTACAGATACATAGGATGCAGATAGGGTTGGGGTACAGATACATAGGATGCAGATAGGGTTGGGGTACAGATACATAGGATGCAGATAGGGTTGAGGTACAGATACATAGGATGCAGATAGGGTTAGGGTACATAAACATAGGATACAGATAGGGTTGAGGTACAGATACATAGGATGCAGATAGGGTTGAGGTACAGATACATAGGATGCAGATAGAGGTCGGGTACAGATACATAGGATGCAGGTAGGGTTGAGGTACAGATACATAGGATGCATATAGGATTGGGGTACAGATACACAGGGTGCAGATAGGGTTGGGGTACAGATACATAGGGTGCAGATAGGGTTGGGGTACAGATACATAGGATGCAGATAGGGTTGGGGTATAGATACATAGGATGCAAATAGGGTTGGGGTACAGATACATATGATGCAGATAAGGTTGGGGTACAGATTCATAGGGTGCAGATAGGGTTGGGGTACAGATACATAGGGTGCAGATAGGGTTGGGGTACAGATACATAGGATGCAGATAGGGTTGAGGTACAGATACATAGGATGCAGATAGGGTTGGGGTAAAGATACATAGGATGCAGATAGGGTTGAGGTACAGATACATAGGATGCAGATAGGGTTGGGGTACAGATACATAGGATGCAGATAGGGTTTAGGTACAGATGCATAGGATGCAGATAGGGTTGGGGTAAAGATACATAGGATGCAGATAGGGTTGGGGTACAGATAAATCGGATGCAGATAGGGCTGGGGTACAGATACATAGGATGCAGATAGGGTTGAGGTACAGATACATAGGATGCAGATAGGGTTAGGGTACAGATACATAGGATACAGATAGGGTTGAGGTACAGATACATAGGATGCAGATAGGGTTGAGGTACAGATACATAGGATGCAGATAGGGTTGGGGTACAGATACATAGGATGCAGATAGGGTTGGGGTACAGATACATAGGATGCAGATAGGGTTGAGGTACAGATACATAGGATGCAGAGAGGGTTGGGGTACAGATACATAGGATGCAGATAGGATTGGGGTACAGATACATAGAATGCAGATGGGGTTGGCGTGCAGTTACATAGGGAGCAGATAGGGTTGAGGTACAGATACATAGGATGCAGATAGGGTTGGGGTACAGATACATAGGATGCAGATAGGGTTGGGGTACAGATACATAGGATGCATATAGGGTTGGGGTACAGATACATAGGATGCAGATAGGGTTGAGGTACAAACACATAGGATGCCGATAGGGTTGAGGTACAAACACATAGGATGCAGAAAGGGTTGAGGTACAGATACATAGGATGCAGATAGGATTGGGGTACAGATACATAGGATGCAGATAGGGTTGAGGTACAAACACATAGGATGCAGATAGGGTTGAGGTACAGATACATAGAATGCAGATAGGGTTGGGGTGCAGTTACATAGGGAGCAGATAGGGTTGGGGTACAGATACATAGGATGCAGATAGGGTTGGGGTACAGATACATATTATGCAGATAGGGTTAAGGTACAGATACATAGGATGCAGATAGGGTTTGGGTAAAGATACATAGGATGCAGATAGGATTGGGGCACAGATACATAGAATGCAGACAGGGTTGGGGTACAGATACATAGGATGCAGATAGGGTTTGGGTAAAGATACATAGGATGCAGATAGGATTGGGGCACAGATACACAGAATGCAGACAGGGTTGGGGTAGAGATACATAGGGTGCAGATAGGGCTGGGGTACAGATACATAGGATGCAGATAGGATTGGGGTACAGATACACAGGGTGCAGATAGGGTTGGGGTACAGATACATAGGGTGTAGATAGGGTTGGGGTACAGATACATAGGATGCAGATAGGGTTGGGGTACAGATACATAGGATGCTGATAGGGTTGGGGTACAGATACATAGGATGCAGATAAGGTTGGGGTACAAATTCATAGGGTGCAGATAGGGTTGGGGTACAGATACATAGGGTGCAGATAGGGTTGGGGTACAGATACATAGGATGCAGATAGGGTTGAGGTACAGATACATAGGATGCAGATAGGGTTGGGGTACAGATACATAGGATGCAGATAGAGTTGAGGTACAGATACATAGGATGCAGATAGGGTTGGGGTACAGATACATAGGATGCAGATAGGTTTGGGGTACAGATACATAGGATGCAGATAGGGTTGGGGTAAAGATACATAGGATGCAGATAGGGTTAGGGTACAGAAACATAGGATACAGATAGGGTTGAGGTACAGATACATAGGATGCAGATAGGGTTGAGGTACAGATACATAGGATGCAGATAGAGGTCGGGTACAGATACATAGGATGCAGGTAGGGTTGAGGTACAGATACATAGGATGCATATAGGATTGGGGTACAGATACACAGGGTGCAGATAGGGTTGGGGTACAGATACATAGGGTGCAGATAGGGTTGGGGTACAGATACATAGGATGCAGATAGGGTTGGGGTATAGATACATAGGATGCAGATAGGGTTGGGGTACAGATACATATGATGCAGATAAGGTTGGGGTACAGATTCATAGGGTGCAGATAGGGTTGGGGTACAGATACATAGGGTGCAGATAGGGTTGGGGTACAGATACATAGGATGCAGATAGGGTTGAGGTATAGATACATAGGATGCAGATAGGGTTGGGGTACAGATACATAGGATGCAGATAGGGTTGAGGTACAGATACATAGGATGCAGATAGGGTTGGGGTACAGATACATAGGATGCAGATAGGGTTTAGGTACAGATGCATAGGATGCAGATAGGGTTGGGGTAAAGATACATAGGATGCAGATAGGGTTGGGGTACAGATATATCGGATGCAGATAGGGCTGGGTTACAGATACATAGGATGCAGATAGGGTTGAGGTACAGATACATAGGATGCAGATAGGGTTGGGGTAAAGATACATAGGATGCAGATAGGGTTGGGGTACAGATACATAGGATGCAGATAGGATTGGGGTACAGATACATAGAATGCAGATGGGGTTGGCGTGCAGTTACATAGGGAGCAGATAGGGTTTAGGTACAGATACATAGGATGCAGATAGGGTTGGGGTACAGATACATAGGATGCAGATAGGGTTGGGGTACAGATACATAGGATGCATATAGGGTTGGGGTACAGATACATAGGATGCAGATAGGGTTGAGGTACAAACACATAGGATGCAGATAGGGTTGAGGTACAAACACATAGGATGCAGATAGGGTTGAGGTACAGATACATAGGATGCAGATAGGATTGGGGTACAGATACATAGGATGCAGATAGGGTTGAGGTACAAACACATAGGATGCAGATAGGGTTGAGGTACAGATACATAGAATGCAGATAGGGTTGGGGTGCAGTTACATAGGGAGCAGATAGGGTTGGGGTACAGATACATAGGATGCAGATAGGGTTGGGGTACAGATACATATTATGCAGATAGGGTTAAGGTACAGATACATAGGATGCAGATAGGGTTTGAGTAAAGATACATAGGATGCAGATAGGATTGGGGCACAGATACATAGAATGCAGACAGGGTTGGGGTACAGATACATAGGATGCAGATAGGGTTTGGGTAAAGATACATAGGATGCAGATAGGATTGGGGCACAGATACACAGAATGCAGACAGGGTTGGGGTAGAGATACATAGGGTGCAGATAGGGCTGTGGTACAGATACATAGGATGCAGATAGGATTGGGGTACAGATACACAGGGTGCAGATAGGGTTGGGGTACAGATACATAGGGTGTAGATAGGGTTGGGGTACAGATACATAGGATGCAGATAGGGTTGGGGTACAGATACATAGGATGCTGATAGGGTTGGGGTACAGATACATAGGATGCAGATAAGGTTGGGGTACAAATTCATAGGGTGCAGATAGGGTTGGGGTACAGATACATAGGGTGCAGATAGGGTTGGGGTACAGATACATAGGATGCAGATAGGGTTGAGGTACAGATACATAGGATGCAGATAGGGTTGGGGTACAGATACATAGGATGCAGATAGAGTTGAGGTACAGATACATAGGATGCAGATAGGGTTGGGGTACAGATACATAGGATGCAGATAGGTTTGGGGTACAGATACATAGGATGCAGATAGGGTTGGGGTAAAGATACATAGGATGCAGATAGGGTTAGGGTACAGAAACATAGGATACAGATAGGGTTGAGGTACAGATACATAGGATGCAGATAGGGTTGAGGTACAGATACATAGGATGCAGATAGAGGTCGGGTACGGATACATAGGATGCAGGTAGGGTTGAGGTACAGATACATAGGATGCATATAGGATTGGGGTACAGATACACAGGGTGCAGATAGGGTTGGGGTACAGATACATAGGGTGCAGATAGGGTTGGGGTACAGATACATAGGATGCAGATAGGGTTGGGGTATAGATACATAGGATGCAGATAGGGTTGGGGTACAGATACATATGATGCAGATAAGGTTGGGGTACAAATTCATAGGGTGCAGATAGGGTTGGGGTACAGATACATAGGGTGCAGATAGGGTAGGGGTACAGATACATAGGATGCAGATAGGGTTGAGGTATAGATACATAGGATGCAGATAGGGTTGGGGTACAGATACATAGGATGCAGATAGGGTTGGGGTAAAGATACATAGGATGCAGATAGGGTTGGGGTACAGATATATCGGATGCAGATAGGGCTGGGTTACAGATACATAGGATGCAGATAGGGTTGAGGTACAGATACATAGGATGCAGATAGGGTTGGGGTAAAGATACATAGGATGCAGATAGGGTTGGGGTACAGATATATCGGATGCAGATAGGGCTGGGGTACAGATACATAGGATGCAGATAGGGTTGAGGTACAGATACATAGGATGCAGATAGGGTTGGGGTACAGATACATAGGATACAGATAGGGTTGAGGTACAGATACATAGGATGCAGATAAGGTTGGGGTACAGATTCATAGGGTGCAGATAGGGTTGGGGTACATATACATAGGTTGGAGTACAGATACATAGGATGCAGATAGGGTTGAGGTACAGATACATAGGATGCAGATAGGGTTGGGGTACAGATACATAGGAGGCAGATAGGGTTGGGTTAGAGCTACCTAGGATGCAGATAAGGTTGGGGTACAGATTCATAGGATGCAGATAGGGTTGGGGTACAGATACATATGATGCAGATGGGTCGGAGTACAGATACATAGGATGCAGATAGGGTTTAGGTACAGATACATAGGATGCAGATATGGTTGAGGTACAGATACATAGGATGCAAATAGGGTTGGGGTACAGATACATAGGATGCAGATAGAATTGGGGTACAGATAAATAGAATGCAGATAGGGTTGAGGTACAGATACATACGGAGCAGATAGGGTTGGGGTACAGATACATAGGATGCAGATGGGGTTGGGGTACAGATACATAGGATGCAGATAGGGTTGGGGTAGAGCTACATAGGATGCAGATAAGGTTGGGGTACAGATTCATAGGGTGCAGATAGGGTTGGGGTACATGTACATAGGTTGGAGTACAGATACATAGGATGCAGATAGGGTTGAGGTACAGATACATAGGATGCAGATAGGGTTGGGGTACAGATACATAGGATGCAGATAAGGTTGGGTTAGAGCTACATAGGATGCAGATAAGGTTGGGGTACAGATTCATAGGATGCAGATAGGGTTGGGGTACAGATACATATGATGCAGATAGGGTTGGAGTACAGATACATAGGATGCAGATAGGGTTGAGGTACAGATACATAGGATGCAGATAGGGTTTGGGTACAGATACATAGGATGCCGATAAGGTTGGGGTACAGATAAATAGGGTGCAGATAGGGTTGGGGTACAGATACATAGGATGCAGATAGGGTTGGGATACAGATACATAGGATGCAGATAGGATTGGGGTACAGATACATAGGATGCAGATAGGATTGGGGTACAGATACATAGGATGCAGATAGGGTTGGGGTACAGATACATAGGATGCAGATAGGGTTGGGGTACAGATACATAGGATGCAGATAGGGTTGGGGTACAGATAAATAGGGTGCAGATAGGGCTGGGGTACAGATACATAGGATGCAGATAGGATTGGGGTACAGATACACAGGATGCAGATAGGTTGGGGTACAGATACATAGGGTGCAGATAGGGTTGGGGTACAGATACATAGGATGCATATAGGGTTGGGGTACAGATACATAGGATGCAGATAGGGTTGGGGTACAGATACATAGGATGCAGATAGGGTTGGGGTACAGATAAATAGGGTGCAGATAGGGCTGGGGTACAGATACATAGGATGCAGATAGGATTGGGGTACAGATACACAGGATGCAGATAGGTTGGGGTACAGATACATAGGGTGCAGATAGGGTTGGGGTACGGATACATAGGATGCATATAGGGTTGGGGTACAGATACATAGGATGCAGATAGGGTTGGGGTACAGATACATAGGATGCAGATAGGGTTGGGGTACAGATACATAGGATGCAGATAGGGTTGGGGTACAGATAAATAGGGTGCAGATAGGGCTGGGGTACAGATACATAGGATGCAGATAGGATTGGGGTACAGATACACAGGATGCAGATAGGTTGGGGTACAGATACATAGGGTGCAGATAGGGTTGGGGTACAGATACATAGGATGCATATAGGGTTGGGGTACAGATACATAGGATGTAGATAGGGTTGGGTGTGGGACAGTTGATAGGGGATCAGTAAGAAGTAACAGCATGTCACAATACCCTCCCTGGCAGTGAAGGGGTCACAGGGTCTGGTTGGACAGGAGCACAATAGGGATCACACCTCTCTCACACACATGGAGTTTTGAAAGTGTGATACCTTGTGTTGTCTGAGCCTTTATGTCGGCAGCATAAATCCCTGAACAGCCATCATTACAATGAGCTATAGATAAGTTTTCAGGTAGGAGAGCTAACCTTGTGAAATCACAGATAGGAGTGGCAGCAATGTCAGCACTGACACATGCTCTCTTTCCTGTTCATGCAGATGCATATCACTGACTCTCCGCTCTTCTACCGCGTTAGGTAGAGAAATGCCGGGTGATGATGAGGGGGGGAGGGGCCATTCTAAGTGCTCGGCTTTGGTCTAAAACGTCATATGTAAATTGAGCAGCAAGGGACAGAGGAGGGGAGATGTACAGGACCCATGTCATGCCTAGCCATTATTTTTTTCCTTGCATTTATAACAGTGATTGCAGGCTGTGCAGTATATCACATTACTACTACAGGTCCCTCTTCCTGCTCTTACTGACACATGCACAATTAGATACATTCGCAAGTGTATGTAAAGCTTCCATACTGCCCTGATATCGGTCCTCGAGGCGGTGATCCTGCCGCCTCAGCTGTTCATCCCGATTGGCTCTTGCCAGCTGCCAATCACCCAGGGAAGGAAGGCAGGACGAACTTGAGCACTGACTTCTTGCTAAAGTCCGTGCTCAGGTTTGGGCACTTGAGCTTGCAAGGTTCAGCACAAGCCCGAAATTTGCAGTTTGGGTTCACTTATCACTACTGTTTACATCTAACTGGATGGAAGTTCTGGGCCACTGCTTTATCTTCAGTAATAGTAGCTACTTGAGGGGATGTTTCCATGTAGTTTTTCTGTTGCTGATTCACTTTAATATTGGTATTATTGTTATTCTGCGCTGTAATTTTTGCCTCTAAATTACTGCCTATAAACTTGAATCTCCCTTAGGCATGACAGTTCAGTGACCATTTGACTGTTAATGACTCATTAATAGTTGACTAGTTAGCCTCAAATTGGGGAATTCTTACTTTGAAATACAATGGCCTTCAAATGCTTGTAATGGGAACACTTTTTGAACTGATTAAAGTCACACTTTAGTCACAATATAAAAAACGCCATGTCATGAGTAAGGACGGAGTGCCCAAAACGTGTAGACATTAAGACCTACTCCCTTTTGCCTTTTTTATCGCCTATATGGAATGTGGATGGAATTTTTAAATGTTTGAAAATAAACGTGGACAAAGAAATGATTTAACAAGGATACTGGCTGGTTTCGCTTTACTATTTGCTGTTGGATTGGAGAGGAGCACTCACAACCACGCAATTCCTGTGATTCTTTGCATCTGGGATCATTACATTACACAGGTAGAGCTGATTTCACTTGTTCCAATAAAAAGCGCTATACTCACCTTTCATTCCCCCCAGAGGCTATCACTGCTAGTCCAGTGCTTTCAAACTTACAGGATAGCCCGATGTGAAAGCCTCATCACATGCTGCTCCTTGGTGTTGCATGACACTGCTGTGCTATTGGAGACGAAGTAGCGCATCGCATGAACTATGGCATGCCCCTCTCCATTCACTGAAATGTATATGTGATGACACATTTTTACAGTTAAGGTACATTATTGTTCCATTGATTTAAGGATATATTTTTAAAGTTTAAAGTTTGGAAATAACAGCACCCTATGTATGGGCTATGCTAAAGATTTCACCATTTTTCTCTGCATAGCGGAATGTAAATATAAATAATACATAGAAAATGCATGAAATTAAAGATAGTTGCATATCTGTGTATGTCTGAAGAAGCCCTACTTGGGGGTGAAACATGTTGGGCAAACAAGATGTATTATATAACACAATGTTGCTCTAATACTTTTTAGATTATGTCAATGTGATAACAATATTATGTTTGCCTAGAAAAACTGTTATACTACTATTACAAAATAAACACCTTATTTAAAATTAGGTGTTAGTCATAGCTAATGGTCAAACCCATGGGAGCTCAAACCTTTAACACCTTACATAGGTGTTGATCATTTTTTCTTTCTCCATTTGGGACAGCCATGCCACATAGGAATGAGTGAAGGTCTTGTCCAATCGTGAATTAATTAGCATTTAGTGCCTGAACAAAATCCCGAACCGTTATCGGGATCAAATTTAAATATATTATTTTCTGCTTAAACAAAATAGCTTCTATATTACTAACAGTACATTTGCTGGAGCTGACATTTCACCAAAATATCTGATTCCTTTTTTTCTCATTGGTTGCACAACCGTAACAATTAAGAGAAATAAACTGCTAAAGTGCTAATATCAAACACTTAAAATGCATGGGATCAAACCATGCACTCCCTGGTAACAGAAATAGATTCTTTTTAAAGAAAGATTTGTACTTTCCAGCCACCTTAAAAAAAAGAAAGAAATATCAAAGTGTCCGTAAGTCTTTTAAGTGCAACAATATCTATCTATCACCATGGCAATTCTTTATGATGAAAACCCTATTAACATTACTCACTCTCTGAAAAGGCTGCAGGTCCAATACACCAAACAAAGCAAAGCTGAGGCAGCATGATGAAGTGCAGAAATTAACAAGAATCTATCAGCTCTACAGCAACAAACAGCACAATTAAAAATAGAGGAAATGATATCAGCTGCAGGCTTTTCATTTAGTTGGAGGGAAAATAATCCCAACAAAGAATGCTTCCAAACTCAATAGGATTAATTCAACATTTAAATGAGAAAGGTGTCGTGTGCCTTACATAGAAGGGGGAGTAATGGCATTGCTTTCTTCTTCAGCACCTGTTTCTTTTTGAAGTTAAATTAAATTTAAAGATCCATGTTCCACGCTGGTTCTGTCCTATTGTTAATCTTAGGAACTGTTTAATAGTAAATGAGCAGGAGGCATGTAAGACTATTATGGGCCTAATACTGTATATGCACAGTTTAAAGAAAATATCTTATTATAATAAGAGATTTTTTTTTAACTGTACAAACATGTTTACTTTGTGTGTTGCTATCACTGACTTAGTAGTTGCAAGTAGTATATTTTTCTGCTATCAAGTGGTTGACCTGAAAGAAAAATAGGCCACCCTGCTTAGAAGCAGAAGTGCAGGGATCCCTAGCCTCTCAGATCCTGGACGCAGCCATCTTGGAGAGAAAGCAGTGTGGCAGGTCTGTCACCCAATTCCAGGAAAAAGTGTGACTGGTCATTTACTCAAGTCCAGCTGTCATTCTGTCAGCTCTATGGCTCCGAGTCCTGCCCCCCAAATGTGGGGGCATCTGGGGAGGATTGTATGGATCAGATAAGCTGTTTTATAATATTAGCACCAAATTTGGGCTTAGCACATCCAAATTCGGAATGCCCTGCTATGTGAGACCCCCCAGTTTGGCCATTAAAACTCTCCTTTTGCAGCTCCAATAGCGCATGCCCAGGCTCTCTCTTCACTTTGACTATGGGGTTTATTCATCAAGGGATAGCGCCAGGTAGTGCCTCATAGCGGCAGGCAGCCTCTGGTGAACGCCGGGCTCTGTACGCAATACCACATTTATGAAAGCGAATCTGGTGAGCGACATGTAGCGTATGATTCATCATTACAGGTGGCTCAGCGTATCGTGCCGGCGATCTAGCTTCCAGAGCGCCAGGTATTACCTGTTGCTACCTGTCGCTCTCCCATACATTTCAATGGACATTCCTTTTCTTCTTTTGAAACAGGGTTTTTTGTTTTTATTTTATTTTTCTCTCAAATAATTGTGTGACCTCTCCTGGCCTAGAAAAAGTCATTTTTTTAAAACATTTGATTTTTTTATATTTTTATGCAGAGGTGTCATTACAGGTCTGGCATTAAAGTATTAATGTCATAATGTTACAACAATGTAATTCCATGTGTTTTCACTTTGTTATTGTGGATATGTGTTCAAAAACTTCTGACTTCTGCAGAACAGAGTCTGCCGCTCTATGCTATAGCGACCAGATCTAGAGCGCCCACACTCCGTGAGCCAGTTATTTGTTGAATATGGTGTTGAGCACAGAGAGTCGGTCGCACTGAGCTGGCACTACCTTTCGCTCGCTGCAACGCTGTACTGGTGTTAGAACACCCAACATACATCTCATTCATCAATGCGGGCCAGGTTACTACAGCGACTGAGGCGCTCTGTTACAGCACGCAATACAAGCACATGAGCGTCTACTAGAGTGGTCGCTCTAAGCGCCAGATGCTCATCTGCCGATACCTGGCGCAAGTAATGAATCAGCTTCCATGTCGTTCAGCAAAGGGCTCTGGGAGCACGCGCTACTGCATCCCCTGTGTCCCGTCGCCGGGGAATGTAGGGGATGTGGCATGGGCGATCCCCAATGTAAACAATCAGATTGAACGAGATCCCACGCATGCGGCGTTGGAGCTGGGAAAAGTGAGTTTTTACGGGGGAAAAGCCAGCGACTGACCCTGGAATTTTTTAGATCTCTAAAGATGAGAACTGATTCAAGTGAGTAAATAGTACTGTAAATAGTTATTATGCAGTGTATTCTTCTGTTTGGTTCAAATACAGTATCCAGATGCACTAACCTTTTCACTGCCAGCCTACCTACATATGATTTTACCTCTTGTTGCCAAGCAATTTTTGAGCACAGTACAATGGTACCGCATATGTATCGGTAGATACAAACCTCCCTGCCCAGGAGACACCCCAAACTTAAAAGAGCGCTTAATGAGATTTTCAACTACTATACGCACTTTGCGGTTAACTTGCAATAACTATCAAGGGTTAACCCTAAATTCCAAGCACAAAGAATCTTTGTACTTGCTTCTCTGACTGTTGAGTGCTGAGATTCTATGTGCTTGGCATTTGCTCCCTGGGGGTCTCTATTCTTCTCCTCCCCCCCCCCCCGGGTCTTCAGTGGGGCAGAGCACACCTGCACACTTCCTGCCCTTCACAACAGCTTCTGTTAGCTCCCTCCCACCCCAGGGAGAGGCCTTTTTATACGGCGAGTGAGATGACTTCATGAGGGTTAGAAACTACGAGTGACCAGCAGAAGCCATAGCGTGGAAAGCGAGCTCTGATGCCCTGCACCTCTGCCGGCTTTCGATTATCACTTCTGGCTGCCAGGGCAGCGACAGAGATCACTGCGGGACATCAGAATCTGCAATGGAATTGGGGTAAGTAGTAAAAAAGCCTTTTTCTGTGTGTCTGTCTGTTCACCTAAGCCTTTGTGAATTACTAAGGGGTCCATGAGACACACAGGGCAGGAGGGACTGGCAAGTCACCTTAATCGTTCAACAGTGTGTTGCCTTCCTGAAACAAGAGTTTGGAATTTTTTGAATCAAGCTGATAGATTTTTGGAAGGGGTTGCTGAAAACCCAGAGATCATGGGGCACCAATGACATAGGAAAAAGTAGGTGGAAGGTCCTCAAACATGTTCTCAGACACTTGTTCTACAGCTATGTAAACAGTAGAAGATACAAACGTGTGCCCCCTCAGAGGGAATGAGGGTAATGCAGAAAAAGCAAATGTACTAAACCTCTTCTTTGCTTCCATATTCACAGAGGAACATGATATGCCATATACAATGCAAAGTAGTAACCCAAACCCCCATTAAATGAAGTGTGGCACTGTTTTGAACAGATTAAAATTTCCCAGGAACAGATAGCATTTATCCCTGTGTGTTAAAGGAATTATATACAGTAATAGACAAGCCACTATTTTAGACAAGCCACTATCCCATGTCTGGAACTGTTCCACAGTATTGGTGCATAGCAAATGTGGATCCAATATTCAAAAAGGGGGTCTAAAGTGGAACCTGGAAACTATAAACCTGTAAGTTTAACACCAGTGGTGGGTAAGTTTTTTAAAAGATTTCTAAGAGATGCCATTGTGAAGTATCCTTATAAAGGTGAGCTTATTATTTCTTATCAGCATGGATTTATGAGGAATTACTCCTGCCAGACAAACCTCGTCAGCTTTTATGAGGAAGTAAATTCAGGACTGAATCAGAGTGAGTGACTAGATATTATATATCTTGACTTTTCTAAAGTGTTTGATACTGTGCCACATAAAAGACTGGCACAAAATCAGGGTAAAACATTTTGTACATGGGTGAGTAATTGGCTTAATCATTTGAAACAAAGCGTGGTTATAAACAGTACATATTCAAATTGGGTCACTATTACTAGAGGAGTACCATAGGGGTCAGTGCCGGGCCCAATTCTTTTTAATATACTACAAATTAATGATATAGGTAATGGGTCAAACAGTGAAATCTCACTCTTTGCAGAATACTAAGCTGTGGAAAGTAATTAATGGAAAAGAGAATGGCATGCAGCTACAAACTTATTAGAGAAATTGGAGGCTTGAGCATAAAAATGGAAAATGAAATTTAATACAGATAAATGTAAGGTTATGCACATGGGAAGGAGAAATTGGTGCTATAATTAAACACTAAATAAGGAAACGCTGGGTAAAACAATGGAAAAGGACCTGGGGGGTTTAGTAAGTAATAAACTTAACTGTGGTGATATATGTCAGGCAGCAGCTGCCAAGGCATAGGGGCCCATGAACAGAGCATCATTTCACCCCTGTATAAGTCACTCATCAGACCCCATATGGAATTATGTGTACAGTTCTGGCAACCAGTGCATAAAAAAAATATCAGATCTTGAGCTCATTCAAAGGCTAGCCACTAAATTAATAAATTGAATGAGGGAACTAGAGTACCCTGAAATATCAAAGTTAGGTTTATTTACTTTACTTTAGATTCCTGAGGGGTGACCTAATAACTATGTATAAATATATCCAGGTCAAGACAAAAATCTGTCCCGCGATCTATTTAAAAACCAGGGTGTAAGTAAAACTCAGGAGCATCCATCAAGGTTACATAGCAGATGCTTACTGCATCGGCATAGAAGGGGATTCTTTACTGTTAGAGTAGTGAGACTGTAAATCTCTCTGCCAGATGAGGTAGTCATGAAGAATACACTAAAAGAGTTTAAAAGTGGCATGGATGCCTTCCTTGCATTTAATAACAGCTATGGTCACTAGACCACTAATAAACAGGCTGGAAGGTATAAAGTATTTTTTCAGTCTTACATATTATGTTACTAGAGGGGTTATTGAAGAAAGGATAGAGTCAGGTAGCGCCTGGTTAATGAGAGGTAGCGACAGATAGCGACTGGACAACGCCGGAAACGGCACGCAATTACACATTTATCAACCAGAATCTGTTTAATGACTGGAATAGTGACATGTAGCGGATGATTCATCAATTTCACAGCCTCAGCGAACAGCGCCATTGTTCTGCCTTGCACAGCGCCAGGTATTACCTCTCGCTACCAGTCGCTCTCCCATACATTTCTATGGCAGACACAATGTTTGTTTTTTTGGGGGGGTTTTATGTTATTTTTTTTTTTCTTTCAATGGTTTTTATTAAGGTACACATAAGTATCGAATAAACATGGTACTTACAAAACTTGCAAATATATAACGAGGAAGTTATACATTCCAAAACAATGCCACGAGAAGGGCTATAACAAAGGCTGATTAATTCAGAGCAACTGCTCTTGCTTAAAGTAATTATTACATCAGGACTGACATTCAGGAAACGATCTGGTCCGCATCGTAAGGCTTGCACCAAGCCTAAAACTACTCACAAGCCTGAGCACCTCCTGAATGTGTTTACATAAATACATATCAAGAATGTTCCACGGAGCCAAAAGAAGAGCTCAGTAAAAAGTAAGGAAAAAGAGGGAGAAGGAGAGGAGAAGGATAGTAGGAGAGGAGGGAAGGGTAAGGGTCTGATATCTAACGTAACATTTCAAAGTATACCGGTACCTAAACACTTAAAAGGTCCCAATCGAACGTATTAGGGAAAACTTCCCTGATCCAAGGAGCCCACACTTCTCGGAACTCCTCCAGTCTGTCTTCATGGATAGCAGATAATTTCTCCATAGCTAGTGTGCTATTAACCCTGTTCTTAAATTCCTCAAAACTTAGTAAGGAAGTCTTCCATGCCTTGGCTATGACTAACTTAGCACAGGTAAGGACATGGTACAACAATTGTCTCTGTCTAACCGAGGTTCCTACTACTAGAGGTGCATTTAACAATGCAACCCAAGGATCTAAGATAATATTTGTACCAAAAATCTTACATAGTAAGGTTTGAATCTTTTCCCAGAAGTTCCTGGATACCCCGCAACTCCACCAAATATGGCCATTCGAGCCTAGCATGTCGCAGCCGCGAAAGCATTTATTCTGTGCCCCTGCCGACATGTGTGCATATTGCGTAGGAACTAAATACCAGCGCAGAGCCACCTTCACGTTAACTTCTATTGCCTGTACTGAGGCTCTTTTACCAAATGATGTCCGCCACATCCTATCCCAGACTTCAGGGTCCCTTTCTCCCCCCAGTTCGGATTCCCACTTTTTCCTATACGTTGGAGTGACCCCATCTAAATTCTTGCAGAGTGAGTGGTATAAACTAGCAATAGCGCCTTTGTCTCTTGGATTGCGCAAACAACGACGTTCAAAACAAGTATAATCATCAAGTTTTGGAGCATTTTTCACTATAGACTTTATGAAATGGTGTACTTGGAGATATCCAAAGAAGTCCCGTGGCAGAAGACCAAACTTATCCCTAAGGTGTTGGAAAGAGGCTAAATCGGGACCGTAGCAACAATTGTACACGTGTAGGATCCCCGAATTACGCCACCTATTGAACCTAGGTAGATCAGTAATTCCTGGGGGAAATAATGGATTTCCCCAAAGCGGCATTAAAGGCATATGAGGGGAGGCCAACCCGCCTGAAAATTTAATGTCGTCCCACAGCCGAAAAGAGTGAGCTATAATCAGATTGTTCCCCAAATATCTAGCCTTCGGTGTGAGCCATAGAAGGTCGCTAATCGGTGAAGGCATGGACATAGCCGATTAGATACGGACCCAGCCTGGTATATCAACGGTGGCGTGATATGAGAGAAGCTGCGCGGCTTGTGCAGCTTGATAGTATTTCTCAAATCTCGGTACACCCATGCCTCCAACCGACTTTGACCGCAGCATAATTCTCCGTGCTATCCTTTGTCGTTTCCCACTCCAAATAAACCTAAGGACCTGTCCTTGGATCTCCTTAAGAAATTTAGATGGAAGCTTCACTGGAAGAGTTCTAGCCAGGTACAAAAATTTGGGTAACAAAGACATTTTGACCGCCGCCATTCTGCCCAGCCACGACAAATTGCACTCATGCCATTGCGTCATTAAAGTACTAAATTTTCTACGTAAGGGTAAGTAATTTGCTGCATAGAGAGAGTCATATGTATTAGTCAGAGCTATCCCTAGATATTTAATTGCCTTAACTTCCCAGCTAAAGTCATAACTGGCCTGCAACTGACGCCAAAGTCCTTCTGGGAGGTTAACATTTAACGCCTTGGATTTTGAGGTATTAACCCGAAGGCCGGATATTGCCGCAAATTGACCCAGGATTTGCAGTAAATTAGGTATGGATATAAGGGGGTTGGAAATACTTAACAGAACGTCGTCCGCAAACAGGCTAAGTTTATGTTGCTCCCCCCCAATTTCTACTCCCAAGACATCTGGGGAACCTCTTATCATCTGAGCCAATGGCTCTATTGCCAGGGCGAATAGCAAAGGGGACAATGGGCACCCCTGTCTCGTCCCTCTGGCCAGCGGGAAAGGATCCGACCTATATCCGCAGTATTTCACAAAGGCTATCGGCGCTTTGTAGACTGCTTTTAGTATATTACGAAAATAGGAGCCGAAACCCCACTTCTCTAGTAGGTGGAAAAGATACTCCCAAGACACCGAATCAAATGCTTTTTTGATATCCAGCGAGAGCATCATAATGGGCAGATTTCTTTCCCTGGCCACGTTCGAGAGCTGAAGCATTTTCCTGAAATTATCTCCCGCTTGCCTCCCCGGTATAAAGCCTGTCTGGTCGTTATGGATCAGCAGCGGCAAATATCCAGATAGTCTATCTGCAAGTACTTTAGTAAAAATCTTAACATCTAAGTTGATTAAAGATATTGGTCTAAAATTAGTCCAGGTCGTGTGGTCCGAGTCTGGCTTCGGGATCATACTTATCGAGGCAGTGAGTGATTCCTGTGAGAAGGACTCACCTCCACGAACCGCATTGAAAACCGCCGTCAGCTTCGGAGCCAATATAGATGTAAAACATTTATAATATGCGGCGGGGAATCCATCAGGGCCTGGCCTTTTATTAGGTTGTAGCCCAGCTATTACTTTTTGGACCTCTGCGACATGAAAATCAGAATCCATAAGAGTTCTCAACGTCTCCGGGATGTCGGGCAGAGAAAGACCGTCCATAAAGGCCGAGATCTCCTCCACTCTTGGCGGGCAGGGGTTGGAGTATAACTTAGAAAGTTGATCTCTGAAAATTCTTACTATTTTAACTGGGTTACTAGAAACAGTCCCTCTGTCGCATTTCAGTTTAATAGGTCGGTATGCCTGGTCAGGGGTTTTCAGCTTTTTTGCTAATAAGGAGTCAGGCTTATTAGCTTTGCAGTAGTATTTGTGTTTGAGGCGCCTTAAAACATTCTCTGCTTTACCCGCTAAAGCTAGGTTAAGTTCGTTTGTCACTCTGTTTAACCTAGACCTGATGTCTGTCGTCATTTGTCGTTTGGCCTTATCCGCTAATTCTAGATATTCCTTTTCTAATTTGTCTATATGGGCATTCCTCTCCTTTTTTTTCCTCGAGGCTAACTGGATTAACTTACCCCTTATAGTTGGCTTATGTGCTTCCCAACATATCGTGGAGGATACCTCTCCCGTCTCATTTAACGTGAAATATTCAGTCAGTGCGTCAGTGATAGTTTGGGTTAGGACCAGGTCTGAAAGAAGAGATACATTAAGGGACCAAGACGAGCCTGGCGGTCTACTAAGCAGGGAGTGCAATTTAAGTAGCTGGCCATCATGGTCGGACCAAGAAATCGGAATTATATCTACTGCCGTCATTTGCGCCAGAGTAGGTACGGGTAGGAGGATGTGATCTATTCTAGTATGTACCGAGTGGGGATGGGAGTAGTGCGTAAAGTTTTGGGTCCCAGGATGAGCTTCCCTCCAACAATCGACCACTGAACAAGAATGTAGTAAATTCCTAAAGGCTTTTGAGGTCGCAATCAATTGGGCTCCCGCCAAAGAACCTCTCACGGACTGTCTGTCTAAAAGGGGGTTTAGAACTAAATTTGAGTCCCCACAAATTATTGTTGTCCCTTTGGCTACAGCTGATACCTCTTTTAGGAAGCTTGACAAAAAAGGTAACTGATTGACGTTGGGGGCATAATAGGTAGCAAACGTTACCTCGACGTCATGCATTTCACCAATAAGGATAAGATATCTACCTCCTTGATCTGAGATCTCCTTGGAGCAATGGAATTGGGTTCCCCTCTTAAAACCAATAAGGACTCCTTTCTGTTTAGTGTCCGCGCAGGACAAAAAGATTTGTGGGTATTTAGCGTTAAGGAATTTGGGCCTGGAGGAGCCCGAGAAGTGTGTCTCCGGGAGGCAAATGACATCTGGATGTAGTGTGTTAATTTTACGGAAGGCCATACTTCTCTTGTGAGGGGAGTTAAACCCCTGAACGTTCAACGAGAAAACTGTAGCCATGCTGAGTGCCTGTGAACGGGAAGAGGTGAGAGGATGGGGAAGGGAAAAGGGAACAAGGAAGAAGAAAAAGAGAAAAAGTCCTTGTTCGGGCAGCCACTAAATGAAGCAGCCACTAGAGAAAAAATTACCAGCTAAGATTATTAAGTAAAATCGTCTGATCGGTTCTGCGCCAGGGGGCGGCCCGCTGACTAGCGTTACAATCGGCAACTGAAGATTGACTCAGGCAGGCAGCTTCTCCACACAGGATCGACCAGGCGAGATGTGCACCGTCGGGCCCTTCTTGGTACTAGGCCGAGGGCACACTAGGTCTAAAGCTAAATATAAAGCAAAAGAAAAAGTTATTTTACTATAACAATAGTATCGGTCAACAAGCGTGAAAATAGGAACCTCAGAGGGGAAAATAAAAATCAAGAGGTACTCTACCCCTGATTTAACTGGAGTACGACATGTAAATGCCACCGAGCCTATGGGGCTGTGCATAACTAAAATCGCATTACTAAGGCAGGCTGCGTCTTTAAACCTAATAACAGATATAACCAATAAATTATCATAACTTTATGCTTTGAAGAAGCGAGAAAATGGGAAGAAGTATAACCGGAAAATAACAGTACATTAGTGCTGGAATCTAGTAGTAAAATTATACAGAGAGGTTAACAACTTTAAATAAAACTAAGTTGCCCCACGCTAAACGTGGTTATTCAGGGGCATGAGTGATCGCTAGCTTATGGATTAATTCCGGAAAAAAAGGAAAACGGTACAGCGACAGATCCCTCATGCTTCATCGTACATTAAGCGAGTCCCTCGCCCATTTGCAGAAGTCCAGCGCTTCTGCCTCTTCCCAGCGCGCTGTGATCTAGGGGAGTCATCTACAGATCTGGACAATTTAGATCCCAGGACTTTCGGGAGTTGCATAGCAGAGATGTGTTGCTGTAGCTCTTCTGAAGATGTCGCTGTATAGGATTCGCCTTTATACGTAAAGAGCACTCGGAAAGGGAAGCCCCACTTATATTTGACGCCATGTTCCCGTAGAGTAATTAGTAATGGCCTAAGCTCCTTCCTTCTGGCCATTGTAGCGGCAGAGAGATCAGAAAAAACCTGGAAAGCACACCCTTGATAACTGAGGTTTGTCGCTTCCCGGGCCGCTTTTTGGATTATTTCTTTGCTTGTGTAGTAGTGAAATTTAGCAAAAATATCACGCGGGGGCTCCTCGGGCGTTCGTCTTGGGCCTAGGGCTCTATGGACCCGATCCAGCTCCAGCCTCTCTATTGACAGTTCCGGGACTAATTCCTGGCATAACCCAATCACAACAGCTTTTGCATCTTCCATATGCTCAGGGAAGCCTCTGAAACGTAAATTCGCTCTGCGATCTCTGTTTTCAAAGTCCTCCAATTTGGTGTTCAAAATATAGTTGTCTCTCTTCAGCTGTGTAATCTCTGCTTCCAGAGCTCCCTGTGCTGTGGAAATGTCACATATTTTCTTATCGAGAGTGGTCAAGCCACAGGAGACCTTATCAATTTCTTTCGTCAAATGCTCCATTATAAGCTGTGTGTTTGAAGCTAAGGCTGTTTGGAGCAGGCTATCTATTTTAGGGAGTAAGTCCATAACCACTTTATCTCCGCTCACCATCTGAACATCTTCTGATTCACTGGCCAGAAAGGAGGCCTCACTGCCTTCCACCTCATCCATCTCAGCTATAGATAGGCCCTTTATTGTTTCCCTGGCCTTTGCCATGACAACAATTCCTCACAAGCTTAGATGGGGATATGACTTGGCATATAATTACAAATATGTCTATAGTTGCAACTGGCTCAGAAAGCAGCTAATCTTTATGGCTGATATGACTATTGCTCCCCTCTGTGTAGCCTGATGTATGAGGGCACTCAGATATCTAATGGCTGGGATTGTGTAGGTGCTTTCCCTTTAACGTTTATAGGCTCCTCAGCTGCTCCCTTCTAATCCCTTGTACTGCTTGAGGGATCACACTTCAGGCTGCCTCTGCTGTCATCTTCATCCGCAGCACATTCCTCAGACTGCAATCACACTTGCCATGCTCTTATCAGCACGTGCTGTTCTCCCAGCTACTACCCCTCCCTCTCGCCGGGGGGGTCTCTCAATCAACACAGTGGCGTCTGTCACGCCGGATCAGACTGCTGGCTGGGGCCGGCTCACTAACCTCCCTCTTCGTCACCGCCGCTCCCGCAAGTCGCTCCTTGCTGCACAGGGGGTCATACGATGGGGCTGTCTTGCGGCACTTGCAGCTCACATGTCAGGGTTCAGGCATCCAGCCACCGCTCCCGCCCTCCGCACTGAGAGAGGCCCAACTGCAGGCCTGGCCGCAGCTTCCGTCTCCCGCCGTCTGCTTCAGCGGGCACAGACCACGCCGCCGCCGCTTCTGCGATCACCCGCTGCCACACAGCTATCGTCGCCGACTCTTTCCAAGGTTAGTGGCGCGCCTGCCTCTTCTCAGCCCCCTTCAAATCGCTCGGTGGGCACGGAGCTCACTCACCACACCGCCATTAGAGTTCCGTGCGCATGCGCACTCCCGTTATTTTTTTAAAAAATATTAATGTATTTAGCATTATTTCTGAATTGTCTGGAATGTTTCCAATTTTTTTTTTTCTGAAAATGTATTTAGGAATGTGTCACTTGGATGTAAAAATCACAGCCCTCTCCCAATGTCATTTCAGTTATTGTTAGCATTTTCGAAGGTGTCAAACCACCCAAATAATCAATCTTTTTAAAGCGTCTCAGGGGCTCTATGCTGCAGTCAGCTAAAAACAGTGCCCAAACTTATCCTCAAACTTTCTTTATTGAATCAGTGGTGTTGCGGCAAGGGCCAGTCGCTATGCTGAGTCGCTATGTGTCGCAGGCGGCGGCGCTGTGCTGATCATACATGTGTTTTTTTTTTGGGTGAATGTTCTTTTAACACCCACAGTCGCTGTTGTTGAATACGCAGCAGACACGGGCGCATCTGACTCATCACTAGCATGACTGCAACGCTTTATTTTTTGGTTTTGTGTATGCTAGCGATTTGGTAAGCGTATGTTAGTGTATTTTAGCGATGAGTGTCATTTTTTTTTGCCTTTCACTTTCGTTTTGCAACATCCCCTGTTCCCCACACAACCACAAAACAGCGCCGCAAAAGGGTGGATACGCGTGTTAACGGCCAGGTGGTTAAAGTGAGTATATGTTCCATTTATGTTGTGCAACAATATAGCTTGTTATATATGTTTATTACTGTATATATATATATATATATATATATATATATGTATTGATGTTTCTTTTTTAAAATGTGTTTTTTTATTGGATTTATGTGTTGCAGGATATGACTATGCTCGTGGTGCAGAGAGGCGCATAGCGTTGGAGGTGAAGGCCACTGTGTCCCGGCGCTTCCAGACAAATCTTAGTGTCCGTTCAATAATCCAGAAGTGGTCGGATTTCAAGCGCCGGGACCCAGAGGGCGTTTATAGGCTCTATGATGCCTATGCTTCAGGTAAGTGTCACCTCACAACATGTAAATCCATACAATAATGTTGTATTATAATGTAGTACATTTTTGGTTTTATTTTTAAAGGTGTCCTAATTTTTTAACCTTCTACACAGATAAGCGTCCTCCCCTGGACAAACGTGGGAAGGGTTTCCTCCCCCGCAGAAGAGTGGTGGGGTCGGATGAATCTGCGGGGGAGGGGCCCTCTCACCAGTCCTATCTTGAGGACCCAGGGGAGGAAGGGGATGACGCCCCAGAGGAGCGTGCTGCTGGGGGGAGGGCAGTCTGGAGCCTCAGCTCCTCACAATCGGACTCAGTTGAGTCTCAAAACCCTGTGAGCCACTCTCAAGTGGGGAGTCCAAGTGGGGAGGTGGAGTTGGACTCACCCACACTCCCTCAAGGATCTGGGAGTGAGAGGGAGGAGGGTGGCCCATGTGTTTTGGGATCTTCTGTGCCGATTGTGAGGAGACGAGGCTCCACGCCTCCTCCTCAGAGTCCTCCCTGGGTTACCAGCGGCAGTTCATCCCCTGGTGAGTGCATTTCTAATTGTTGTTTGTATGTTACAGGTGGAATCGGTGCATTTTCAATAATCCTCTGCCCTTGTTATCTGGTTTTTAGGGCATTATAGAGCCGGCACCTTCAGCAGCTATGCGCCAGCCCTTGCCCGCAGGCATAGTCATGGTAAATGTTTGTTGTTATCACTCACATGGCATATGTAATGACATTCAAAACTACATACACATGTTTGCTGCTACATAGCATAATATTTTTTAGTAATTTTAAGAAAATTCTGGAACCCCACTCCAGTTCAATCCAAATGCAACCAACCCCAAAGTTACTGCATACACCATGATGCTGCCTAGCAAATGTTTTTCATGCAAACACATGTTGCACACTCTACTATGAATATGATCAGCTCAACTTAAATTACTGCATTAGCATTGCACTGTAAATGTTTGAGGCACATTATATTGATGTGTCCATGTTGCACACCTAAATTATTCACCTGACCTCACGGACCAGTAAATATGCTAATGTATAGCAAACATGTGTGTAAACATGGTAGCATGATTTACCAGACTCCCTAAACAAGTGGATGTATAATCTTAATTTGTAAGCGCAAACCTTATGATTGTTTTTTGTTTTTTCCAAACAGATGTTTCCACGCAGACGGACCCTGTGACCATACTCCCAACCCAAGCTCCAGGGACACCCAGCAGCATGGGCCCGAGCCACAGCTGCGATGGTGAGTACACTAACTTCATATCCAAACATACTTTGCCCACCTATGTGTCACCCTAAAAGCTATCATAATTGGCAATGTCCCTATGTGGTTAATTAGCACACATTTAGCTGACATTTGCGTGACCCACAATCATAAATGCATGTCTGCATGCTAGATTGTTGCATCCCCTTTGTTTCCTTTCAAACCCATAATAAATTTTGGTTAAAAAGTCTTGGTGTCCAAATTAAACTAATTTCAAAATAAGGTTGAGAACTAGAATAGGAATAGCAGAAGGGTTAGAATCTTTATTACTTTGGACATGATGTTTTGAGCAAAATAACACAATCAATGCCCACAATCTTACTTCACCCTTCATTTAGTACAAACGGTTTCTTCAATATGTAGGGTATTGCTGATAAATGCACATGTAAGGCACTAGTACTCATATAATGGACCCACATAAGGGCCCAGTTTGCACAAATGTTAATGTAGTTGGTCACATTATGAGACCAAACTATATAATGTGAAATCATCTGTGTACGTTTGTATCACGTTCTATTGACTAATCCATTTTTTGGTCTCCATACAGCTTGCGTTAATGAGCATCGACTATGGCAGTACACGACTTATGCTGCTGGGAAAGAAGAAACAGCGGTAGGGTGGGGGGTATGGTTTGATCCACTGTGCGGAGTAATTTTGGCCATGTTGGCCCCTTTTATAAAAAATAAATGTTTTTTAGGTTTCTACTTTCAGTGTGTCATGCCTTTTAAACCATATTTTAAGTGTATAGCAACCCATTTTTTTGGATTCTTAAACACAATGTTATGCATTTCATTTTGTAAACATAGTAATGTATGGCAAACAATGACTGTAGTAATTTTCAGTCAACATTAACATATCTAAATATAGAGAGGTATCCCTGACTGTGTTTGTAGGTATGTATTTTGGTAACCCACACAAATTCTAGCGTTTACAAATACATTTATTTAAGTCACTCAAGTCAATACAAATTCAAGCATTTCAAATGTCTACCAACTGGACCAATTAGTCCCTGGGTGGGCGGGGAGGTTGCGACTCATGGCTAGGGGCGGTGTTGGGGACAACAGTGCAGTAAAAAAAATAGACTGCTGCTGTATTAGCTGCTGTAACAACAACATAGTTTCGTCCTGCCGCTGTAAAGATTGTTGGATGCCATGCATCATTTTTTGCATGGCATGCATCACTCCAGACTGCTGTTGAGTCCGCACTTCATTAAGTTGTTGGCGCAGTTCATTAATTTGTTGTTGGTCCATCAGCGACTGATTTGCCAATGCCGCAATGCGCTCCAGAGTTCCATCACGCGGCTGTTGGCGACTGTAGGCCTCCAGCATCCGGGACCCTAGCTCATAAATGTCAGCACTTGTTGGTGCACTTCGCCCAGTTGGTGTTGGTGGTTGAGCAGCCTAAAACACAAAACACAATATTGTAGTCAAGCTTGAATAATGAAGGTAAGAACAACAAAAATAGATCTATGGCTCCATTAGAATTTACCGTTGGTCCAGCCTCTGCAGCCTGCGCACATGGCACTTGTGCGGAGGGCACATCCTGTGTTTCAGGGAAGGATTCCTGCTAACAACAAAGTATGTTGTATGTTACATGGTGGGACCTGATTGACCCCAAAACAGGTAATCGTGGTTAATCTCAAAAACATTCATCCATGGTACCTGAGTGTGCTCCTCCACAAATAGTTCCGGTGTCTGGCTGCCAGAAAGGGGCAAATCATCATCTGAGAGATGTGGCAAGCTAAACAGGAAAGTCGTGTTAGTGTGTCATTTGGTATTGTGTGACTAGTTCTTACAAACATTATCGAGCCCATACCTCTCCCAAGTGACTGATCAAGACACAAAAGCTTTTAGTTTCTAACATATTCTGAAGATGTATGGAAGAGCAAGATGAGGTAATCAGTGTGCCAAACTAGAACATACGCACATAGGTCAAATTACACATACCCGCCACCTCAAAGATGTCCAGACCTAGGGCCTCACTCGAGCTTTGCCCTAAAATCACATGTTTCCAAACAAATGTCAAGACAGAAACAACATTTCACTGAAAACAACATCCTTACTAGAACCAAAATAAAATTGGGCTTACCCTCATCCCTAGCAGCCACACGGTGAAGGACCCTTTCCGGACGCGCACTTCCTGTATTCGGGTCTAAAACAAGCCACAATGGATATCAATATTAACAACCATAGTATTGTTAATGTTTGTATTTCTTAAAAAAGGACTTATTTAAGCACAATAACTTAGCATGGACATCATTACAACATTATCATGTAGGATCCGGTTGCTGCCCAATCCCCTTCAACTATCCAGCTTGGAGTGAGAATTAATATGATTTGGAAGTTTCAATTAAGAAATTTTACACATTTGAACTCAAACAACAGAAAGGATAAAGTGTGCTTTGCAATACACACCAACAGGGTCCTGTCGACCTGCAACACAGGAAGTGGGGTCCAAAGATGAAGCAGGGACTTGGCCTACAATGCAATAACATGACTGAAAGCCATGCACACTTATATGACATTGCCAAAATAAAGGTTGACACATGCACATACTGGCATCCAAAGAGTAGGTAGCCTCATGAGGAGATGCTGGTGCAATTCTGAGGGCAACTATGATAAAGCAAAGTAATGAATTATGCATTGTTAATGTGGGACAAACAAACAAAAAAGTTAAGAAAACAACCAAAAAAAAGACCTTCAATATCAGACTGGGTTAAGCTTGAGGGTAGGGGAAGGGCAGGATTCAGGGTGACCTCATCAGGCGAATCATGTGAGTCATCATGTGTCACTATGCATAAAGCAAGAGACAGGAAGTTAAAATATTACAGAGGTTTAATCTGCTACTTAACATGTCCTACTGTTAGTATGCCAAAGAATTGGTTAACAAATAAGAAGATACATTAAACCAACCATAATTTGCAATGTGAAAACAATGTACCTTCACCCCAACCTGTGGTGTCATCCCCAGCATCCACACCCTGCAGGTGACTGAGAGGAATCTTGCGCTTCAGCATCTCCTCATATGGCCTGTATTTACTCTTTTGACCCTGCTTGGTCCCACTGTCTACAAGTAGATCATTCTTCATCTTTTGCATAAGGGCCCTTTTCAAAGTGTAGAAGCGTTCTTGCAGGATGTGCCACTACGTGGGTATTGAGCAGTGCTAGTAAGCTGCTCAACAATGGCATCCCACAATTTGCTCCTTTCTTGTTTACCTAAACACTGACTTTGGACGCACAAGAGTATTGTTATCAGCCAAATTAAATTCCGGTTCCCTCTTGGCAAATGGACTCTTTGCCTTGGGTGGTGCTTCACCTTCCGGCTGTGCCCTTTTCCTTAAGGAAGGTCTCCGGCCAGCACCCACCCCACTGGTACTCGGTCCAGCAGTGGCCGGCAGATGTCCAGAATTTGGCTCCATCCTGTAGCTGCACACACCACAAAACAACACACACCAGCATGCATGCAGACTAAAAAATGGCAACAACTGCTGTTTGAGTGTGCCAGATGTTATGTGGTGTAAGAACCAATCACAAACAGGCCCAGTTAATTGCGTCACACATACTGGCCAGGTGTTTGTAGCTACATCTTGACTCCGATGACTGAGGTTTCTGGCAAACATGTGTGTCAGGCAATGAACTAATTAATTACCTACTTAACAAGGCAGACAGACATTAGGAAGAAATGTGAACCATGTCTCGTAACAACATTGGAAATGAGGTGCCAAAAACGGCTATTTGAATTTTGAGCAACATAACTTTCATTGGCCAAAAGATGTCTGAGCAACCAGATCTGCAAAAGTACGCTATTATGCTTGCGCTAGCCGTTTCCAACACACCTGTGGTAAGCTAATTACAGACCGGAAACAGCTAACAAACGCAAGAGGCGGCTAAGCGCACCAGTCCTTTGGATAAGTATAAATACCTCTTTTCTTAAGCATTCTTTTATTGATACACTGTGGCAAAGGCTGTGGTGTTTTGGTTTACTTAGCCCTAACTTGCACTAAGTGTCTGGCTGTGTTTCTGGCTTACTGTCTGTGGCTTTGTTGAGGTTTTCTGGCATCAGTGCTGTTTCTTTGGGAGTTTATTTTTGGTGGCATATGCAAATATTGTGTGGAATACAGCAAGTGAGGATTGTTTTGGCGACCTTTTGTGGGTTGTGCAGCAACTCCCCTCTTGGTTGTGCCAGACTTTGAAAGCATACTTGCAGCAGGCTGATGGTTCTAACCACTATACATCTGGTTTTGTGGTGAGCTGCATTTGTGTGATTGTGTGTGGATTGTGGTTGTGTATGTGGAGTGGTTGGTCTGTGTGTTGATATTGTTTTGGGGCAGTGCCTGAGTGATTGTGAGATGGATGAGAGGGTTATGTTTGGGTTATGGATGTATTGTTGTGGCAGCATACAGGAAGGTCAGGAGGCAAGGGAGGAGGGTGCTGTGAGGCTTAGGGCACCCCGATCCTTTGCCATCCGCCTCTCTGTCTGGGATTTAAGTGACGAGCAGATCAGAAACAGATTTCATCTGAATCGTGCAGCACTACAGTCCCTATATGATCAGATTAAGAACAAAATCGATCCATCCACCAGACACACCCAATCCATCCCTGGCATAGTTCACCTATGTGACATATGTAATATTGTGGCACGGGGGAATTTCCAGGCAACCTCTGCCCTCCTCAGCGGGATCAGCCAGGCTACAATGAGCCGCATATTTTACCAGGTAGTCCTGGCTATTTGTGACCTTATCCCTGTTTATATAAAATTTCCTGAGGATGAGGAGGAGGTTGCCAAAATAAAATGTGCATTCTACCGCATGGGAGGGATCCCTAATGTGCTAGGGTGCGTGGATGGTACACATATCCCTTTCCGCCCTCCCCGTGCACAGGAGCTGCATTACTGGAATTGGAAACAGTTCCATTCCATGAATGTCATGGTAGTATGTGACCATGACATGAAGCTGCGGGCCGTGAGATCTGGCTTCCCCGCCTCATACCATGATTCTTACGTGCTCCAGCAATCAGTCCTGTGCCGGCAGTTTGAGAACAATGAAATGCCACCTGGCTGGCTACTGGGTAATTAATAATCCATGACATCTATTTACAAGTTTAATATGTGGACTATTAACTGAACCAAATATATAGCCGAACCTATAATGTTTACATTATGTTGTTTGAAATTTACTAATTGCTCGCTCTCTCAATCTGTTTATTCAACAGCGGACAAGGGATATGGGCAGAAAACGTGGCTAATGACTCCGGTCAGAAATCCACAGACCTCTGCCCAAGGACGCTACAATGCAGCACATCGCAAAACCAGATGCATTGTGGAAAGAACCATCGGCCTGCTGAAAGCACGCTTTCTCTGTTTGGCACGCCCAGGAGGAGAGATGTTGTACAGTTCACAAAAGGTCTCCAAAATAATACTTGCATGCTGTGTCCTACACAATATTTGCATATGTCACCGAATTGAACCCCCTGAAGATACAGCACTGGTGCCAGAAGTCCCCAACATGGCCGCAGACATTACTGAGGACACCCAGATTGGATCTGAGCGACGGGAAAGCATGATTACCTCTTTTTTTTGGTAAGCTAGGTCACCTTAACTCTAAAACACCTACTGTACTAGAGGGCCCTTCAAAAAAACTAAACCAACAAATGTGGTTGGTCTTCAAGTTCCACCCCCCACAAAAAAAGGGTCCCAAAACTCCAAATAAAAAAAAAATAGGGGTCTACTTATATGGAAAATGACAAAAATTCAAATTATAAAAAAAGGGGGTTTGGTGTGTAATTAAATGCAACAACCAAACCAAATAGGGAAGTATAAAAAAAAAAAATTAACTAGCTACACTTTTGTTTCTTTTTTAGGCACCATGAAGATTGAAAACCCAGATTTTGACTTCTGTAAATATAACAAAAGACAATTTAATATAAATAAAAGTTATCAAAACATACATGGTTCAATGTGTTTTCTACAGAATGTTCTAACAGATTGATTTCTAGCCAACAGCAAAAAAACTCAACAGCGCCTATAAAGCAGATCTTAAACATCACATTCACCAATGTCAGCGTGATTCCCAAGAACGGTAGATAGCAACTGAGGAGCCCTGCAATAGTGGCTGACAGCCGATCGGGGCGGACAATAGCGGTCGCTCATAGCGCCGCACTCCAGACGCTCATCTGTCGCTACCTGCTGCTAGTATTGAATCAGCCTCTAGGTTAAAGAAGTATAAGGGAATGCATTTGATGTCTGATTCTCAGGTGACCTCAGACAGAACTGTTGGCAATTTTTTCCCATTTGGGAACCTAGGGCTCAACCCCTTCCTGGTGTTTTAGGAGTTTTATGAAGCCTATTATATGCATATACAGTTTTGAACGCTTTTTCAAGAGGCGAAAAAATTCTTGAGAAGTAACCTAGAAGTCTACTCTGGGGTCCTTCTGTTGTAGCAGGACTATCTTGACCAGGAATGTACAACCTTCTTGGGTCTAAGGTATGCATTGTTTTATTATTCCACTTCAAGAGGCCAACACAAAACTTTAGCAATGCAAATTCAGTTTTCTGCAGGAAAGCTTAAAACTTAAAGTGCACCTATACTCATAGGGAAGTTTGTATTGTCACCTTCCATTCCCAGCCCAATGTCCCACACACAGCCTGTGTTTCTTTTTTTTTACTGTGTTCTCCTATATTCATAACAACACGAACTGGATGCAGCCAGCCATATTGCTCCCTGGCATAGAAGCCCCGCCCCCTGATGCTTGCCAGTGATACATTCAGTTACAGTGCACATAGCTCAGCAATGGGGAGCACTGCATTGTTTGATTATTCCACTTCAAGAGGCCAACACAAAACTTTAGCAATGAAAATTCAGTTTTCTGCAGGAAAGCTTTAAACTTAAAGTGCACCTATACTCATAGGGAAGTTTGTGTTGTCACCTTCCATTCCCAGCCCAATGTCCCACACACAGCCTGTGTTTCTTTTTTTTTTATTACTGTGTTCTCCTATATTCATAACAACACGAACTGGATGCAGCCTGTGTTTCTATTATTTTACAGTGTACTCTTATATTCATAACAACACAAACTGGATGCAGCCAGCCATATTGCTCCTTGGCATAGCAGCCCCGCCCCCTGATGCTTGCCAGTGATACATTCAGTTACAGTGCACATAGCTCACCAATGGAAGAAATGTAAAGTCATGCACTTGGGGTCTAATAATTTTCAGATCACATATGTCTTTGGGGGAGTAAAGCTAGGCGAGTCACTAGTTGAGAAGGCTCTGGGGGTACTGATAGACCACAGACTAAATGACAGCAAGCAATGCCAAGTAGATGCTTCTAAGGCAACCAAGATATTACCATGCATTAAAAGAGGCATAGAATCGTGAGACAGAGATGTAATATTGCCTTTTTACAAGGCACTGGTGCGCCCTCACCTGGAATATGCCCTCCAGTTCTGGCACCAGTTCACAAAAAGAATGCCTTGATTTTGGAAAAGGTGCAGAGAAAAGCCACCAAACTGACAAGGGGAATGAAGGATCTTAGTTATGAGGAAAGATTTCAGGAATTAAATCTGTTTAGTCTTGAGAGGAGACGACTAGCGGGGCAGCATTATTAGCTTGTATAAATATATAAATGACCAGAACTAAAATTATGGGAAAAAATTATTTTAGGTAAAATCTTCTCTAAGGGGGCGCTACCTCCGTCTGGAAAAAAAAAAAGATTCACTCCCCAGAGGCGACAATCATTTTTTTTCCATAAGAACTATAAATCTGTGGAATAGCCTCCCACAGAAGGTTGTTACTGCATCAACAACTGAAAGCTTCAAATAAGGATTAGATGTTTTTCTAGCAGAAAATTAACAGTTACTTTTCGCTGTTAAATGAATAAGTTAATGAAAATAAATTTCTGCAAGCCAGTCCCTTGGTTGAACTTGATGGACATATGCATTTTTTCAACTGTACTAACTATATATGGCTGCCATCTACTATAATACTACTTCTTGTTAGTATTTTTATCAATATTGGACAAAGGATATAGTAAAATAAGAAACACAGACTATTTGGGGTCATTGGGCTGGGGACGCAAGCTGATGACATAAACTTTCCTCTGAGTATAGGTGTGCTTTAAAGCATTATATAGGCTTTTATGTATATGCAAAGTTAAAATAACTGGGCAGAGGTGAGATGGGAAAAGGTGAGCTGAGGTGCAGGTAAAAGTGTGAAGTTAAAAACGGTAAGGTAAGGTAAGGATGAGAAGAAGTGATGTGGGCTGAGGAGAAGAGAGCAGAGGTGAGGCAGGAAGAGGTTATGTGGAAAGAAGTGAACAGGGGTGAGGCAAGAAATGGGTGAGGTGGACTGAGGTGTGGTGGGAAGAGGTGGGCAGAGGTAAGGCAAGAAAAGGTGAGGAGAGCTGAAATTTTTCTCAGTTCATGTGATAATGACCCATTTTTTTTTGTCAGAGGTGCCTGTTTTGTATGACTTTACAGCTCACATACGTGAAACTGAGTATTAATATGGGTGAAGTCGTGTTTTTGCATTCCCACCTGTGTAAGACCACTGATTTAGCTTGCGCTTGCGCATGATTCTGGGCCCTAAATTTTGCAATTTTTGGGCTAATAAAAAGTAGGTTTCCGGTCCCAAATTACAGCCTCTTTTTACTAGGGGGATTGCTTGTGTAAGCGTGATGGATCCCTTGACGAGGTTTTGGTAGAGTATGAGCATCTACAGTGAGGTCAGTCAGTCTGCCAGCACCTATTGGACTCTTCTTTGAGAACATTTTTTCTTTCATTTTCTGGTAATTACCCATGCTATGTCATGCTTTGTATGTTTGCTGCTTTACAAGCAGGCAAACGGGTGGACAGGTGACAGACTGGCCAGCAGAGCACAGCCATATAACTAAGGCACATGGGGGGCACATAGTAATGGCAGATGCCTGTTGTTCATAGACAAACAGGGTTTGGGTCGACTTGAGAGCGCCAAATCCTGGCTGCCTTTAGTGTCACCTCACATGTACCAAAGGGAACCTGTAATCAGGCAAACGCTCTGACCATTACCACCCTAGCCTGTTTGTAGGGATGCTGTAACAGGATCACACAGGAGAAAGCCCTGAGACCTTCAGTCCTCCAGGCCTGTTGACCTGGAGAGCTGTGAGCGATTTGGAGCATGATGGTTGGGAGTAATGTCATGCGCCTACTCAGCAGTGCATATGCACCTTCTGGTGAGGTCACTTGCCAGGCCAAAAGGTTACAGTAATACATGCATTGGTCTGCATGGTCTGCAGCACATTTGGATTGTCTTTTGTAATTGCAGACCTTTATTATAGACAGGTACCACTTAAAGCCCAACACCAATTCCAAGAGGACATTGGCATTGGAGGGGGCTGACCATCTCAAGTGCCAAAGACTGATGTCTTACACACATACCCAAATAATGTAGCACTGGTCAGTTTATATAAATAAAAACACCAAAATAAACAAAAACAAATATGCTCTGTGGTCTTTTATTATACAAACAGGCTTTAGGCAGGGTACAGCAGTTCAAGCTAGGGTAGGTGAGGGTGTCAGAAATGACAACCAACACGGAGAAGGTAAGTCACACTGCAGGTAGTGCTGTGCTGATCTAGGGAATCCTGCTGCCCTAGCCACCGAAACACTTCTTCTCCACCTCTGTTGATTCTCATCTCCAATCCCTGCTACTGCTGCTCAGGGCCTCCTCCCTCTGGCTGAAGAGATGCTACCAAGTTGTTTCCAGTGCTACCTCTATGGAGCGTGGGGGAACTAGCTACCGGCCTTTTTGGTCCATCCTGCAGAATTTATATTCCTGACCTAAAGACTATTAACACTGAGCAATGCCAGGCCTAGGCAAAGAGGGTACTAGAAGACCAGACCTACCCCAACAATGAACTTTTCCTCCAAATGCCATCAGGAAAGAGTGTCTGGGCATTGAGAGCTACCAAAAATATCTTCTTTTCCCAGGCAATTTATACTCTGTACCAGGTTAAGACTCACCCCCAGGCACTCTTATGATGCTGGCAACCTGTGCGTAGGAAACTTATCAAACCCTTCTGAAACAGGGCCAGAGGTGCTTGCAAAACTTAATCGGTTCTGTTTATTTCATTGTATTGTACCTCTCAGACCTCTTGAGCATAGAAAACATTTCACTGTATAACATACTATGCATGACTGTGTATGTGACCAATAAACTTAAACTTGGCTCAACTCTTTCTCACTGTACATTATACCTACAATAAGTGAAACAATTACATTATCTTTTTCATAAGGACTCCACTAAATAAGGACTCTTATACAGAACACCACTAAAAATGAATTTGTTACTGCTTGCATTTTTGTCAGCTTCAAGTATGCATGTTGTTGGAATTAGTTACACGTTTTGCTTTCCTCCCTGCATGCTATTATATTCTATTCTGAATCTACTTAACCTTTTGAGATGATCCATTTTTTAAAGCAGATTAGCTAGTACTTAAATTCAAATGACAAGTGTATGTAATTACATAATTATATAATTATGACTTTTTGCTGCTTGAAAACTCTTTTGTTAAAATAGCAGTTGGTTTAAAAAAGGTTCATCATAGTAATTACAAGTTAACCTCTTATCAAAGATGACGTATAAATATACTATATATAAATATACTATAATGGATAATATACATGTCTCAAATCTGTTCCTATATCAGCTTCCAGTATTCTTTCTTTCTTAGAAAGCCCGAAGGTTATCCAAATGTTTTTGGGAACTTCTGCAATCTTAAAAAGCAAGTTTCGAGAGATTTTCTCACTCAAAATGTTATTGTTTTATTTAACCCTTAAGTGCCAGCCTACCTGCAGCTTTTGTCACCCTATGTTGCCAGACCACGTTTCACTATTTTGCGCTACATATGTTCAACCTTGATTTTTTAAGGGATTTCCAGGGATCTTCCAGGAAAATTATACATTATTTTTTTCAGCAGAGTCTGAGCTTCAACATGCAATATCTTGTTTGGCCTTTTTTTAGTGTATTCTCAATACATTTTGTAGTGTTTTTTGTAATAAAATATGTAAGTTTGTCAAAAAAACTTTATTGCGTGTGAAACCCCAATTTCTCCCGGTTACAGCGGTATCACATATGTATTGGTAGACACTCTTTCCTGCCCAGGAGACTCCCCCAAACTGAAACAGCGCTTTTCAGATAAAATACAACTATGCTACGCGCTAAGCGCACCTTGCAGTTTTTCCAGAAAAACAACCCTTTAAATTTGAAATCCCCCCCCCCAAATGATATATTCTCTGGAAGTACACACCTCAAGCTTTCTAGGCATACCAGGCTTGTTGACATGGGTGCAGTTTTCTGGAAGTAATCCCTCAATCAATTCTTGGGTTGCACAGAGTTTCCCTAAAAACGAATGAAAAAGAAGAATCAAAGCCACATTTTCCTAAAAAAACTATATGCAAACAAGAAAAAACAAGTAAAATCTGAAAAAGCAACATGCCCCGAACAGAACGATACCCAACATGCATAGGTACTGTCAAGTAAAGAGTTGCCAAACACCCCAAAGTAAAGCGTGCGCATAACGGTAATTGTACTTGAAATTTTTAGCTCTGCGCATAACGGTAATTGTACTTGCAATTTTTCAACCAAAACAACCCTTTACATTTGGAATATCCCTGATAAACCATATATTCCCTGAAAGTACACATGTTAAGCTTTCTAAGCGTACTGAGCTTGTTGTAGTGGGCTCATCTTTCTGGAAGTAATCCATTGAAGAATTCTTAGGTTGCACAGGGTTTCCCTAAGAAAAATTATAAAAAAGCAGAATAAAAACCATGTTTTCCTAAAATATCAATATGCAAATAAGAAAAAACAAGCTAAATCTGAAAGCGCAAGGTCCCCCGAGCAGAACAATACCCAACATGCATAAGTACTATTAACCCTTTTAATTGCCAGCCTACTTGAAGTTTTGTCACCCTCTGTTGACAGGTCATTTCCCCATATTGCGCAATTTTTAACTGTAATTTTTGCTGGAATTTCCAGAAAAATTATATACATATTTTTTGCAGCAGAGTTTAGGCTTTAACGTGAAATGTCTTGATGTAATTTTTCTACTGTTTTTTGAATATTTTTTGCGTAAAAAAACAAAAAAATAAATAAATTGTCAGACAATTGTCTCCTTTATTTTAAATAAAAAATTTGTTTTATTAATGAAAACCATATTGCATGTGATAGCCCCATTTCTCCCAATTACAAGGGTACCACATATGTATCGGTAGCCCCCGCATTCTTGCCCTGGTGACCCCCCAAACTAAAAAGAGCACTTTATAACATTTACAAATAAAATACAACTACTATCCACACTATAAACATAAGGGGTTAATTAAAAAAAAAAAAGACATATGGTCCCCTCTCCCGGGGGGGGGGGGGGGACCCAATTTTTGGGGGGAATTTTAAGGGTTAGGGTTAGGCTAACCCTAACCCTTAAAAATCCAAAACAAAATGACATGGGGGGGGACCCCATTTTTTTTTAATTGTAAGGGTTAGGGTTAGGCTAACCCTAACTCTTAAAATTACAAAAAAAAAAAAATGGGGGGGACCCATTTTTTTTTTTAATTTTAAGAGTTAGGGTTAGGGTTAGGCTAACCCTAACCATAACCCTTAAAAAAAAAAAAAAAATTACCCATCATAACCAGCCCGGGACCAGCTATGGGGGCTTGTAGGAATAGAGTGGAGGGGCCAGCTTTTGTGGCCCCCCACCCTGCAGCCTACATCCCACATAGCCTGTGTGGGCCCGGGCTCTTCTGCCCCCCCTGGGCTTTGGGGAGGCAGGTAATTGGGAGTGCGGGGGTTAATGGCAAGTCACCCACTAGTTGCAGGTGACTTGCCAGCCCCCAGCCTTGTGAACTGGTACAGGGGTCTCATGGACCCCTTACCAGTTCACAAAGGGTTAACATTAAAAAAACACACTGACACATAAGAAAAAAATACTTTTATTAAAAAATAAAAACTTCTTTTAACTTTACTTACCTCCGATCGTCCTCTCCTTTGTCCCTTGATGTGATGACAGATGCGATCATGCTGGCCACAGGAGCAGAGGGGCAGGTGATGATCTGATCGCCTGCCCCTCTGCTCCTGTGGCCAGCATGATCGCATCTGAATGAAGAGCAGCAGGGAGCCAGGACGACACCCGGTGAGTGACGTCATAAGCCCCCAAAGGGGCGGGGCGTAATGGCAAGATGGCGGCGCCCATCCGGAGAGGAGGGGGAGAGCCCTTTCAGGCTCTCCCTTGAAGCTGAAGAGCCAGGGGGGGCGGTCGGAGGCCCCCCCAGTGAAGAGGAGACCCGGAGGGAGGCAGCACGACTGCAGGTAAGTAAATGTCATTTTACATTTTTTATTTTTTTACAGTTAGCAGCTGCTGTTGCCGAAGCGGGAGGGGGGGGGCTATTCCGGGGGCTCTCCTGGATCTTGGCTGGATCCAACGAGGGGTCAGGTGAGTATTTTACTTTTATATTTTTTTTACTGTGGTGGTTTAAAGTCAGCTACGTGAGTCTCACGTAGCTGACACTTAAGTGGAGTAGAGGCAGCTACGTGAGACTCACGTAGCTGGCACTAGAAGGGTTAAAGGAGCACTATCGCAAAAAATGGCCCAGTGATAAAAATCCATATAAAATAGCTGGGTGGCGGGAGAAGGGGTCAGTTGTCACCTGGCAACACGAAATATCCAATCAGGCTTGTTTTTCTTTCTTTTAATGAAAGAAAAAGGACATCTGGGATGACAGGCTCGGTCACCCCTAATGGACTAAACCGGTCACCCCTTGATTTTATTCCTACCATGAGAGAATAAACCACAAGCTTGGCAGAAGTTTTATTCATTTTGGGTCTATAAGTGACCCCTCCTCTCATTAGCCGACATGTTTATATGTATTTTTAATACTACACACTTTTGCGATAGTGCTTCTTTAAGGAAAAAATTCCCTGCATCTGGAGGGAATGGAACTGTTCTGCAGTGAGATGCATAGTTTTTCCAATTAGAAATATATTTTATTTTACAAATTTATAAATAACAGCAGTCTATATGCCTATTGTGGGTCTAAATACACCAATGCCAGTGTGCAAGCGTGAAGTCCCAAGTCCCCAGGCGTATGCGCAAATTAATCACTTTGCACATGAGGATGCTCGAGGCCGATTAAATTGGAAGTCTTGTTGTTGATATCACAGGATGTAATGGTTCCAAATGTTCATCCTCGCTCAATTGTCTGTGCCTCTTGCATTGGACTCTGCTTGTTTGGAATACCTGATGATGACCATTGCTCCTCCTCTCTGGGAAAAAAGGACTTTGTTTATAATTTAAATCTTGTTCCATAAACCTTTGGTTTGTTTACCAGATTGCTCTTATTTGCTGCTGGCCCCTGACTTTGGCGTTGGACTCTTACTAGCCTGTTTTCTCCACTCCTTTGCCTCAGCTATGTTTGGCAATGCCTCTGCTCCCAAGTGCCATTGTACCATCTGTATCAGGGAACCAATGCCTACCTGCTCAGTACCTTGACTTCTCTAGCATGACCTGGGTCCTCTCAAATAGCAAACTTATCCTTCCTTTCAGTGGGGGTGAGGGGGTAGAGAAGAATCCAAACTGCAGGGTTGAATAACGCTTTTTGGGCAGTAGATTCTGGAAAGAAGAGAGGTCCACCCTGGAGCAGCTGTGCCACCAGCTTGTGGCTCTGATGCAGACTGTAAACACTATGCATATTGGCATTGCCAGTCTTCAGGCCCAAAGAGAAGTAACATTCAGAGAACTATTGCCCAGACTCAGGAACAAGGACTTCGTCTTTCGGGTGGTAAATATAGATAAGGATTTGGCTTACATTTTGTAGTTGAACGCCGGGAATGCGTCATTTTCAGAAATGCAGCTTCCATTACTTTATATGCATTTTTTAGGATGAGTTGGAATGTGAATGCAGTTTTCTACACACAATAAATTGAGCAATTGAGAAATGGTGTGAGAGACATATTAAACAAGATGGTGAAGGGGGAAGTCACAAGCATATGAATTTTATGAGAATCATTCTGTCAATACTTCTCTGAAGTGTGTCTTGAGGCCAACCTTAAAGGGGTAGGGGGTCAATGTCATGGGTCTGCGTCAATTCAGTGCCTATTGCCCAGTATGCCTTACAGGTAGAAGGCAAACCCCAAATTCATTCTTTGCTTCTCTGTCAGACTCAAGGTGGACCAAAACCCAGAATTTTGACTATCCTGGGTTTTGGTCCTTGCCCCGGGGCACCCTGATCGGATGCCTTCCCCATTGTTTTCAAACGTTCCAGAAGACAAATTGAAACCACGACTATCAACAATTCTGGGCAAGCTGCATTTTATTTTACACCATTTCCCCACCAGGAACTAACCAATGCCCTTGTTCATTTCTCTAGAGAACAGATTCTCCACCCGACTCGGGCTTGTCACCCCCTGTTCGATTTATCGTCTTATCTTACGTTCCCTGTTAACCTAAACATTTCCTGGCTTTGGGGCCAATTTTCACTACTGTTTAGTCCTCGGAGAGTGTCCAATTCACTTCTGCCTTCTGTCTGCAAAATTGCTTAAGGGTTCCAGAATATCTCCTGCTGCTGCTCTGCTCAAATGACAAAGCTTCCCAATTACAACCACCCAGTAAAAAGAACTAGAAAGCGGATGTACTTTCATGTTCCCATCTGAAGCAATGTTTCCCTTAAATATATCACCCAGATGCTTTCAAATCTGCAAAACTGTAACTCACGGTGCGCAAGTTGCAAATTGATCACCTTGCCTGTGTGCCAGTCTTGGTGCTGACATTGGCTTTGGACTTCCTATCCTGCTTCCTCCACTCCTTGACCTCACCTGCACCCAAGTGCCATTGTACTATCTGTACCAGGGAACCACTGTCTGCCTGCTCTGTCCCTTGATTTCCAGGGCACTACCTAGGACCTCTCAAGCAGCAAACTTTTCATCCCTTGCTGAATGCTCTAGAGATGACTGGAGAGGTAATTAGACTCTTGGTTGCAGTCGAGTCTCGAGTTCTGTGCTGTAGATTGCAGAACTATCCTTGTCTGGCAGTGGGACTCTGTCTAGTTCCACAGTGTGTTTGCCAGGGGTCATTTTGGTGGAAACTTGGCAGTTGCTTGCAGAGAGACACCGGATGGCATTAGCTAATTTTAAATAAAAAATGATGCGATAAATGAGGGGTGAAGCAGACTTTTGGAAGCCATAGGAAGTGAGAGTGAAAATGAAGAGGAGCTGGTTATCTGGAGGAGAGAAAGAAAGCTATATAATGTAGAAATAAAACAGATATAATACAAGTCCAAATATGTGAGATGGATCAGGGACTACCTGTGTGCAGGGAGACTGATGGTGCATGTGATAAGATGAGTGCAACCCTCTAGTGAACAGACTCTAACTTTAATCTCTTTGTTGGTATAAGTACAGTATTGGGCTGTTTTATAGTAAAGCCCTGGAAGAAATGTATAAGCATTTTTCAAATCCCACTAAATTGCACATTTTTCAAATCCCACTGAATTGCAAACCTCCTGCATTGCCACCCATATCTTACGTCAACACCCCCATGTTGAATGTAGCCATCATTCAATGATTTGTGTAGAGTGGTTAGAGTCTGTTTCAGATGGCAGGCAGGTGAGCAGTTCTCTGAGGAAAATTAGAATAGTATATTAAAAAAACGGATAACTCCCAAAGGTTATGAAATTAACCCCTCCATTTACTAGCTAGCATATTGGTTGGGCTTTTAATATTGGTCATTTCTGCAATAGAACACTATTTGCTGTACTTTTTATGAGACGATTCTTATTTATTTCTCTTGTCTCTAGTATATAGTAGATGGAATTTTAATTTCAATGCAACAAAAGAATAAACAATCCAATGAGAATAAACTCTAAAAGTTTCAAATAATGATAGCAATACCAGATACTGTGATTGCAAATATGTCCATAATATCACATCATGACACCAACCTTTTCAGGTAATATTTTATATGAGCCATAAAATATGAATATATATTTATATTTTGACAAACATAACTATTCAATCTAAAACATGCTAAAAAAAACTATAGACAATAAATGTGTTCAGTTTGCAATACCATCTAAATGCCATAAAAAGAAAGCTGTTTTAAAAATTCATATACATAAAAGAATTTTGAAATAAACTAGGAAACCGAGAAACATACAGAGATAGAAATGCGGCAAAATTGTAACTTCATTTAATGATCAAAGGATATGTTGCAGCTGAAATAAGAATCCTTTAGTTAAAAAATAATGACAATTTTATTGAGCAAATATATAAACTAGACACTTGCCAATATTGCTTCTGTAAGAAAGAAAGTAGGGCTTTATATGATGCCATTACGTGCGCACTGAAGGCATAACAAATAGAAAGTACTACAACCGAAATGACCAGGACTGGACAGGACTTAACAAAGCTTCCAATCTGAAAATATAGGGCCCAATTTACAAACTGTTGGCTGCCCCTGCTGTGGTGCTTGCACAGGCATAAACAGCATAAACCACCAGAAACTAGTGGACTTGTACATTAGCACACTTGCCTAGATAGGCAAAAATACCTTCTAATGGGTTACATAACATTCCTTCTCTGGTCTGTTTACCACACATTTACCAAAAAATTGGCATGGCACATGCTTGCAGTCCAGACCACTCTCAGGTCTACTCCTAATGTATTTTTAAGAATAAGTCCCTCTCACTGACTCCAATCCTTCTTCTGGGTAAGCAGTACAATACTCAGGTCTATCCCCAGGAAATTCACTGGATTAGTCCTGTTTACTGATCCAAACTCATATCCTGGCACCTGTCAGGGCAGACATCCCACAGCTCACTGGATGATCATTTCTATTCAACTGGGGTCTCTCCATCTATCATTTAAACCTGACCTTCAGCATAATTTAATGAAAAGTCCTTAAATAACTATTCCACAGCATCTAAAATTAATTAAATTAGTCACTTACTTATTAATCCTACCCCCACTGGGCTGCAACTCTGTTCAGGACTCTAGGATACGAGCGCCGCCGTCTTGCCTCAGAAGCATCACATACTGAGCAGAGGAGAGTGGGGAAACTGCAGGGGCGTGAGTTATAGCTGTGCTTTGCTTAGACAGGGCAGAGCTGAGGTCAGGGAAAGGACAGCAATCCCAGAATGCAGAGTGACACAGTCAGAAGACACTTCCTGTCTGCAGGCAGCCTGGGACTTCATGTGCCGCCATTCTGGAACATACATAAGATGCAGGTAGGATGATTTTTAATGTGGGCAATCTGTATGTAGAGGATTGGGGGAAACATATAATATATGCTCTTATTTTGGGTGAAGGTCCGGTTTAAGTCCTCTACACTGTAGCTGTTGGGGGGGGGTGCAAGTCACGCTCACAGGGAGATGCTTTTAGTGTGATAAGCAGTTTCATGTGGGGTTAAAGAACCTACTTTTTGACATAGCACTCAGCCTTCTTGCGTTAAGTCAATGACTATAGGTATGCATACCATATATTGATTGATTGATTGATATATATATATTTTTTTTTAAATTGTGGGTTTTGTCTGGTGTTTTTAAATTTAAAAAAGGCCCTAGTTACACATTTTTTACCCATTATTTTTTAACAAAAAGTGTTATTTTTGAAAATGTCTAAATTGTTGAATAGCATATTTATGTTTTTTTTTTTTTTCTTAGGATTTCTGCTGTATGGAGTACGACTATGCCCTGAGTGTGAAAAGCAACATGTGCAAGCCACAGTGTCCCGGCGCCTTTCAAACCAAGCTCAGCAAATGGGCAATACAAAAATGGTCCGACTTTAAGCGCCTGGACAATGAGGATGTTTACCGGCTCTATGATGCCTACGCATCTGGTAAGTGTAAACTAAATACTTGTTATTTCTATAATGTGGGCTGAGTAATGTATTTGAGTGTGATTTGTTTATATTTTCCTTTTGTTTCCTCTCCACAGATAAGCATCCTCCCCTGGGGAAACACGGGAAAGGGATCCTCTCATAGATCTCATCTTGAGGACCCAGGGGAGGAAGGGGATGATGCCCCAGAGGAGCGTGCTGCTGGGGTGAGGGCAGTATGGAGCCTCAGCTCCTCACAGTCGGAATCAGCTGAGTCCCAAACCCCCTGTGGCCACTCTCAAGTGGGGAGTCCCAGTGGGGTGGAGGTGAGGGACTTGCCCACACTCCCTCGAGGATCAGGGAGTGAGAGGGAGGAGGGTGAGCCATCGGGTTTGGAATCTGCTGGGCCCATTGTGAGGAGTGAAGGCTCCACGCCTCCACCTCATAGCCCTCCCTGGGATACCAGCAGGAGCTCATCCCCTGGTGAGTGCATTTCTTATTGTGGTTGTTTAGTCCCTTGGTTATCTTGTTGTTACTTACATATTCCTTTCCACCTATAACTGTTTTACAGGGCATCATAGAGCCGGCACCTCCACCAGCTATGCTGCAGATCTTGCACTCAGGCATAGTCGTGGTAAGTTATTTTTAAGAATATTCTACATTGTGTTGCAAATTTATATCTTTAAATCTAAAACATGTATTAGGCACAAATACATTATATGGTATTGAGAGGGCCATGTGGACTAGTTCACAGTAACAGCTCAACTCTTGTACCCCTAAATACCATGCTAATGTGTTCAAACCATGTGTTACACATTGTTTTATTAATTAAACAAATCCCTGTGCTAATATTTAAAAACAATATTTTTGCTGAGTTTTATTCAAAAACAACAGGTGGATGCCGATTAACAACATCCAAATTTAAAATCTTATGAATGTTTCAGTTGTGTTTTTGCCAAAACAGATATTTCCACACAGACGGACCCGGTCGTCATACTCCCCACCCCAGCTCCAGGAATCCCCAGCAGCATGGTCCCTTCTAGAGTATATTCTATAAATATACTTGTCATAGGTGAAGGATTGTTTGCTAAAAAGGGAAATGAGTAATTGAGCTATACAAGATGTCCAGTCTTCCACTGCTTAAGTAGCCCTTATTTGGTTATTTATGGTAATTTATTAAGTGAGCCTAGGGAGGATAAAATCCAATGGTAGCCCAGACAATAAAAAAATGTAATAAAATATTTAACAATACTAGCCTAATGGTTAAGGGATTAAATATTTTGAAGCAACATTAATTAATCCTTCAAATTTTAGACCACTCATTGTTTTATAAAATATCTTGTGAAATTCAAATATTAATGAAATTTCTTTCACCCTACAGCTTGCAATTTTGAGCATCACAGACTGTGGCAGTGTGTCCGAAGGACCAGATTGATGCTGCTGGGGAAGAAGAAAAAAAAACATAGGGTGGGGGGTATTAGTTTGGCCGCTATGCAGCCTTGGGTTCTGCCCATGTTGGGCTCTTTTTAAAGATAAAAAAAGTTTTCTTGTATTTTTCAAAAATTAATATAATATAGCGACTGAGGAGCTCTGTAATAGCATCTGACGGCTGATCAGGGCACACACTAGCGGCCACTCATAGCGCCGCTGTACAGACGCTCATCTGTCGCTACCTGCCGCTAGTAATGAATCAGCCTGCCCGATTCAAACCTAAACTAAAAAATAAAATGTACATATTTTACATTGAGTGTCGTTTTACTGAATATGTTAAAAAAAATCCCATAATGCCCACCTTTCCTCTCATGCAGCAGATTTCTCAGTGTGCCAATCTTCAGGGCTCTGCCCCGGGGATTGATGTGTATTCCCCTATAGACATGTTGGAGGGGGCAGTTCCATTCACCTGATAATTCTTGTAAACAGTGGATGAAAATAAGACTGAAAATGTTTGCTACCTTTTGTCCCCTGCAGCTGTTCTGTCCTGCTTCTGTGAGTTTAAACTTACTAATTGCAGAGATTGCCCCACTGTCCAGCATCAGTCTCTATTCATGATTAAGCTGCAGGGGAATGGCAGCCCCCTCCAAGATGAATGAGTATAGAATTGATTGTGGGGGTTATTTAAGAAGAGATAGCGGCAGGTAGTGCTTCATAGCGGAAGGCACGAAGCACAGGTATGCAAAACCACATTTAAGAAGGCGAATTTGATGAGCGCCTCTAACAGCGCCATGTAGCGTCACATGTATTAATCCAGGTGACTCAGTGTATATCGCTGGCGATCTAGGTTCAGGAGCGCCATGTAGTACCTGTCGCTCTGTAGCGCTCTCCAATACATTTCAATGGGGCATCATAAGTTGTGTATACACAGCGTGTTTGGCAATTTTTTATTTTTTTTTTGCTCAAATCATTGTGTGACCTCTCCTGGCTGCAAACAAACACTTAAATACATTTTTGGGACTTTTTATATTTTTATGCAGAATTGTCATTACAGGTCTGACACTAAAGTGTTACTGTCCCAGTGTTAAAACAATGTCATTCCATGTGTTTTCAATTTGTTACTGGTGTATATGTGTTCAAAAATGCTATGCTCTATGCTAGAGCTTTAGAGCGTTGCTCGAGTCTTATTTTGAGAGACATTGCCATGTTGATGTGACTAACAATGTTCTATAGCAAAAGTTTTACGACTCTTGTAAAAAAATGAAAAATTGGATATCTGTTTTGTTAAATCCAAATGTGAAATACAATTGCGCAGTTTATTTTTAAAGAATCTAAGCAACAATGCAAGGAATCCTAGGAGCAGTCAGTAGATAGATAGAAAGAACAGTTTCAAACATCCAGCGGTAATAGAATTTTTACAAAGGGATATAAATAAAAAGGTAAAAGAGAAACAGTTCTCACAGAATATGCTAGCAATGAAAGGTAATAAGCTGTCTGATTTAGGGGGTTATTTAAGACAGGATAGCGCCAGGTAGTGCTTCGTAGCGGCAGGTAGCGTCTGGTGAACATTGGGCGTTGTAAGGGAAACCACATTTAAGAAAGCGAATTTGGTGAGCTCCATGTAGCGTCACATGTATTATTACAGGCGGCTCAGCGTATAACGCCGGTGCTCTAGGTTCAAGAGCGCTGCATATTACCTTTCGCTTTGTGTCGCTCTTGCATACATTTCACTTGCCGTCATTTGTGTGTGTTTAAATAGCGTTTTTGGCGTCTGGCGCTCTGTGCTACAGCGCCCAGCTTTAGAGTGCCAACGCTGTGTGTGTATAGTTTTCTGTTAAATATGGTGTGGAGCACCGAGTGCCGGACGCACTGAGCTGGCGCTCTCTCTCGCTGCAGCATTGTGCTGTTGTTAGAGCGCCCAAAACACATCATATTTATCAATGCCGGCCAGGTTACTACAGCGACCACAATGCTAGGTTACAGCGCCCGATACCCGCTTACAGTGTCTACTAGCGGTCGCTCTAAGCACCGCTATTCAGACGCTCATCTGGCAATACGTGGCGCTAGTAGTGAATCAGCCGCTTAGAGTAGAGGGGGTAGAAAATGGGGAAGGGTCCTCACAGGTCAGCTATTGAAAAATGCTTTGAGTCTATAACTGCTTAATTTAAAAATAAAATAACTGGTCCTATATGGTAGTGACAGTGAGCGAAAGGTAATACCTGGCACTCTGGAAGCTAGAGCGCCGACGCTATACACTGAGCCACCTGTAATAATACATGTGATGCTACATGGCGCTGTTAGAGGCGCTCACCAGAATCGATTTCTTAAATGTGGCTTTGCGTACAGAGTCCGGCATTCCCCAGGCGCAGCCTGCCGCTACGAGGCACTACCTGGCGCTATCCCTTCATGAATAGCCCCCTTAGCTTATCTCCAAATTGGTTAAATTTGGCCCATTGTCATAAAAATTGGTCTCTGGTTAATCTGGTTATTTTTGGCCATCTTACCTAATTTCAGTAAAAGCTGCAGTTCACATTGCAACTGCTAAGGTGGGAAGTGTAATACAAATGTTTATGTTAATTGCAAGTAAACACGGATCAATTAAGCAGTTTAAAAAAATGCACATTATTTTTGGAGTAAAAACTGCAATTCCCTTTCATTTGTCTACCTAGGGGTTGACTCCGCACCTGAATAGTTATATTTAATTTTCACCTAAAGTGAGATTTTAGTAACTGGAAATCCTAGATATTCTAACCCCCATAGTGCTGTTTCTTTTCTGGCCGCTGTCATAACATAATGCCATTTCATACAATCCAAATGAAATTCTAATTCTATAAAGCAGACCTAAACCCTGCTTGGAGCTCCTTTCCATTCCTTTAAAGAGGAGAAACCACCTCCCTAGACTCACGGTCAGTGGTTTTCCATATTATGGGGTATCTCAAATTGTGATTCCTTGCTGTGTGAAACTCTGGGAGTCACCCAGTACACTCACCATTCATCTGGTCCCACACCACATCCCCACTGTACCTCTATCTAGGCATGTACCTGCATCAGGCATTTCTAAATGGCTGGTGCCGTCATGCTTCATAGCTAGAGGCAAGCGGGGATGCAGCCAGCGACATGAGCTCCATTCAGAATTACTTGCTTGTTTGAGCTCAGAGTGGCAAAGAAAATGTGAATGAAATGCAGAGCAGTGATTGACTCAGCATTCTGCACATGCACCACGGGAATGAGTAAATAGAGGAAGAGTTTACAGGCAATCCTGGGAGATATACAAAGCAGTGCATTCCAAAAGTGATATTATTAATATTTAAGGGACTCAATATGATAGTGTACAGGAAAATAAATGACTGGCTGGGCATGGAAAGGAAAGATGTAGCCCACAAATGAGGCCAATAAAGAACCTGTGTGGCATCTTGATTTTGATCCCGCATATGTGCCCCCTCCTCCTGGTGTCTGGCCGCAATTACTCACCTTTCTGGGGTGTCACACTGCCTCCCATACCTGGGAGGCTGGGGATGCGCCCGCTCTTACTTCTCTATGTCGGAACTCTGTTACAAACAGTGCTTTATGTACTGCATACATCACTGATTGGTTGAGAGCCAATGCATGTCCATAGGAAAGGTGGAAAGGTACATTTTTAGGGAGATCCAAAACTCTAGATGGTAAAATTACCCATTTTTGGAGAATTTTAATGAGGATAAACAATCCCGAAGACTCCTGGGCAATTGGTCTACCTCTTTATAGAGCATCTCAAATGAGGATGCCCTGCTGTGTGAAACCTCCTGGATTGTCCAATTCACTCACTGCTTCCATAGCCCTTGCTGCATCTCCCCCCTGCAGCCACATCCCCGGCACACCTTTAGCTTAGGGCATTTGTGTGAATCAGTAAAGTCCATCAGATATGCCCTATGAGGAGAGATATAAGAATTATGGTCATTTATATATAGGTGGAAGAAGGAAGAGCTGCCCAATGGTATGCAAACTGCTTCATAATATCTGGTATCTTTACACTGGCAAACCAAGTGGTCCAGCTTGGGAGCCCTGATTTTTTGACCCCTAGTCCGCATTCTCCCTTAGTATCAGATAGGGACTAGCATTGGAATAGTAAACTAAAGATTTGTCTCGCAGCACCCAATTGAGGGGGTTGTCCCAGTCTAGATCTGTCATTCATCACACTACCTTTTGGGCATAGCTTAGGGCTATTTTGTGCTAAAAGCCTTGTTGGTCAAGGCTGGATGAGTTAAAAAACTATCAACAAAAGGTAAACCCCATGTATGTCACAGAAGGAACACCACCATTCATGATCTAACAAGGAGTTCAGCTGATTCTAAGTAGAAATTCCATTTCTCAAGTGGATCATACAATGCACTAATGGGTAAGCTGGATGTAAGGATTGCAAACAAACTTGACAGACATAATATACTTGCACATATTTTACAGTGGTAATGCTGGGACCCTCTAGATGAAACCATTATTAACACCTCAGTAACACTACGTTCAAATCTGATACAAGGGAGCACATTTTGTGCATTTGGACCAGAATATTTGCAGTGTGTACTTCATTTTATTCTTATGCTTATAGGATATCTGATGAAATCTGGAGGCAGCATAAGCAAATGCAGGATAGTGGCCACCTTCTGTTCCTCCCCAATGTATATATTTTTATGTATCAAAGGTAGGCCTAAAAGCAGATTCCAATTTAGGGGCTAAAGCGGGTGTGTGGTTATGCTAAAAATGTCATTATTATGGTCTCATTTTAGTACCGATAGTAGTGCCATCATTCTAAAATGTTTTAAATTAATTATTATTTATGTATTATTATTTTCCATTTCCCCGTTAGCTTCCTTTGCATAGATTATGCAACTAATAAAAACAAAGTCACTTAAATAGTTAGCATGTGACCTCTATGTATCCCAAGGTGTGTGGTGATCAATTATTTTGCCCTGTGTAAATAAGGGTTAAACCAGTTTCCATTGTGCTAACAAGATCACTTTCCATCCTTCCCAGTATGCATTCCCAAGTTTTAATCAATCTTTGCTTACTGCTTCCAATAATGCTGATTGTTTATTGGCCTCAGTAAATCAGACAACGTACTCATTAACAGTAAAATATATCTTGAACCTCATTGACTTGAGCTAATTACAAGCCTTTTCTCACTCAATGCTCCAATTCCCAAGAGCAATATTCATGAGCGTCTGCATTAAACACAGAAAAACCTATTTCTTGCAAAAGTCATCCACTGTTAGTCACTGTGGTTACACATGGATGATTGTTTCAGACTATGGCTGGCTATTTATTGTCATATGAGATACTACAAGAAACTATGGAGTTTATCCAAAATATTTTGGGAATTATTTTGGAGATACTGAGTTTTGGGAGCATTTTGTTCTATAAGACGCACCTGCCCATAAGACGCACAAAGGTTTAGAGACAAAGAGGGTTTAGAGGAGGAAAATGAGAAAAAAATATATTATGAACCAAATAGTGTGCTAAAATAAAAAAATACAAAATTCTAATCACCCCATTACAGACATTCATTTTTAAAGATCCCCTTATGTACAACATAAATAAAATATATATATATATATATATATATATATATATATATATATATATATATAAGTTGCAGATGTGCGTTTGCATGTAAGCATGTGTTTGGGTAGGTAGTGTCTTTGCTTGCAATGTGTAGAATGGATATGAATTGATAAGCACACTCAATGCAAATTAGGTATATCAATAACCTCATATATGGGTGCATCTATACATATTAGGGAATTAACCCAGAACCCAGTATAAAGAACTAATTTATAAATGCACACCTAACACCCGGTGTTAGGTGCACACCCCCCCGGTGTTAGGTGTGCATTTATAAATTAGTTCTTTATTTTGCTTGCAATGTGAGCCTAGCTTGAGTACCTTTCATTTGGAAGGTTTTTTGCTCCATAGCCACTTACCTATTAGGGAATTTGATAGTGGTAGTACAACATACACGTGGAAAAGTTGCATGTCGAATGTGCACATAAAAACTGTGCAAAAATTCAATTTCTCACAGTGTTGAATCAGCCATATATTCCCCCAAGGGAAACCGTGACCCACACCAAAATGTGAGCCCCCAAATATGAATGTGAAACATGCAAACGCAAACACAAACCACTCTCTGCCGTGCCTAAAATAATTTAACCCCCATTCTACACCATTAATTCTGGCCCCCCAAGTGCACCAAATACCCCTATACTTACCCTAAAAATGGAGTGAATGCCACATTGTGGGAGCGGTCGGAGGGGTATGTATAAAAGGTGGGACATGGTCCCCCTATCCCTCTACCCTGCCTTGAAAAAGAGACCAGTTGGTCTCGAAACACGTAGGCTTGCTGCGGGGGGGGCTGCCAGCTCTCAATTGATACACATCATTATTGGTTAGTGATATATGTGTTGTTTGTCTGTTCTTACATTATTCAATTCCTGTATTGGGTCAAAAAATATCTTTGCACATGTTAGATTTGAAATGGATTTACTTGATTTAGCACTAGCACTTTTTTGGAATGTTTTGGATATTTGTATAGAAAGATAAGATTGATTTATATATAATGTATTAGTATATGCACTTATGAGAGAGACAGCTCCCCCTAGAGGTAAAAAACGCTTATGGCATGGATTCTGTTTTTAATAGGTTTTAATATGATTTCAATAAAAACTATTGTTTTGATATCAAAGATTGAGTTAGTGGGGGCGTGGCTTAGCAATGGATGCGTGAGGGCGCGTTTTTGAGGAGCTCTGCAGGAGAGTTAGGCTAACGAGGGAATCTCACCATCTTTCTGCCCACTGACGAGATGTCCAAACGTCGGAAGAGCAGGACGACCCCTGGCAGTGACAAGGCTGGCAAGATCAGCAAATTTCTGAAGGCGAGACAGCCGGCCGGGAGCAGCAGCAGGGAGGACAAGATGGCGGCGGCGGCTGAACGGAGAGAGGTACCGCAGGCGGCGGAGAGCCCATCACCTGGCCTGGGGGGGCGGCCTGGAGGTCGCTCACCCTCTCAGACAGTGCACCCGTGTGTCTGAGCGGCAGGGGCAGAAGTGCCGGGAGCGGCGGGTCCCGCAGCCGGAGGTGAGGCACGGCCGGGAGCACCGCAGCGCACGTGTGCCGCCGAGGCCCTTGACGGCGACACTGACAGCAGGAGCCGGGAGCTGTGGAGTGGAGCGGGCGAGATCTCCCCCCCAGCGGATCAGGTACGGGGGCCGCAGCGCACCGGGAACGCTGCCCTCAGTGGCGGTGATAATGACAGAGGACCGGCCGGGAGGACAGAAGACGGGGAGGCTGGAGCCCTCCCCCTGCCAGCTCGGATGAGCGGGTCGCGCATTGGAGGGGCGGCGGCGGGTTGCCCGGGCAGGGAGTCACAGTGCGGGGTGGAGGAGTCCCCCCCACCTACAGATCAGCTGCCCCATAGAACGGGGGTGACTCAGCTCCCGCAGAAAACTGGAGCAGTGTGGCCAGAGGGGCTCGGACTGGGCAACAGGGACTGGGGGGAACACCCGGCGGCAGAGACCATTATGGGACCCCAGGAGGAAACTGGCCAGCACATACAGTTACCTGCGCAGCAGGCTCAGTCCCTGGGCCAACCAGCAGCGAGCAGTGGGGCCCCTCCAGCAGAAGAGCCTTGGGCACTGCAGAATGGGGCAGGAAGGAGAAGAGGTGGCCCGGGCACAGGAACGGCAGTGGTGGAGATACATCCCCCTCCCCGTGGCATAAATACGTATGAAAGGGGCGACGAGGATGCCCAGGTGACGACGGTGTCCTTTGACAACAGAGCCCGCACGAATGGACCCCAAGAGAACGGAAGGCGTAGCGCCATACCCCAGGAGAATGGAGGGGATGGTGAATGGCGGGGCATGCCCCGGGAGTGGAGAGCGTCGCCAGGTCCGGCTGGATCCGGGAGTCACCCAAGTGGCACAATGGAAGACCAGGGACTCAATGCATCGCCCCCGGATAGCCTCATTTTTTTCTCTGATGGACCTGACAGCCCGGCCCGGCCTCGGTCGCCCATCGGGTCTCAGTTACTGCCGGCCTCGCCAGACCTAGCACCTCGGGGACCCGTACTGAAGGAGCAATATAATCTCGACATTTTATTGAAATTTTTGTCATCCAGACGGGGCTTTGAGAATTACACTAATAGGATGGAGTCCCTGTTGAGAAGAGAGCTGGAAGAGGTGACGCGAGCGGTCTCAGAGGTCTCCGGCAGAGTCAGCTCCCTCGAACATCACCGGACCGACACGGACCAGCGACTGGAAGCTCTGGAATGGGCGCACACAGCAATGCAACAGGCTCAAGCGGACTCTAACCAACAAACAATTAGGGCCCTGATGCATTTAGATGATCTGGAGAACAGGAGCCGCAGGAATAACATACGGATACGAGGTCTCCCTGAGGCCCCGAAGAATAATAATCTGAATGAAGTGGTCTCCAGGATATTCAACATTGTGCTGGACAGGCCCCCTGAAGAGCGTATCAAAATCGACAGAGCCCACAGGGCTCCCGGCCCGCGCTCCATGGATCCTGACAGGCCAAGGGACGTGGTCTGTCGGGTCCACTTCTATATAGTTAAGGACGATATTATGAGAAGAGCATGGGACAGGGGCCCCGTCCCCTACAATGGTTCGCGGATTATCTTACTCCCGGATCTTGCCAGACGCACCCTCCACATGCGTCGCCTTATGAGACCGTTGTTGGAGTCTATCAAGTCGGTTGGAGCGGCTTACAGATGGGGCCACCCATTCCATCTGGTGGTCACGAAGAGAGGGCGATCGTTTGTTCTGCGGTCGCACTCACAGCTCCCGGACCTCTTCAGCTTCTTGGAGATTCCGAGTGTACCGGTGGATGACTGGCTGGTGCCTGATGTGGGGGTCCCTGGAGAACAAGGAAGACGTCTGCCTCCTAGAGGACCCAGGCCGCAGAGGAATAGAGCCAGAGATGGCGGCCGCCGACAAGTTGTTTAGATCAGCTGAGGACATCATGGACGCTTCGCGGCCCGGTCTACCTCCGCCGGGTTTGCTTTCGGTCGGGGGTGTGCGGGCCTCGCGCCCGCTGCCTTGGGCCGGTTCCTTGTAGAGCCCTGGTCTTCTCCCCCCCTTGCCTGGGACCCGTTGGGCGGAGATCAAGCCGTGGAGCTGGGCCCTGCGTACTGGACTGCAGCCGCACAGAGCTGTGTGCGTGGTTGGCCATCCTTTCTCATTCACGGATGGTTATAGGAGGGCGCGGGTGCGCTGGGGGGGTGGCGCCGGACATGGGTCAGTGTGAATGAGTACCGTTGACCCGTGGATGGCTTGGCCTACTCTGGCTCCCGTGGATGGCCCCTGGGGTGGGCGGGGGGGCTTGGATGTGGATGGATGACCTGGTGGGGGTGGAGGGGGGCGACGCATCCTGCTGATGAATGACGGTGGACTACGGTGGCTTTTTGCGGTTGGCGGGGCCAAGGGATGGGAGCTTCCCGGTCTCCCGAAGCCGTCTTGCCCTCAGCTGGAGGGGAGCTGGCGGGAGGGGGTTGGGAACCTATTGTTGGTAACTGTTATGCATACAAAGATGTTTTTCTGCTCAGGTTAATGTTTAATGTTGTTATTGAATGGTGAAGATGTTTACCGGAGGCTTGGGACTTTGGAGAAGTGGACTCCCATAGTGTGTGTATAAGATAGAAGCATCTCCTTGCTCGTGGCTATGGCTTTCCACTTCCCCCCAGTAGGCCAGAACGCCCGTCTCTTATAAAGAGGACCAAGGGAGCGTTATTGCTAACGTTAGCATTAGCATTTAGTACTTGTTCGTTTCTTATTGTTATCTGTTTCTGTAGTCTTTCCCTCCTTATTTAGAGACCCCTAGTGTCACAACCCCTCCTTATCTCCCTTCTCCCTGGTCCATCTTCCCAACCCCCCTAAGTAGCGCGTGGACAATGGCAGTTGGTGGTCGGCTCATTTAATGTTAAAGGGCTAAATGTCCCGGAGAAAAGGTCACAAGTGTTATATGATATGCATAAACACAAGGTTGCCATTCTGCTTCTCCAAGAGACACATTTTAAAGAGGGACATATTCCGAACATTAAAAACAGATATTATCCTACCTGGCATCATGCACCTAATCCCAATATTAAAGCAACAGGGGTTCCGATTGCCATCCATAAGTCTCTTCCCCACAAAACCATAGAGGTCAGGACGGACCCCAACGGGCGATTTATATTTCTTAAAGTGGAATTGTATATGAAAATATACACCATAGCGAATATTTATGCCCCTAACACTGACCAGGTGGGCTTTTGTGTAAGAGTTCTGAGGATGTTGGAGGGGTTCTCGGAAGGCACTTTTCTAGTGGGAGGGGACTTTAATATCTCCATGCAGCCTGAGTTGGACTCCTCCTCCGGGGTGTCGGCAGTGTCCCTAAGTAAATGAAACAAGCTGAAAAAAGTGCTGGCTGACATGCAGTTGGTGGACTCGTGGCGGGCCCTGCATGGATGAGACAGAGACTTTACGTTCTTCTCTTCTGCTAGGAAATCCTATAGCAGAATAGATTATTTATACTTGAGCCACCACGCCATGGATTGGGCTCCGCAAGCACGGATCGGCCAGATCGTGTGGTCAGACCATGCGCCGATATTCCTTTCTGTGTGCCTACCCGGGCTCTACCCGAGGTGCTGGAATTGGAAGCTCAATAATAATTTGCTTGGGGACGCTGTCTGCATGTCGGGGGTTCGAGAAACGATCAAAGAATTCCTGAGGAATCATGCACAAGACCCTACACCCCTTCCATATCAATGGGAGGCCTTGAAATGTGTAGTGAGGGGAGAGTTTATTAAGCACGGGACCAGGTTGAAAAAGCAGCGAGCCACCTCAATCCGGGATACTATACAGCTCATTCAATCCTTGGAACGGGACCATAAAAGGAACCCAACAAATGGTTTGCTCCTCGACTTGTTGAAGGCTAGGGAGAAGCTACAGGGATTATATAGTCAGGCGTACCTAAGGTTTAGGGAACGTCAGAAGGCCATCTATTATGAATCAGCCGACAAAAGTGGGAGGCTACTAGCCAGGGCGCTACACCCTAGAAACGCGACCACTTATGTACCCAATATCAGGGGATCACAGGGGCATATGACTATGGTGCCTTCCCAGATAGTAGACGCGTTCAGGGACTACTACCAATCCTTATATAATTTAAGGCAGGACCAGATCACCCCGATATCTGCAGACCCCCCGGAAGATGTAGTTAAATATGTACACAATACCTCTCTTCCCCCATTCCTAAGGAGGAGGCGGAGGCATTAGAGGAGCCTTTTTCGGTGCACGAGGTGGCCAAGGCAATTAGAGAGACGCCGCAAGGTAAAAGCCCGGGGGCGGATGGCTACACCCCCAAATTTTATAAGCAGTTGGCTCCCGAGCTACTTCCCTTCCTGGTCAGAGTGTTTAATTCCATAGGCCCTAAATGCGGGTTCCCGGGGCAGTCTCTAGAGGCCATTATTACGGTCCTACCCAAGCCAGGGAAGGACCCCTCCTTGTGTAGCAGTTAGAGGCCAATATCACTAATTAATGTAGATATTAAACTATACGCTAAAATTATATCTTCTAGGCTCCAGCCGTTACTCCCGGGAGTGATAAACCTGGACCAGGTGGGGTTTGTGCCGGGGAGGCACGGGACAACACCAATAAGGTATTGAACCTGATTGCATATGCAAACTCCAATAAGCTGCCTGCGTGCCTGTTATCATGCGATGCAGAGAAGGCATTCGATAGAGTAGATTGGATGTTTCTTAAGGCCTCTCTCCAGCAGGTTGGTGTTGGTCCGTCCCTCCTGTCCAGGATATTGGCGCTTTACTCCGGGCCCACGGCAAGGGTAAGGGTGAATGGTCTCCTCTCATCGGCCTTTAAGGTTAATAATGGTACACGGCAAGGTTGCCCGCTCTCCCCATTGCTATATGGGACCGTAAATACAAGGCCTCCTTGTACGCTGACGACCTACTGCTGCAGTCGGAGGCTCTGAATGTCTCCCTCTCGCAGCAGATGGTAAGACAGTTGGAATCTGACTTTTCATTTAAATGGCAGCCCCACTCCATAAAATACCTCGGCGTCCAGGTGCCTGCTGACCTGTCCCGTCTATACGAACTTAACTACTCCCCCCTGCTCCTGAAGACGTTGAGTGAGCTGACTGCGTATAATAATAGGCAATTCTCATGGTTCGGGAGGATTAATGTGTTAAAAATGGATATTCTCCCCAAATTTCTCTATTTTTTTCGAACGATCCCTATATATTTACCCAACTGCTTTTTCAGGAGGCTGAAGACGGCATTTTTGAGATTTGTGTGGGGCACGGGGAAACCCCGGATAAGATTTAGTACGCTGACTAGGCTTAAACCAAACGGTGGGGCGAGGCTTCCCGATCTGAAAACATACCATGCAGCAGCCATGACTCTCCGCATCCTGGACTGGGCCGAAAGGGGGGAGAAAAAACAGTGGGTAGAGCTAGAGAAGGCGCTGTCTCCCGTTAACCCAGTCTCTCTGCCGTGGGGTGACTCTCTCCCCAAACAGCGGAGAGATACCCTCCCATTTTTGGCGGGGCAATTCCTGAGGGTGTGGGACAACCTGACTAGGCGGGGAGAGGTGATTCATAGGCCCGGCCCTTTGACCCCACTTTTTGATAATTACTCCTTCGCTCCGGGTGTGCGGGCCAGGGGTTTCCTGGCGTGGGAGGCGTCATCTAATGTTACTATAGGAGACATTATGGCCTCGGGCAGGTTCCCCACGTTGGAAGAGATGAGGCAGGGCGCACCGGGTTAGCGTATCTCATGGCTCCTGTATAATCAGTTGAGTGCCTTTATAAAATCCCAGAACCTAGCGGATCGGGGCATTAGGCCTTTAACGCAGTTAGAGCATACGCTGACTCGAGCCCCCCCGGATAAACATGCGGTCGCTGTCCTGTATCGTACGATGCTGGGGATTAGGCATTGCTCACCGCCGGGATTTATTAGAAAATGGGAAAAGGAACTGGGCATACAGTTAGATGATGGGGACTTAGATAAGATTTATTTATTCACCCATAAACTCTCGACCCCATGTGCAGCGCAGGAACGGAATTATAAGGTTTTGATCCGGTGGTATAGATGCCCGGCGGATATTCATAAATACAATAAGTCCAGCTCTGATAGGTGTTGGCGGTGCTCGAAAGAGCTTGGCACCATGTTACATATCTGGTGGGGTTGCCCTACCGTTGGGAACCTCTGGGAGAAGGTCGTGTCAACCTATAACTCCATTATGGGGGAGTCGGTGCAGAACACCCCGCAGTTGGCGTTGTTATCTCTGCTTCCTGGGTCCATTTCTAGGAACAAAAAGGGGATCTTGCGACACTTCATCACAGCAATGAGAACAGTCATTCCAAGACATTGGAGGTCTGCGGTCCTGCCGACGTTTGTGGAGTGGGCCCAGGAGGTTGAGAGCATACGCAGAATGGAGGAGATGATTATGGAGGCCAGGAGCATGCGGGAGGCGCACACGCGGACATGGGCGGTGTGGATTGACTACAGAGATAATCGCCTACCCTCTGAAGCACCATAGGTGATTGGCCACGCGCTCCTGCTTCCCTTACCCTAATCCCCCCTTTCCCCCTTGTTCCTCCCTCCCCTTCCTAGAGTCTCTTTAGTTCTTTATCTAATCTCTTCCTTATCTCTATTTCCTTCTTCGTTATCGCTGAAGGTCTGCAGGGGACATGGTAAGCTTTACCCGCTCCCGCCCGCATCATTCCTGCTCTGATGTGATCGGACGGTCTGCAGCTGGGCGGCCCACTGGACCCTCAGACTGGCCCCATGGGAGGACCGGAGCTTTCAGCTAAAGGCTAGGCTGGCGAGATTATTATTACCTATGGGATTAGAGTACGGCTTGAAACACCGCGGTATGGAGCTGGGGGTCGGGTGGGGGGCCGCGATGGGCGGGGGGGGCGGGCGTTGATTTCGTTTTGAACGATTACTGTTCTTGATGTGTAATAGTTGAACCTGCAGTCCGACATGCCTATGTTAGATTATCATTCTTGTCATTGTTATCTTGCTATGTCTTAATGTACACTGTTAACCCTGAAAACTTGAATAAACTTATATTATACAAAAAAAGATTGAGTTAGTGCAATTGTTAGACTCTGTGAACCCAGTTGTTGGGGTTTTGAGAGGTAACCCCTGAATTGTTCTTGCTCTTGCAAGAGAATGAACGAATAGGTGAGGGGGGACAGGTTTAATAGATAACACAATTATAAGCTATTACTATATCTAACAAAATCAACTAACTCTAACTAAATGAAACAATCCCACAATAAATAAAAGCTAAAACAATTAGAGTTCTGTATTTATATATCGCTTTCTATTCCCTGATTTCTAGTTAGCAGTTCAGCTGTTGGATAGCTAGAGGGATGTTCTTATAAGCAGCACTTTGAAGCGACCACTTCACTATTTTTGTAGTTGTAGCAGAGTCCAGGTGGCAAAGTTGATGCTACATTCACAGAAGAGCAGGCTGTATGGTGTTTCCCCCTCCAGGCATGTCTAACTATCAGGCACTCCAGTTTAGGAGGCAGTGTACGTAGACACACAAGTATGCAAGGCACAACTAGAAGGCCTAGTTTGCCAACTGCCTAATCACTAGCATCACACAAAGTCTCATGAAGATGCAAAGCATGCTCCCCCAATATAGGGCATGACAATAGCCCCGCATATGCGGAAACAAGCTGTTTCACTCAGTGACTGGTAGTGCATGTGCATGCCCTGGGACACCGCATACCATTCAAGGATGTGGGATGCACACCCAGACAGTCCCCACTTTCAGAATATTTAGATGTGTTTAGTTCCAGGTATGGGAATCCTGGATAAGATGTTGCCTGTCATCCTCCTTAAATGTATTGGCATTGGATCTGATAGTATTCTTAATATATAAGGTGGTATTGGTTAAATTTACACATGCATAAATGAGAAAGATATATAAACAGATGATGAGGTTTTAGGAAGGGATGATGTTAGGTGTACCACCCGTGGCACTAGTGAGTTAGTTCGCCAACTTCACACCGGCTTATCACATTACTCTGCTGTCATCATTATTATATAAGTTATATTTTATATTTAATTGAAGTAAATTCTGAGCATCAATGAGTCTCACTTATTGTATATGATATGTAGCCATAACAATAACATACAAATCATTTGATATACATTAAAACATAAGACAAAAAACTTTCTGTAATATAATTAGAAAGATCATAAATTATTTCTACTATATTTATTCGAACAGTATTTCTACCAATTCATAAAAATAGTAAATTATTATGAACAATATTACAAAAACATATTCATATGTTTTCACAGGATTCACAACCCTAACAAATGTTATATCACATTATTATTCATCAAGTAGAAAATGGGATTAAGATGGGAATAAGAGAGGTGTAAAGCTTTTAAACTAAAGATCCAGTGTGTCTCCTGTTATCTGAGTTACACATCAAGGTCTCCTTCTCACCTAAGGTTTGGATGGACACGAGTCAATATTCAATACCAAACATTTTTTATATTGTTGAAGCACCCAGTTAGGTGCAAAATCAGATTACGGATTCTTATACTATAAATGTTCTCATAAATAATTTTTTGTTTAGTTGTTGTTTCATTTTTTCTGTGTAGTACAATTCCAAGTTCCAGCTCGATTCCTGTGCTTTCTTAGTAACCTGGTTTACCATCAGCCTTTGCAACCTCAGATGTCATCCCTAGCTTGTCCTCTGGGGTCACCCATGACTGGGTTGAAGAAGCATGTCTCTTTTCAAAAAGGGGCTTTTCTGTAAGTTACTGAGTAGTGATAAATTTGGGGTTGATATTTGAACAAATGCAAATACATGTGCAATTTGCTTTTTTATGTTGATGTTTGGGAAGAATTAGGTTTAATATAAAATTCAGCCTTACTTAGACAGACACATTTTTTTACTTGTATTTTATAAAAAAAATGTTTCTATACACTACTTATACATACTGTTACAATATATATATATATATATATATATATATATATATATATATACTTCTTTGAGTTACTGTAAAATCAGTAACTCAAAGAAGTGTATATATAGATATTAAAAAAAGATCAAATAACCAATGTTTGTTAAATGGGAATGGTATTCTTCTGTTTTCTTTTTTTAATAGTTTTATATGCTTTTTCTTGCACATCTCGCCTCAGATTACATGTCAGCCAATGCTGGAAGTCTGACAAATTCCTGCAGTGGATGTGCAAACTTCATCACTTTGTTTCAGATGTATAAGTCTCTAGTGTTTCCACAAAATCTATTTTATGAACAAAGTTAAAGGCTATGCATATTTAAGCTGTTTCAGATTCAGCTTGTTTTTTGAGGATTGGAGTAAACTAAAGGCATGGTTACGCAACAGTTGGAGTCCTGCCCTGATAATGGGCAAATGTATTCTGTATGATACGGCTCTCTGAATAGAAATAAAATATTAATATCAGTACAGTCTATAAGCTCTACAGTTATACTGGTTCCTTTTTTTTTCAATTTATAAATATAAACAATATGTCTAAAATGAATGTAGCCTATTTTGATATTGGAATTATTTATATGGCTGCAATATAAAGATTTTATTTATCATGGGAACAATTCTATTTTGGAACAGGAATGTGTTCTTTTAGGCCTGTTGTTATATTGCAAACCATGGGATATGCCCTTGCAAAACTAAGGGGTTTATTTATCAAGGGATAACGGCAGGTAGTGCCTCATAGCGGCAGGCAGGGCAGCGTCTGGTGAACGTCGGGCGCTGTACGCAATACCACATTTATGAAGGCGATTCTGGTGAGCGACTCTAACAGCGCCATGTAGCGTATAATTCATCATTACAGGTGGCTCAGCGTATAGTGCAGGCGCTCTAGCTCCCAGAGTGCCAGGTATTACCTGTCGCTACCTGACGCTCTTAATGGACGTTCCTTTTCTTGTGTTTAAACAGGGTTTTTTTTCTCTCAAATAATTGCGTCACCTCTCGTCCGTGTCAATCATCTGGCATGCAACTTGCCATTACTAGCAGGTGGTATGCCAGCCACCACAATGTGCTATATTGGTCCTTTGGTGTCAAGGACAGCGAAAGAATATAAAATTAAATCTAATACGTTCATTCTTTATCCAAGATTAAATAAAACTGCAAAAAGGTGGGTAATTAAAAAAAATCAACTACAAAATTACTTGTTGAATGATATATGTTGTTCAATGGTATGGTTATTATTAGAATTATAAGCATTTTTTAGCCTAAAATGCTTATTTATTTAAATAAAAAGCAACTTAAAAATAAAAATTTCAACAAATAATATACTACAATTTTCACATTTCCCTCCATCTTTTAGTTAGTCAGCAACATAACTGTAAAAAATGTTTTCAGTTTTGAAGTATCTGGCTTTGCATCACTGTTCAGTAGCTGATAAGATTGGAGAATTGGAGATATTCCGATTTTTTTCATATGAATTGAATGATTGATCTTTGGCCTAACTCCCTTGAGAAATCTGGTAAGAGTTTACTAAGCTGATGATTTGCACTAAAGGGACATCTATCAAGCGGTACAGACCAATTTATAGAATACACCTCATTACCTTGCTCTGTACATTCTTTAAAGTTTATTGTTGTTTAAAACTTTTTTGGAATAGGTTTTTAGCACATCAAGCATTATTTAGTGTGGAGGCTGATTCACTACTAACGGCAGGTATCAGCAGAGCGTCTGTAACAGAACTCTTCAGTCGCTGTAGTAACCTGGCCGGCACCAGTACAGCGCTGCAGGGAGCGAAAGGTAGCGCCAGTTCAGTGCGACCGACTCTCGGCGCTCCACACCATACTTATCAAAAAAGCACACACACACAGCACCGGCTAAATCTGGGTGCTATAACATAGAGCGTCACACGCTGTGATTAAAGTCTGTTTTTGAACACATATCCACCTGTAACAAAGCGAAAACACATGGAATGATAGTGTTTTAACACAGTGACATTAACTCTTTAGTGCCAGACCTGTAATGACAATTCAGCATAAAAATATAAGAAGTCAAAAAAGTTTCAAAAAGTGTTTGTTTGCAGCCAGGAGAGGTCACACAATGATTTGAGCAAAATATATATATATATATATATATATCAAACACACTGTTTAACACAAGCAAATGAACGGCCATTGAAATGCATGGGAGGGGGCGTGGCTATGTAATCGGACAGAGTAGACGTGCGGCACGAGGGCTCCTAAGAAAAATCCTGAAATATCCCCCAAATTTGGATCTGGATTCCCTATCTCAGCGATCTGGACCCCCCCCCCCGGACCTACCTCGTTCTTCTGCTGATCCTGATTGAGGAGTGGCTGTTCGCTGGAGTCGTCTGGAGGGTGGCGGTGTGGATCGGAGGACGGAGATCGGCGCCATCTTGCCTGGGAAGAGGCGCGAGGAGGAGAAGTTCTGGCCGAAGTCTGAGGCTGGAAAACAACGTCGAGATCAGATTGTGCAGCCCGGGTCCTGACTGCGTCGACCTGCCTCTCGGTAGGTTGTGTGGCGAGTGACTGCCTCCCTTCCGACTCCCGGTCGGGTTCACCCCACGCCGGCCCGAGCGTGAGTCTTCCCCCCCGAGCGGCGCCGACATCGGACCTCCCCCGGGGTGGAGCCCCCCCCACCCAGCGCTACCATTGGAAGCCCCGGCTCCTCTCACTGAGGCTGCGCCGCGCCGTCTCTCCCCTCTGCATCTGCGGTGGTGGCGCCCACTCGCTGAAGCTCTGATGCGAGCTGTGAGTTTGGCGAGCCGGTATTCATACATCACCTGTCAGTCACACTCTCACTGTCCCTCCTGCTACTAGAGCCTCCGGCCGGAGGTGCTGATCCTGCTCTCTCGTCGGTGCCTGACTGGCTTGTGCTTCACCTCTCATCTGTCACTAAATTAACACCTTGCTCACCCAACACCAGCCATCACTATAATAAAGTTGGATAGCACATCACTGACACCCACCTTGTTTGTGAACCCCTCCGTGTACTAAAGCCATTCAACAGAAGTGTGCTTCCGCCGCCCGCTGACTGCGCAGCAGGCCTCCCTGCTCCCACTATACAGCAAACACTTACCGGCATGGTGGGAGCGGGGAGGCTGGCTGCGCTGTCAGCGGGCGGCGGAAGCCGGCTTCCACCGCCCGCTGACAGCGCAGCCGGTCTCCCCGCTCCCACCATGCCGGCATTTTTTTTTTTTTATTTCAGGGAAAATTCGGTCAGCACAAACCACTAAAAATTCGGGTTCGTGCTGAATCGAATTTTCCCTGAAATTTGGAGCGAATTCAGGTTCGTTAGAACCGATTCACTCATCCCTAGTCACAACAACATCAGAATACTAGTGATACCGGAGAAGGCGGAGGGGGATGCCCCTGAGAACTTTGTTGAAAACCTCATCAAAAAGGCTCTGGGGGGTCTCTCGTCCTTCTTTGTGGTTGAACGGGCACACCAGATTCCGTTTAGGCCCCCCCCCCTGCCCGGGGCCCCCCTCGCCCCTTCCTTCTGAAGTTGATGAACTTTAGAGACCGCGACACCATACTGGCGGCTGCTAGGAAGCAGCTGGATATTCTGTATAACGGTGCAAGATTATCCTTCTTCCCTGACTTCACATCTGAAGTGCAGAAGCAGTGCCGCTCTTTCAATGAGGTGAGGGTGCATCCCGTTGAAAAAACATCTAATATGCCATGCTTTTTCCTGCTAAACTGCGAGTGCAAGATGGAACTTCCACCAAATTTTTTCTCACGGCGGAGGAAGCAAGCGACTGGGTATATTCACTGCCTGAAGTTTGAGACTCTCCCCCATTGTTTCCTTTGGCCCCCCCTTTGGCTAAGGTGAACGCTTCCATGTCTGGACCGGCGCCCTCTTTGGCTTGGCAAGCCTGGACAGTAATACTCTGGACAAACGGAGGCCTTGGCCCCTTTCCTCTTAGGGGGGGATGCTGGGACGGGGGAACTCCTGCACTGTTCCATGTGTCGGGAGGGCCCTGTACTCGGCATCCCCCGACTTCCACCTCCCTTCCCACTCCCCTCAATTTCCACAATCCCCCCCTTCGTTCTCCCTCGCCTCATGGTCCTGACTCCCCAGGGTTATGCATCTTTCAATGTCCCTCGGTGTGCCGCCATAGCATACATGACACTAGGGCACTAGTGTTAACCAGTGTTCATTGCTGCTAACAGTTAAAGGGATTAAGCTCGCCGCATTTGGGTTTGGTAGAGCCGGGTGGGTTAGGGTGTGGGCATTTAAGTCTTGAGTAGGTGGGAGTGCTACTTTAACATGGTTTGCTTCTTGGACCCGAAGCTGGGTTCATTGGGTTTCTTCCACTTCTACTTATGGTTTTGTTCGGTATGTTTATGTTACTGGTGTGTATGTGTGATGTTGTGAATGGTGAAGCCTGCTGCCAAAAAGCCCTGAGGGGGAATGTGAGCCACTGGGGGCATGGTCGCTTAACTGACATATATGAGTTTCAAATTAAATTGAAATCGAGATGGAATGTAAGGTGATCTCTTGGAACGTGCGCGGACTCAGTGATGAAGATAAAGAGATCCTCCGTACTTCAATTTTTGAAAAACTATAAGCCTAACATTATGATTTAGCAGGAGACCCATTTGCTGGGACAGAAATCAATGTCCATTAAAAGGCCATGGGTCGCGCACTTATTTCATTCCCACTACTCTAATTATGCCAGGGGCGTCTCGGTGCTGGTAGCTGGTAGCTAAACATTTGCCTTTTGTTCTTCTTTCAGTGCACTGTGATCCCAAAGGTCGATTTGTTATAATGCATGCAAAGATATATGATACTAGGATCCTGATAGTGTGGTTGTATATTCCGCCTCCATTTGACATTGGAGTCCTCCGGGAGATTATGGATAGAGTAGCTGCCCTCCGGCCACACCCCCTGCTGCTAACCGGTGACTTTAATATGGTCCTCGATAGAGCTCTGGATCGATTGACACCTGGGGCAGGCCCGACCACTCCGTTAGCGAGTTGGGCTGAAGCCCTAGGCCTAACTGAAATATGGAGATGGAAACATCCAGTGGAGAGGGCCTTCTCTTGCCACTCTATCCCTCACAAGTCACTCTCACATATAGACATGGCCTTCGGATCTAGGGGTCTTCTGCCTAGAATAGTAGCCTGTGAATACATGCCAAGGAGCATCTCAGATCACTCACCACTGATAGTGACAATATGCATGACGGGGAACCGGGAGGGCCTGAGATCCTGGGCATTGAACCCCCTTTGGTTGGAGGATGAGGAAGTATTTGGCACTATGGTTAGTGAGCAGGAGAGATACTGGCAGTGCAACAAAGAAGAGACCTCAATCAATACACGTTGGGATGCATTCAAAGCGGTAGTTAGGGGTAGTGCCATTAATGCCATAAAAGGGGCCAGGGTAAAAAGGGGAAGATCCATAAGAGAGCTAGAGGAGAAAATAGGAAAAGCGGAGGAGAAATTTGTGGAGACGGCAAACCCTGTGGACCACAACTTATTTAACGCCCTGCAAAGGGAGTATAACCTGGCACTAACAGACTCCACAAGGAAGCTTATTATTTAAACAGCAGACAGTCTTCGAGAAAGGGGATAAGAATGGGAGAACCTTGGCATACCTCTCCAGTGCAGAGAGTCCACAAACACTAATTGCAGGTATCACAGATCAAACCCAATTCATCACAGACTCGGAGGGAATTGCTAGACAATTTTATGATTATTATAGTTAGCTCTACTCCTCTAGAGTATGTTACGATCCAGAAGAGCTAGAATCTTATCTCACTCCCATAGTCCTTCCATCTCTGTCAGAACCAGAGAGGGTAATGTTGGATAGTCCTATAACGTGTAACAAAATTGTAAGAGCAATAGCCCTGATGTCTAACCGGAAGGCCCCTGGGCCAGATGGGTTGCCCTCCGAATGGTACAGAAAAAACAGTGAAACTATAGCACCAAGGTTGTTGGAGGTTTTCTCAGAGGCCCTGATATCAGAGTCCCTCCCCAAGTTGTTTGCACAGGTGACTATCACCCTTATCTACAAGACTGGGAAACCCCCGGACTCCTGCAGTTCTTATAGGCCGATCTCTCTCCTGAATCAGGACGCCTCAGCAAGATTCTAGCACTCCGTTTAAATAAGGTGATACTCTCTCTCATTGGGAATGATCAATCGGGCTTCAAACCAGGCCGAACAATGAGTATCAATCTGAGAAGGCTGTTTAGTAACTTGCAAATCAAGCATGACAATATGGGGAGTAGAGTGGTTGTCTCACTGGACAATGAAAAGGCCTTTGACTCTGTTGAGTGGCATTATTTGAGGGCTGTCCTAACCAAATCTGGTCGCCCCCCAACCTTTATCAAGTTTGTCCATCTGCTTTATAAATACCCCAAAGCGAGGGTCAGAGTCCACGGAGTCATGACGGCCACTTTGGTTCTGGGCGGGGGCACGTGGCAAGGGTGCCCACTTTCTCCCTTGCTGTTTGCGCTGGCGATTGAGCCATTGGAGTAGCTAATCCGGGACTCCCCTGAAAATTCAGGGGAGGAGACTTGGACAGACGGTTGAGAAGGTTTCCATGTATGCAGATGACACCCTGGTTTACCTGGCTGACCCTGGGAGCTCTCTAGAGGCTCTGCTGGAGCTATTTTTGCATAAAACATTATTGATGTTTTATGCAAGGAAGTGCCTTCTTTTAAACTGGAAGCACCTGAATATGCCGAGTCTTTCAGCTTGGAAGAGCTTAGTTAATGGCAAGTTGATATTGTATAAGCTGACATACCAGGCCAGAGGATGGCCAGAAAAATTTGAACGAGTATGGGAGGTTTGGCTTGACACCCCTAGCTCCACTAGTGGCTAGGATTTACCTGTAGCTCACCCTGCAGGGCTGTAGTATATCTCTAATGTAATCGTAAATGCTTCTAATACCTCTGGAAAAACATAAATAAAAATGTATGAACAAAAATGAAATGCATGGGAGAGCGACACTGAGCGATAGGTAATACCTGACGCTCTGGAGGCTAGAGCGTGGGCGCTATATACTGAGCCGCCTGTTGCAATACATTGGACGCTACATGGCGCTGTTAGAGTCGCTCACCATAGTCGCTTTCATAAATGTGGTTTTTGTGTACAGCGCCCAGCGTGCCCCAGACACTACCTGCTTCTACGAGGCACTACCTGGTACTATCCCTTTTTAAATAACCCCCTTCATTTTCATTGTCCTATACTGATTTTAATGTTTTTTAAGATTTTATAGCGCAGTACTTAATTTTCCTTTTGTATTAAATGATTTCACAAGTTTTCCAGATTTGCTCTTCTCTATCCAAAAAATTACTGGGCTGTTTTTCTTTTTCTATAATTTAATTCAGCTTCGGTGGAGGCTAACTCAAAATGTATAGTCTGATGCGTTCAGGATGATTGAGAAATATACATACATATATATATATATATATATATATATATATATATATATTTTTTTTTTTTTTTTTTTTTTAAACCCCTTTACTCATATGGGGAATATATGCCCACTTATTGTTTTCCAAAGTGCTCCCAGTTAAAACAAGGAAAAAATATTTTATTATTGTTTATTTTCTGCAAAGACTACTATTTGTTACAACTTTATATTTATCTACTCTTACATTTATAATAGTATTAGCATCGATTGATTACACCGTGTTCACAGTGACAATGGATACTTTCTGCAACATTGATACATTTTGCTGGAGATAAATGTACATGAGTGGAATCACCTGATTGATTTTAGCCTTGTATTTTGTGTATGTGTATTCATTACTGGGGAATTCAAGGTTAAGGTAATACCATTTATTCAACACGATTGAAAATGCAAGCTTTTAAAGCAATTCAAGCATCTTCTTCAGGCATAATACAGATCTGTAACTTTGACACACATTTATACAGAAAACTACAAAGGAGTCACAATTGTTTTTCTACTGAAACACATGAAAAATAGTCATAAAATTGTAAGCTGTGAGATAAGAATCATAAGGATTACGACGATGAATTTGGGCTGATAAGAATGGGATGGGGAGAGAGTGTGTGGAATTGTTATTGTCTTCACAACAGCCTAGACAGTCTATTTAATATCGGACCTTGTGATGGGTCCAGTCTATTCAATCTACGTCATAATGACACATACAATTATCATTCCTGTTTAGCCCACAGTCCCTTGATTAAAAGATTTGGATGCATTTACATTCCCACTCCAACCTCTCCTTTTGTGAACGGAAGCCTCCTTGAGCACTGTGAGTTTGAGATCACATAGGCCATGGCCTGGTTTAAAGAAATGGGCTGCAATACGCAAATACGTTTTTTTTCATTTTTTTATAGTGAACCTGTGACGATTCAGTAGCTTCTTAGTGCTTGCTAATAATAAAATGTATATAGTCTTGAGAGGGGGAGCCTAAGGAACACTTGTATAGATATATAAATAGCCAATACAAATATAGAGGGGCATGCAAAATTGCTTTTGGTCTGCTTTACCATATAATTTACTAGGGAGGCCCAGTCCAAGGTTTGCTTTGGGACCCAACGGACACTGGTTACGCCACTGGTTAAGAAATAACACAGGGAGCACTCCAGGCAAACCTTAAACATTTTTGTCTTGAATATGTTGTACTGTCCTGATAGGACAGTGCCTGGGGCCCATCAGAGAATCCTCTGGGGCTCTGGCGGGCCATTTTGATGCTGAGTGCAAATGTTTTTTCTATTTTATTCCCAAGTTTCACCAGCTGCCAGACTGATAAATAAATGTGAGCTTGATGCAATAAAATGTTACTTACAAAGTAAACAATCTTTACAGTGTCTTTTCCATCACACAGTATGATGCATACATAGCATTACACTGTAAGCTATCTACATTCCAACAGTAGACTCATGGCTGCTTTAGAAAGTACCACAGCTGCTTACAATACAAACAATTAAGATAAATGGATTTCTCCTTGGCTGTAACAATGTAAGACAATGGACAGCCAGGGAGCTGGCAGGCTTTTCAGAGTTACTCATCTTGTTTGTTACAGTCACAAGAGGAGGAGAGATAGTGCATCCCAATATTTTAAACTCCTATCCCAATATATGGCTCTGTGAGCATTGTCGCCTCTGTACCTATACAAATGTTTTGTGCTGGGTGAGTAATAGAATATGGTTATTTTACGGTTTGTTCTTTTTTTGTATCTCAATCTTTATTTTATTTACATGGTAACAATAATTTATAGCTGAAATGTAAACATTTAATTCCTATATATGAAGGGGAAAGAACATTACACTCCCATGCCATTGCAATGCTTCAAAATTTACCTTAGTATTCATAATCCCTCTATAATATGCTTCTCATAAATTACACTTAATCCCCCATTTTCCCCTATTTTCCCCCAGCATGGGTTTCCAACAGTTTGGACGCCCGGGTAGCAAGACTCCGCAAGGGGTAAGGAAAAAAAAGAGGTCCCCATCAGTCCTTCCCCAGTCTCCTAGGACAGTTGTGACACTCCAAGGTACTTCTCCCATCCAATTTTTTATCTATGTCGACTGGCAAGCTATGTAATAAGCCTGTCCAAATATCGATCCCAAGGACTCCAGAACATCCCAAACGTTTCACATTTTTTGACAACTCCACCATATATGCTCAAATGTTCCTTTACCTTGCTCGCATCTCCAGCATAAGTCTGATGTCCGAGGGAATATCTTATGGATTTGTTCTGGAGTCTTATAAAATTGAGCTGTAATTTTTCTCTGCAACCTTTCAATGGTAATTTCCTCATTTAAAGAGTTTCCTCCCTATCATCTTCTGATTTTGATCACTCGTTTCCTTCAATATGTTATAGGCCCATGGCAATAAATGGGGCCTAGACTTAAGCATTCTTTTGCTATAGGTGTTTTAACTGATCATTTTCCTGGATCCTTAGAGGTTCCAACTAAAAATCAGTTTAGTTGCATTCATATTCCCACCATTTAAGCCTTGGGCCTGCTAATTCATTTACTTCTAGGCATGTGAGCCATGATATATTGCCAATGAAATGGTTTATATACAGTATTTCATCATTCGACCACTCCCAAGGGAAGTTACGTGCCAACCCTTAAACCTTTCAGTGCCAAGCATGTAGATTCTACGTGCTTGCTTCCACTCCACTTAAGTGCCAAGCACGTAGAATCTACGTGATTGACTTTCCCCCCTGCTAGTAAAAAAAATCAAAATCAAAATACTCACCTGACCCCTCGTCAGGGCTCCAGGAGAGCCCTCGTCAGGGCTCCAGGAGAGCCCCCGGAATAGCCCCCCCCCCCGTTTGGCAGCAGCAGCTGCTAACTGTAAAAAAAAAAAAAAATGACATTTACTTACCTGCAGTTGCGCTGCCTCCCTCCGGGTCTCCTCTTCACTGGGGGGGGGGGCCTCCGATCGCCCCCCCCAGCCTCTTCAGCTTCAGGGGAGAGCCTGAAAGGGCTCTCCCCCTCCGCTCCCGACGGGCGCCGCCATCTTGCTGTTAAGATGGCTTATGACGTCACTCCCGGGCGTCTTGCTGCTTCTCCTCGACTCAGCTGTCCATGAGACCCCTTATACCAGTTCACAAGGCTGGGGTCTGGCAAGCCACCTGCAACTAGCGGGTGACTTGCCATTAACCCCCACACCCACATTACCTGCCTCACCAAAGCCCAGGGGGGGGGGGGCAGAAGAGCCCAGGCCCACACAGGGTATGTGGGCTCGTAGGCTGCAGGGTGGGGGGCCACAAAAGCTGGCCCCTCCACTCTGTTCCTACAAGCCCCCATAGCTGGTCCCGGGCTGGTTATGACGGGTAAGGGGGACCCTACGTCATTTTTTTTTTATTTTAAGGGTTAGGGTTAGCCTAACCCTAACCTAACCCTTAAAAATAAAAAAAAAATGGGTTCCCCCCCCTGGGAGGGGGGACCTTACGTCATTTTTATTTTATTTTTAAGGGTTAGGGTTAGCTTAACCCTAACCCTTAAAATTAAAAAAAATGGGTTCCCCCCTACGTCATTTTTTTTATTTTTACAGGTTAGGGTTAGCCTAACCCTAACCCTTAAAATTCAAATAAAAAATTCAAAAAACATTTTTTAAGGGTGAGGGTTAGGGTTAGGCTAAGGGGGGGGCATTTTTTTTAATAACCCTAACCCTTAAAATTCCCCCCAAAAAATGGGTCCCCCCCCTTCCCCGGGAGGGGGGACCCTGCGTCTTTTTTAAGTGCATCATTTTTTTAAGTGCTAGGGTTAGGCTAACCCTAACCCTTAAAAATGGGGGACCCATTTTTTTTGGAATAACCCTAACCCTTAAAATTCCCCAAAAAATGACATAGGGGGGCTCCCCATTTTTTGGGGGGAATTTTAATATTTGTATATTTGTTTATTTTTAAGGGTTAGGGTTAGCCTAACCCTAACCCTTAAAATTCCCCCAAAAAAGGGGTCCCCCCCTTGGGAGGGGGGACCCTATGTCATTTTTGGGGGGATTTTTGAGGGTTAGCCTAACCCTAAACCCTTAAAATTACCCAAAAAAATGCCCCCCCCCCCCCCCGGAAGGGGGGACCCTATGTCATTTTTTTTTTAAATTAACCCCTTATGTTTATAGTGTGGATAGTAGTTGTATTTTATTTGTAAATGTAATAAAGTGCTCTTTTCAGTTTGGGGGGTCTCCAGGGCAAGAATGGGGGGGCTACCGATACATATGTGGTACCGTTGTAATCGGGAGAAATGGGGCTATCACATGCAATATGGTTTTCATTAAAAAAAAAGGTTTTATTTAAAATAAAGGAGACAATTGTCTAAATATATATGTTTTGTTTTTTTTTGTTTTTTTAAGCAGAAATATTCAAAAAACAGTAGAAAAATTACAAACAAGACATTTCATGTTAAAGCCTAAACTCTGCTGCAAAAAATGTATATGTAATGTATATAATTTTTCTGGAAATTCCAGCAAAAATCACGGTTAATCATGCCGCAAAATGGGGAAAAATGACCTGTCAACAGAGGGTGACAAAACTTCAAGTAGGCTGACAATTAAAAGGGTTAATAGTAACTATGCATTTTGGGTATTGTTCTGCTCGGGGGACCTTGCGCTTTCAGATTTTGCTTATTTTTTCTTGTTTGCATATTGATATTTTAGGAAAACATGTTTTTTATTCTGCTTTATAATTGTTTTTAGGGAAACCCTGTGCAACCTAAGAATTCTTCAATGGATTACTTCCAGAAAGATGAGCCCACTACAACAAGCTCAGTACTCTTAGAAAGCTTGACATGTGTACTTTCAGGGAATATATGGTTTATGGGGATATTCTAAATTTAAAGGGTTGTTTTGGTTGAAAAATCGCAAGGTGCGCACTTTGTCTGCAGAGCTGAAATTTTTAAGTAAAATTACCGTTATGCGCATGCTTTACTTTGGGGTGTTTGGCAACTCTTCCCTTGACAGTACCTATGCATGTTGGGTATTGTTCTGTTCGGGGGACGTTGTTTTTTCAGATTTTACTTATTTTTTTCTGTTTGCATATAGTTTTTTTTAAGAAAATGTGGCTTTGATTCTTCTTTTTTATTCTTTTTTAGGGAAACTCTGTGCAACCAAAGAATTGATTGAGGGATTACTTCCAGAAAATTGGGCCCATGTCAACAAACCTGGTACGCCTAGAAAGCTTGAGGTGTGTACTTCCAGAGAATATATAGTTTGTGGGGGGTATTTCAAATTTAAAAGGTTCTTTTTCTGGAAAGACAGCAAGGTGCGCTTAGCGCGGTGCATAGTTGTATTTTATCTGAAAATCTCCTAAAGCGCTGTTTCAGTTTGGGGGAGTCTCCTGGGCAGGAAAGGGTGTCTACCAATACATATGTGGTACCGCTGTGACCGGGATTAATTGGGGTTTCACATGCAATAAGATTTTATTGACAAACTTACATTTTTTATTACAAAAAAAACACTACAAATTGCAAAAAATAGATTTTTTTTAATTTTTTTGCACATATTTCACCCAAAAGTATTGAGAATACACCTAAAACATTACAAACATGTTAAAGCCCAGACTCTGCTGAAAAAAACAATATATAATTTTCCTGGGAAATCCCTGGAAATCCCTTCAAAAATCACATTTGAACATGGGGAGCGCAAAATAGTGCAAAATGGTCTTGCACCAAGGGTGACAAAAACTCCAGGTAGGCTGGCAGCAAAAGGGTTAAGTGAAATCTGGAAGGTTTTTGATTGTGGTTAAGGAAGCATCGGCAACAGCTTTCCTTCCTTGCTCATATCTCTTACCTGAGCTTTTAAATTTGAATATTGCTATATAATTCCTTCAAAATCCTGGTGTTCCATATTCCTTTTTGGTCAGTTATTTTATTTTCTATTTTAAACCAACCTTTAGTATTTTCATTTATGTGCAGGTCAATAAGCGTCTGAATTGAGCAGGCCTTATAATAAAGCGCCAGATTGGGCAACCTTAGACCTCCCTTATCTCTGTCCATACTAAGCTTTAAATAGCTTATACAAGGGTTTTTATGACTCCATATATATTGGGATAGGAATCCAGTTAGCTTCTGCAAAAAGCTTTTAGGAAGGCTAAAGCATAAGGCCTGCAATATACATAGGACCGGTGGAATGATGTTAATTTTTACCACTGTAATTCTGTTTAACTATGCTGTTTTAAGTGTATGCCAGTTCTCTAGGGTTTTTTTTTCCGCCTATATAGAGGGATATAATTCAACTCAAAAAATAAGGTCTAACTTTGTGGAGATATACACACCCAAGTATTTGATGCACCTTGCTTGCCAGTCTAACAGTACAATCTTGTTCCCTCACCATGCCAACGATTGTAGATCAACAATGACACATTTTTCAAATTTTCAGATGTAACCCCCATCAGCAGCCTCATCAAATAGCAATATGGATCTATGGTGCCAAAAGAATAATCTGATCCAAATCCAGAAAATAGAGTCATATTGGTGGAGATATAGTAACGAGAGGGAAGAACATAACATATCTGGGTGTGGACAGAATCTGGGGCATGCACATAGACCAAAGACTATTAGCTGAGAGAACCAGAAACAAATTACCACATACTACACAGCCTACATAATAAAACAGCAAGAATCTTACCTGATGCCTGTCTCGTGTACTATTCCTCCATTTCCTCTAGCGCCAGAAAAAAAGCCATAGCACGGTTCTGCTGCTGCCTTTGACCACAACAGTGCATGTTCCAAACTTTTTAATTTAAGTGGATAAAGCTTTGCTTAGAACATATAAGCTATTTACATATAATACGAGATTTTGATATGCTTTGAAATGGGTCATTTTACTCTGTTCCAAAGGATGGGAGGATGTTAGTGTGTGCCTGGACAGGGACTTTAAGTGCCTCCTTCTTAGTCTGGTATGGTGCAACCAACTTTATGGTGAAATGAACTGATTCTGAATCTGGAGGAAACTGGTTTGGGATTTGTATGCCTTGTGTGTAACCCTCCATGCACAAGCCAGTCAGCAAATCAGCAGTGCTAGTTCTATTTATATTTCCTATGCTGCACTGAGCTTAGGAAATCTGAATAGAGCGAGTGCTGGTGGACGCATCCCCTCTCACCTCTAGCTCTGGCCGTGCCTGCAACTGGAGTTTCTCACAGCGGGGCATCTGCTGTAGGATGTCCCATAAAGAGGTAGACCAACCTCTCCAAGTGTTTTATAAATTCAAGGTGGGTGTTGTTCCTCTTTAAGTGTAGGACCAGCTTACAACAGCCTTCGGTAATAGCAGAAAGGCTCACTGTGCCCCAGATTCCAGAGTGATGGAAGCCAGCTAGCTCCAAACAGACCTCGAAAGATCTCCTCCACTTCTGGAATTATGGAAGCCAGCTAGCTTTGAACAAGACTTGAAGGAGATCATCAAACTGTGGAGAAGCCTGAAACAGGTCAGCTGTCAACCATCTATAGAGAAACTATGATACATTAATTCTTCCACCAACTGCGGGAGTGACTAATAAATATCACTGTCAGCTAGGTGAAGCAAATAATCAAATAATGGCAGCTACATGGGATACCCACTGGTGGCTATGGGAACAACAACTGTGATGTAAAACCGCACAGTGCCATCTACAGAATGTCCACAAAACTGTCCAACTATGACAATACAGTTTTGCCCAGTCATTTACAGCACAATGACATTCAATATATTGTTTTTTTAGTATAATACTTTTCTGTAAAATAGGCATATGGCATCCATTAGGTAACCGATGATTTTACCTTACTTCCGAAAAAAGTCTGGAGAAACATCATTTGAAAACATGTAGCACTTTTAAAATGTAAATGTAATCCAATCAGTGATTGTACTAGCTATACTGGAAAATATTACACAACAATTTGTCTTTAAATAAACAAGAATGGATTCCAGAGCTAGATGATTTGTTTCATCAGTATGTAATAAAGTAATGCAAATATGCTGCCAATGCAATCGAGTTGGTACTGGAGAGAAAAACGTAATAATTTACAGCACACTGGATGATATCAATCAGCAGATAAGCATGTGACTTATTGTATCAAAATGCTAAACTCATTACTTTGTGGCCTTGATTTTCTGGATGTGCCCCATGTTGAAAGTCATTACTTTATATAAATGATTTGTGCCAGACATACAGTATGACATATTTTATCTTTTCTGCAGTAGTTTCATTATTACTTTGGCTGTTCAACCTGATGTTTTGCTTATGTAAATTGAAAACTATTTTAAAAGCTAAAAAATACATATGTGTATACTTGGAAATACTGTACAGTATGTAGCCATTGCTTGAGAGAATTTTACAAATAAAGGCAGGTAGAGGAGTAGTCAAAAACTTGGCATCCTGCAAGGCAGCAGCTTAATCAGACTGCTTGTGCCATCCCCGACTTTCTCTCTTTCCATTTTTTCCATCAGGTCCTTTGTGCATTCTCATTTGTTTTTGGCAGCTCACTAAAATAGGGTATTTATTGGTGAACTTACAAGATGAACCTTGGGTGCCGGTTCCTTCAGATTCAAAGGCACCTCCATGATGTTTCAGTATTTACACATCTGCATTTTATGATATGATGTTGGTGAGACTAATAACTGTACTAAGCTGTAATGAGTCATAATTAAAGTAAAAAACGACTTTAGGCCAGCCTAATTCCTTCTATTAAGGTATATGATTTGGGATGCCTCACTTCTTAAAGACCCCTGGAGAGCCCAAATTTCTGGTTACTCATCCTTCCATGCACGTTGAAGCCCATTATCTGTCTTCCAAGAGGGCGTTAAGATACAGAGTATCCCTATTAGGGATGTCCTGGGGAGAATTATTCAGTGTCAGACTGGGGCTAAATATCAGCAGGGGATTCTACTGGTTCAGCCAGCCCATGACCAGCTGATAAGTCTGAGGATGAGGTTATAGCATTACAGGGAAAGGTCATGAGTGGCGATAGTCATGTGCATAATAATAAGACTTTAGTACTGTGGGTGCAGATAATCTGGCAAAGGTGGGTATGACCCTTAGCCATGATTCTGAGGCTATAGCATTGGGGCAGGACATGGGCTGAGGTTTCTTGGTTAGAAGGATACAGTGGAGTCAAGTGCAGTGGTGAAAGAAGTTGCAAAATGTTAAATCTAAATATTTCAAATGAAGCTAGAACTCTCTTAAAGACTTTGAAATGAAAGAATGCCAGAGTCATTCAGTTCATGGTGGATTCTGGATATACCTGCTTCTCACCTCTTCAAGAAAGAAGGGGAAGAAGTCCATCCCAACTAGAAGGTCGGATCTTTAAACATTTTTTTAACATACTTTTTACTCCTGCTAGAGCAAGTGTAAAGCAAATTCGTCACATCAAGCTTTTTATTCCAATGAAATAAGCCATGCCACATGTGCCAGCATGTTTTTTTCAATAGCATACGTTTTTTTTATTTTTTATAAAAACAGCATAGTCATCTCCCCTGAGGTTCCAGTCTGACATGCCAGGAATAGGACTGGCAGCTCAGAGCCCTGCCAGTATGCCAGACCATATTCGCTTTGGGGTAGGTCCAGTGATTTTGGAATGGTGCAGATGATGGGCACTTCCACTAGCATGTTGGCCGGGGGATTTCTGCTCCCCCCACACTTGGAACTTACCAGTTCACAAGTTGTTAAAGTGAATAAAAAAATACAGACAGCTATCTCCCTGTACATCAAGGTATTTAGCAGTGTCCAAATAACTCAATCTAAACATTGATTAGTGCTATTTTAAGAAAGAAATAGGAAGATAGTATTTCACACGTGTAATAACATTTCCTATTTCTTCTCATAGATTTATGTGGCCTCCGATAGTCTCAGGTCATGAATTACATGGAGTGATTGTTACCTACATAAAGACTAATAAAAAGTTCTTATGACCATCAGTTTTAGTCTCAACAATCTGAAACCTAATACATGAATTAAACATGTAATAACTAATACATCTATAACATTTAGGGTGTGGTTAAAACCAACCAGCAGCATTCACCTCAAAAAGCAGAAGCCTAAATATTGTACATTTAGGTTGATATTATAAAAATGGACTGTTCAATGGCTTATTACATAAACAACATCCGACATGTTAATCAAATGCAAGCTTTCTACATTTTACATTGTGGGAGCCAAACTGTTCAAAAATATTCTGCAATCAAAATAGAAAAAAAAATGCTACACTTTTATCCCCCGCAGACCAGCACTGCTGAATTCGGGATCGACTGGAAGTACACATATCAAGCTTACTAGGCATACAAGGCTTGTTGACGTTGAAGCAGTTTTCTGGATCCCTCAGTTCTTTGGTGGCACAGGGTTTCCCTTAAAAAAAGAATAAAAAAGCTGAATCAAAGCCACATTTTCCAAGAAAAACAATATGTAAATGAGAGGCCCCCTGAACAGACCAGTATTATGTCAAGAAAAGAGTTGCCAAACACCGCAAATTGAAGCATAAGAATAAAGGTAATTTTTAAAAAAAATTTTAGCTCTGCGGACGGGGAGGCCGATTCATCAATAGCGCCAGGTAGCGACAGATGAGCGACTGTAGCGTGATTTTTTCAGCGCCAGCCAGTATTCGCTGTGCTTGGCCGGCATTAGCTTGATGACAGCGACTCAGTCGGTGTGCGGTAATGTTGAATACGGGCTGGGGGGTCGCTGTTTCACAGGTCCAGCGTTGTATGTGAGCGCCTGACAACGAATGGCCAGAGCGAAAGGCTAGCTTCATATTCATCAAAAAATCACGCTCCGAATGTGCTGTCGCTGTCCATTCCTTGTTTAAACCCCAGAGCGCTGGCGGCGATCTGTATTAACTAGTTTTTAACCCCTAAACAACCATATTTTTTGAATTTAACATTATACATGTTTTTAGAATCATTTTGTAATATGAATACATTAATCTCAGACCTGTTAGATCAATTCTGCACATATTTTTTTTTTTTTTGACTTAAAAATAAATCCTAACATTGCAGAAGTGGTCTCCGATTTTTTGACATTAAAAAAAAAAAATAATAAATTATTACCAATTAATTATGAATAATTATAGATTGCTCCATTGAAATGCATTGGACATCGCCAGGGAGCGACAGCTCATACCTGGCGCTGTGAGGGAATTTGCAGCGGCGCTGTTCGGTCCAGGCGGCTTCATGATGAATGCCGCGCTAGCCGTCGCTCTCGCCGGCGCTAGCCTCATTTTGCTTGATAAATGCGTCATTGTGACCGCCGCCGGGCGTACTTGAGTCGGTAGTCGCCGTTAGCTGCCGCTACCTGGCGCTCGTCAGACACTACCTGGCGCTATCGCTTGATGAATAAGGGCAAAGGTTCGCACCTTGCGTTTTTTCAACCGAAACAACTCTTTAAACTTGAAACACCCCCCACAAATCATATAATTCCTGAAAGTACACACAATCCCCAGCTTGTTGTAATAGGCTCATTTTTCTGGAAGTAATCCCTCGAATAATGCTTTGGTTGCACAGGGTTTCCCTAAAACATGTATAAAAAACTGAATAAAAACAAATATGCAGACAAGAAATCTGAGCCTAAGCCCAAGGTCCCCCGAACAGAACATGCATAGCTACTTTTAACCTTTTTAACTGTCACTTGAGATTTTGGCACCTTCACTTGACAGGTTTTACACCATTTTGGGCTATTTTTAAGAGTGATTTTTGTAGGTTTTTCCAGGAAAGTTAAATATTTTTTGACATAGTTTAGGCATTAACATGAAATGTCATGTTTTCTAAGTGGGGGGCACACATTTTGTAATTATTAAGGGTTAGGGGAGGCAGGTAGTGGGGGGAAGGGGTTAATGGCAAGTCACCCAATAGCCACAGGTGACTTACCGGCCCCCTAGGCCTTGTGGTATAGGAGTCTCATGGACCCCTTACCATTTCACAATTGGTTAAATGTAAAAAAAAAAACCCGCACACACAGAAAAAAAATTTTTTAAATACTTATCTCTAATCCATCCTCGAGCACTGTGTCCCATGCTGATCACTCTGGCTTCTGTTCTCCTGCTGCTGCTAGAAGCCTATTATATCGGCTGAGTGACAGGAGACAAAGGGTTAATTAAATAAAAAAACCCTTAGAAAAAAAAATGGCTTGGGGGCCCCCCTAGCTTAACCAGCACCAGCTATGCATGGCTTGTAGGCCAGGGCACAGAGGTCAGCCTCAGTGGCCCCCACCCTGAAGGCTACAAGCCCGCATAGCCTTCAGGGCCCCGGGCTCTTCTGCCCCCTGGGCTTTGGGGAGGCATCTGGGGGTTAATGGCAAATCATTCTCTCGCCGCAGGTGACTTGCCAGTGCCCTGATCCTTGTGAACTGGTGTCTCAGGGATCCCTTATCAGTTCACAAAGGGTTAACAATAAAAAAGACAGTAAATATGTAATTTTAAGAAAAATATATTTTTTCTTTACTCACCTTCAATTATGTGTCCCACACCATTCCAATTACAGATGCTGGTGATCAGGGGAGGCAGGGGATCAGAGTTCCTGCCCCTCCACCCCTCTACACCGATCACCGACATCTGAGGATTGTCGGCCAGGAACGGTATGATGTGACGGAATGATGTCTTCCACCCTGCCCACAAGAGGTGTCTGGTAAGAAAGCACAAGTGATGGGGGGCCCTGTTTCGGCTCTCACCTAAAGCCTGAGGATCCCGGGGGGGTTGTGGGGGGAGGTAAGCAAATGTCTTTTTTCTTCCTTTAGCCGATATTGTCAGCAGCAGCAGCAGAAGCAGGGGGGGGGGGCTGTTTTGGCAAGCCGGAAGGCCCCAGGGGGGATTTGATGCTCCTCGGGTGAAAAGGAGACCCTCAACGCTGGATCCAGGCCGGAGGTGAGCGTGTTTTTTTTTTACTCTTTGGGGTTAAATGTCAAGCCTGTAGTTTCTACGTGCTTGGCACTTATATGAGAGGCAAACCTGTAGAAGCTAAAAGACTGTGTTTCAGTTGTCAAAATGGAGACAACCTACTCTACATTTATGGTAAAAATGACCACAATATTTTGGTCCAGTGTGCTTGGGCTTATAGAAAAGTATATTTTATATTTTAGAGATTGTAGACATAGTGGAGATATTCTGTACCTATACACCAAAATGTAGAATGCTTGAATAAAAAGAACCTGAATAAAATGAATTTTTTGACTCTTGAAATAAAAAAATCTAAGTTTTATTGTTAACCCTTTCGCTGCCAGCCTACCTGGAGTTTTCGTCACCCTTTGTGCCAGACCATTTTGCACTATTTTGCGCTCCCCATGTTCAAATGTGATTTTTGAAGGGATTTCCAGGGATTTCCCAGGAAAATGATATATTGTTTTTTTCAGTCTGGGCTTTAACATGAAATGTTTGTAATGTTTTAGGTGTATTCTCAATACTTTTGGGTGAAATATGTGAAAGAAAATTAAAAAAAAAATTTTTTTTACAATTTGTAGTGTTTTTTTGTAATAAAAAATGTAAGTTTGTCAATAAAATCTTATTGCGTGTGAAATCCCAATTTCTCCCAGTTACAGCGATACCACATATGTATAGGTAGATACCCTTTCCTGCCCAGGAGACTCAAACTGAAATAGCGCTAGGGGATTTTCAGATAAAATACAACTATGCTATGCAATATGCGCACCTTGCAGTTTTTCCAGAAAAAGAACCCTTTAAATTTGAAATACCCCCAACAAACTATATATTCTCTGGAAGTACACACCTCAAGCTTTCTAGGCGTACCAGGCTTGTTGATGTGCCCATAGTTTTCTGGAAGTAATCACTCAATGTATTCTTTGGTTGCAAAGAGTTTCCCTAAAAAAAGGATAAAAAAGCAGAATCAAAGCCACATTTTCCTAAAAAAACTATGTGCAAACAAGAAAAATCAAATTTAATCTGAAAAAGCAATATCCCCCGAACAGAACGATACCCAACATGCATTGCTACTGTCAAGGGAAGAGTTGCCAAACATCCCAAAGTAAAGCATGTGCGTAACAGTGATTTTACTGGAAAATTTCAGCTCTGCAGACAAAGTGCGCACCTTGCGATTTTTCAACCAAAACAACCCTTTACATTTGGAATATCCCCCATAAACCATATATTCCCTGAAAGTACACATATTAAGCTTTCTAAGCGTACCCAACTTGTTGTAGTGGGCTCATCTTTCTGGAATTAATCCCTCAAAGAATTCTTTGGTTGCGCAGGGTTTCCCTAAAAAATGTATAAAAAAGCTGAACAAAAAGCTAAGTCTGAAAGCGCAAGGTCTCCTGAACAGAACAATACCCAACATGCATAGCTACTTTTAACCCTTTTAATTGCCAGCCTACTTGAGATTTTGTCACCCTCTGTTGACAGGTCATTTTTACCCATTTTGCGCCATGTTTTGCTCCATTTGTTGCTGGAATTTTCATGAAAATTATATATATATATATATATATATATATATATATATTTGCAGCAGAGTTTAGGCTTTAACATGAAATGTCTTGTTTGTAAATTTTATTTTGTTTTTTACAATATTATTAAGTAAAAAAAAAAATAAATAAATAACATTTTTTTTAGAAAATTGACTCCTTTATTTTAAATAAAAAATGTATTTTATTAAGGAAAACCATATTGCATGGGAAAGCCCCATTTCTACCAATTAGAACGCTACCACTTATTTATCGGTAGCCCCCCGTTCCTGCCCAGGAGACCCCCCTAACTGAAACAAGTACTTTAGAACATTTACAAATAAAATACAACTACCATCCACACTACAAAGGGTGAAATCGAGAAAAAAAATGACATAGGGTCCCCCTTCCCGGGAGGAGGGGGGACCCATTTTTGGGGGGGATTTTTAAGGGTTAAAAACCCTTAAAAATCCAAAAAGAAATTGACATGGGATCCCCCTTACCCAAAGTAACCAGCCCGGGACCAGCTATGCAGGGCTTGTAGAAACAGGGCACAGGGGCCAGCTTTTGTGGCCCCTGGCCCTGCAGGCTACAAGCCCACATAGCACGTGGGCCAGGGCTCTTCTGCCCCCCCCGGGCTTTGGGGAGGCAGGTAATGGGGGTGCAGGGGGTAATGGCAAGTCACCCGCTAGTTGCAGGTGACTTGCCACCCCCCCAGCCACGGTCACGGACCCCTTACCAGTTCACAAGGGGTTAAATGTAAAAAAAAAACACAGAGACACACAAAGAGAAAAAATTATTGTATTTTTTTTTTTTTTAATATTTACCTCCCATCCATCCTGGAGCACTGTGTCCCTCGGCGATCACTGGCTTCTGCTCACCTGCTGGAAGCCTTTTATAGCTGCTGGATGACAGAACACAAAGGGTTAACTAAAAAAAATGACACAGGGTCCCCTCCCGGGGGGACCCCATTTTTGGGGGGGATTTTTAAGGGTTAAAACCCTTAAAAATAAAAAAAAAAATTTACATGGGGTCCCCCTTACCCAAAGTAACCAGCCCGGGACCAGCTATGGGGGCTTGTAGGAACAGAGTGGCCCCCCCACCCTGCAGCCTACGAGCCCACATAGCCTATGTGGGCCCGGGCTCTTCTGCCCCCCCCGGGTTTTGGGGAGGCAGGTAATGGGGGTGCCGGGGGTTGCGGGGGCTGCGGCGGGTGACTTGCCATCCCCCAGCCTTGTGAACTGGTATAAGGGATCTCATGGACCCCTTACCAGTTCACAAGGGATTAAATGTTAAATAAAAATGACACAGACACATAAGTAAAAAAAATGATCTTTGTTTTTTTTTTTAACTTTACTCCCCTCCGATCCCCGGCGATCTCCGATGCAAGTCTGCTCGGGTGTTTGAAGAAGAGAGCCTGGGGAGAGGGGGGCGATCACAGCCCTCTCCTCCTCCGCTGCTCTCTGCTCCAACCACCCAAGCAGACTGATTCAGAGTCTCGGGTGCTTGGACTGAAGAAGCCGGCTGCTGGTGACATCACAATGATGTCACCTGGCCCCGCCCCCAGGGTGCGGGGCTAGCAGTCGCGATCCAGGAAGTGGGGGGAGAGGGCATTTTCTGCCCTCTCCTCGCCACCAAAGAGGCTGGGGGGGGGTGATCGGAGGCCCCCCCAGTGAAGAGAAGACCTGGCGGGAGGCAGCGCGACCACAGGTAAGCAAATGTCATTTTTTTTTTTTTTTTTTTTTTACAGTTAGCAGCTGCTGCTGCTGCCGAAGCGGGAGGGGGGGGCGGCCTATTCCAGGGGCCCTCCTGGAGCCATCCGACCCCCCACGGGGGATCAGATAGCACCAAATTAAAGAGGAGACCCAGCCGGATCCAACGAGGGGTCAGGTGAATATTTTTTATTTTTATTTTTTTAACTAGCAGGGGGGAGAGTCAGGCATGTAAATTCTACGTGCTTGGCACTTAAGTGGAGTGGAAGCAAGCACGTAGAATCTACGTGCTTGGCACTGAAAGGGTTAAAGGGAGATCCCAGGAAAAGTGTTAAGAAATTTAGTCTGCTTTCTGCTCTCCTCATGTTTGCTGTGAGGAGTTGCATCTTTCATTCAGCCTGATTTATATTTTCCAACAAGCCCAAGTAAAAAAAATCTTCCTTGTGCTAGGTTTTAGTAACCTTTCAGTACGGTGTCCTGTGACCATGACCACAGGGGACAATTGACCTTCCCTAACGTTCAAATCAATAATTTTCGTTCCTTGTGTCTTCTTCTCTTGTTCTTATGGCAAAGGTCAAGATTAATTTTTAAATAAAGTTACTTTAATTACTTTATGCTCTGGTGTAATGTTTACATAGGCCCTTATTTAACAAGGGATAGCGCCAGGTAGCGAATAGTGAGCGAACGGTAATGACGCTCACCGCCACGAGAACGCCGGCTCCCCTCCGCAATCACACATTTATCAAGCCTATCCTGCTTAGCGACTGACAGAACGCCAGATAGCGAATCATTCATCATTATTCCAGCCTCCCCCCACAGCGCCAGCGAGCCACCTTGAACAGCGACAGGTATGACCTCTCGCTACCTGGCGCTCTCCAATGCATTTCAATGGAGCAATCTTTAAATATTCATAATTAATTGCTATTATTTTTTTTTTTTTTTTTTTTAAATGTCAAAAATTCCGTGACCACTTCTGCAATGTTAGATATTTTTTTTAAGGTAAAAAAAAAATATATAATAAATTTGTGCAGAATTGATATTACAGGTCTGATATTAATGTATTCATATTACAAAATGTTTTGAAAAACATGTTTTTTTTTTTCTAAAAATATGGTTGATTGGGGGTTAAAACACTACTTTTAACCCATCGCCGCCAGCGCTCTGGGGTTTAAACAAGCATTTCACAGCGCGAGAATTTTTGGAGCGTGATTTGTTAATGAATATGCTGGGAGCCGTTCGCTATGGCCGTTCGCTGTCATGCGCTCCCATACAGCGCAGAACCTGTCAAACAGCGACTCCTAACCCCGTATTCAACATTACCGCACACCGACTGAGTCGCTGTCAACAGCCGAACAACGGCCAAGCACAGCGAATACTAGCCTGCACTGTGAAAATAACGCTACTGGCGCTCATCTGTCGCTACCTGGCGCTATTAATGAATCGGCCTCCCAATGTGCCTCCTGAGCAAGAAAAGCTATGTCTAACTGTCCTGATTCTATCAATAAATGTTTGCATCAGTAAATGCTGCTTATTTTCTGTTCTCTACAAAAAAGAAATCCAGTTCTTCAATACTTCAATACTTCAATACTTTATTGAACCGCCAAGTGAGTACAGGGTACAGACAAGGAATGCTTTTTTGGCAAGGAGATACTCCATGAGAGCTATAACAATTACATGAATAACAAAGTATAAAAAGGAATAATGATACAGTACAGGTAACTATAGTGACTAACAATTGTCAGCAATGCAGAACAGGATGTAATTAAGTGCCACTCACACTCTGGGATTATTCAACGCCAAGACTGCAAGAGGAAAAAAACTGTTCTTGTTTCTGGAAGTTTTGGTTGCATGAGCCATGAATCTGCGGCCAGATGGTAGTAGCCTGAAGAAGGGTTGACCCGGGTGCGTCACGTCTCAAAGATCTTCTTAGCCCTTGAGGAGATTCTATTCATGTGTTGATCATCCAAAGAAGGTAGGGGGGATCCAATTAACCTCTCCGCAATCCTGGTTATTCTCTTCAGCCTTTGCTTGTCTTTTGTTGAGGCCCCGCCGTACCACACTGTAAATGAGCTGGTCAGGATTGATCCAATGGCACCGTTGTAGAATGCCTTCAAGATCTTTTTGGACAAACCGTATTTTATCAACTGTCTGAGGAAGAATAACCTCTGTTGGGCCTTCTTTAAGATAGCAGACGCTTGCTTGCTCCACTTCGGGGCAGTTGTGGCCTAGAGGTAAGGGAGGGTGGCAGGTTCGAATCCTGGTCCTGGAACATGACTGAAGTGCTCTTGAGCAAGGCACCTAACCCCCCAACTGCTCCCCGGGCGCCGTCATTAGGGCAGCCCACCGCTCCGGACATGTGTACACTCACTGCACGGATGGGTTAATTGCGGAGGACGAATTCCTATGTGTGCCCAAGCATACAATGGCCATCTATGCATTAAAATTAAAAAATTAAAAAAAATTCAGGTCCTGTGTGATATGAGTACCAAGAAATTTGGCACTGGTTACAATCTTGACAGCCTCCTTACCAATCATAATGGGATGGTGTGATTGGTGGGATTATAAGTAGAGATGAGCGAACTTTTGAAAAGTTTGATTCGGCCGATTCGCCGAATTTCACAAAGAAATTCGGGTTTGGCCGAATCGAACTTTTACGAAGTTCCCCATCAAAAATGCCGGCATGGTGGGAGCGCTGTCAGCGGGCAAGCGGAGCCGGCCGGCGGGCCGGTAAAGCGAGCCGGCCCGCTCCCACCATGCCGGCATTTAAAAAACAAAAAAAAAAAGCATTTTTGCCGGCATGGTGGGAGCGGGCCGGCGCTGACAGCGGAACCGGCCGGCGGGCCGGTAAAGCCAGCCGGCCCGCTCCCACCATGCCGGCATTTAACAAACAAAAAAAAAAAATTTTTGCCGGCATGGTGGGAGCGGGCCGGCCAGCCCGCTCCCACCATGCCGGCATTTAAAAAAAAAGCAAACACTTACCTGCAGGTCCGGAGCGTGGAGGCCGGCGCCGCTCTCAGCTGTCATCTGAGGGCGCGTCATCAGAGGGCGCCTTTTTTTTTAAATGCCGGCATGGTGGGAGCGGGCCGGCCGGTTCCGCTGTCAGTGCGGAACTGGCCGGCCCGCTCCCACCATGCCGGCAAAAATGCTTTTTTTTTTTTTTTTTTTTTAAATGCCGGCATGGTGGGAGCGGGCCGGCCGGCTTTACCGGCCCGCCGGCCGGCTCCGCTGTCAGTGATTTTAGTTTTAATGAAGCTTGTTGTTTCCGCTTGCAATTGCACACCTGTTTGTGTGGGATCTTTTGTAGAATTGCTCGAATAGTGCTTTGTTCAGGCTGGATCTGGTTTGGCCATTTTCGGGTGCTAAGGGAGGGGGGAAATTGGGGCAAAAAATGTGGTAGTTTTTTTACCCTTTTTAAAATGGCACGTGCACTACCCATACTATAAGCTCAGTGCAGCAGGCATATGACCGCCCCACCCCCACAGCTATGGCAGCATGCCAGCCCTAATACCCTTCAGTCCAATAGGTCTAATACTGTTCCACAGGTGGCCTCGGCAACCCTGAATAAACACTGAGCTCAGGCTGTACACACCCTGCCTAGGAGAGGTGCAGATAATTGTATGCGAGCATAAGAAACACCCCGGGTCCACATAACGGCCTGTGGCTTTCCCCCCTTTACTCTTGGAACTTGTATAAGGAGTCCTAAGGCATCCCCCAGCATTTCCTTTTTCAGGGACACCGAATGCCTCTATCTGAACATTCTGGTTACCTTCTACAGCCTTATCTCAATGCCACAAGCAGAGGCTTTCATACCTGGGAGTTGTTGGCACTCTGGGATTCCCCTAGTGTAATTGATGGACATTAGCTGGTGCCAGTAAAACACCTCCAATTACTTACACCCACTCCTGAACACCTGGGTTGTGGAGGAGACCGATTACTTTTGTCATGACCTCAAAGGAGCTCTGAGCAACCCTGGAAGACCACCTGATACATGGAGAACGGCAAAGGGAGCGCCATTGCACCATGACAAGAGGCTCGCTGTTTAATCTTTGAGCCCTGGGCATGCTAGACCCTATATTAGTGCACTAGGCTAGTAGCATCCATTAGGAGGTGGTGTTTTTTGGAACAATTAAAAATTTGGATAGGATTGTTGAGCTGCTCTAGAGCACTCAGACCAGATTAGTTATCATTTTTTCTAACATGATATGTGGTTTCCCATGTATTTAAAAATGCAACAGCATTTTTCCTTAACACTTAAATAGACCCCTCCCCCAACTAGCTATGAATTTCCAGGACAGCTTGCCATTTCTTCATGTTTAAGTTAAATAACAGTTTAACAAAATGTCAAATAGCCATGCTTTTCAATAATGCAGATACTACATGCTGTGAAGAGGGAGAAAGGGATAATAGGACTTAGCAATTTCAGGGCCCAATCAAATAGGTTGCAGCATTCCATAATTTCTTCAGTGCTGTTACAGCAATATTAAATGGAGAGTTCTGGTTCACCAGGTCTTTTAAAATAGAATTATATCAATGATGGTTCAGCTATGTCTGTAGGACAGAACAATAATCACTGGAAATCAAGCTGAGTACAGGGAGGGGGAGCTCAATACATTTAAGATTATTTGTCTAGACCTTTGCTTAACAATTTTAATCTTTTTACCAGTGTACTAAATTTACTTCAGCAGATCCAAGGCTCCAAGGAATCATTGGAAACTTATTTGCATTCGATTGGTATGCCAATACAAAATTCAACTCGTAGCTTATTTTTTTTTTATCTATTTACAAGCTCATTTATATATGCTGTTTAATTGAAGTAATGCACTCTTTGGCTCATTGTTTATTGAGCTACTGGAGCCATTTTCTAAACAGATATAGGACAAGTTAATACATTGATGCTTGTAAATGTCTGACACAGCATTAACACTGGTTTGACGATGCAATGTGAATGAAATGGAAATGTGTTTAACTTGGATCATTACTAAATGCTAATCACCAACATCCATCTGACCTGTGTTAATAGACATTTTTACACTTTTTAAGCTAGCTGGTGCCATGCAAGCATTATCCTTGTCCGTTTCTCATATGTTATTTAACACCATGCAACACATTTAATACTATAAAAATTACAAATTATATACTTCATTATACTTTATAAACAGTATATTTATAACATCAGGTTCAGGGAAAGTATTACTGGGACAATTCAATAACCAAATTTTCAAGGAGGGAAAAGTTATGTTGCAACAATTGGTGCAAGTCAGTGACACATCAAAGTCAAGATTATTTTTCTATTTTTCGTCAGTAAGTTTTTCAACCAAAGCTGGGAATGTGCAATAATATCCTTCCCTTGCATTTGAGGCATACAGGGTTTAGTAATCAATATAAGAAAATTAGATGCAGCGTTCATATTGAAAACCAGAAAAATGCACTAGGTTGTTTTAATTATTTGATTATCAACATCAACCTTTATCATTTGAAAAATGCAGAAAGAATTTAAAAAAGAATACTGTCAGTAGGCTAAGAAGAAAAATGGGGTGTTTCTATAAATTAGGCACTACACCAATGAATAAATGTATTGAAACTACATCAAGACATATAGCTACAGCCCTACAACATACCTAGATAACAACTGCTAGAAACAAAGCTGCTGACTGCTGGAGAATGATTATAAATATCATCATGTCCCCTGTTGAAAACGCCAGGGCAGTAAAAGTTTAAATAATGTAAACCCCCAATAAATAACAACTAAACCTAGTCTCGCAACATTACAATCAATATGTATAAAATGACAGTGCCAAAGATCACAGAGAGATTCAAATCTTTTATTGGTTTGTACACACCTGGGGATAGTGAGGATAAGCGAATAAGAAGATCTATTCAGTTGGGAATGTTAGTTGCTCATTTATCCCCAGCACCTCACTCCCTGTGAGAGAGAGGGTAAAGAAAAAGATGCATCTGTTGGTCCATTTAAGTATCCCTCTCATCACTACTTCAGGATGATTTGCCTTGATATATGGACTCCTTTGCTGTTTTTTTTTTTCTATTTTTTTTGGTCTACCTTGTAGTTTAGGTGAATTGATAGGAACATAATAGGATTGTACTTAGGTTTCCTGTATGCAGTTTACTGTCAAAAGATAGAGGGGGGAATGGAAAATAGCATTAATGGTTTACTGGCTGTGCATGCCCCCTAATTGTACATTCCTTTAATATATAAATAATTCTCATGTTGTAAATACAAGGATTCCTGCTGCCTCTAATTTTAAGTATCGAGTCTGAGTCTATATATATATATATATATATATATATATATATATATATATCCATTTAATATTATCCGAGCAGTTGCCCCCCCCCCCCCCTATTGTATTGTCAATAGGCTAAGGTAGGTTAAGAAAAAAATACACTGTAGAAGTCTCTCCACTATTCTCACCATTTCCTGTGTGAAATCATCATCCCTGGTCCAATTGCTTCTCGCCTTTGTCTTTCAGACAGGAAGTGGTGAGAATAGAGGAGAGACCTAGGATAATATGTTAACCTGAAATGGCCCCCCGAAAAAAGGATGAGGAAAATTGTAGAGAACCAGCAAAAAAAAAAAAAAAGTTAACCCTTCCCTTTTTCTATACCCCAAGGAGCAGATGACGAATTGGATAAGAGAAAAAGTTGTGTTCAGTATACCTAACTCACTGGGATTTACAAAGATATCTAGGATCATAAAAAAGATTTGTCGCTATCATCACTTGATCCACAGCTTGAAGAAGATGTGGTCCAAGGGGAAAGATTTGTCAGTAGAAAGCCCCCCAGTTCAGACTACTTTGTAGTCTAGTTTATTTAACTCTAAACTGGAAACACAAACCTGGCTGGCAACCACAGGATATTATACCTCTGGGGCAGCCAGATGTACCACATGTGGCTTTGCTGATAGGGGACAACAGTTTAAATCATTTATGGCTAAACCCACTTAAAAAGTTAAGAGTTTGATGAACTGTAATTCCACAGGCATTGTCTACCTAATTTCTTGTTCCATTCGTGCCATCCAATATATTGTCTGTACAAAACGCCAACTCAAAATTTATATGGCATTGGTAAACCCCCAGGGGGTCTGGTGAGGGTTTGAAAATCATGGCTATCGAAAAGGTAAAATTAGGGGTCAGAGGCGGGGATTTTAAAAAAACATTACTGGAGCCAGAAGCCTTTTGAAACTTTCAATTGAGCACAAAATTCCCAAAGGGTTGAACCACAAATAGGAGATTTCTTGCATTGTGGATTGTTAAATTACTTTGTGCATGAATTGACAAGCTATTTGGATTTCAGTTTTGTGTTGTTTATTGTGGTTTGTAGCAATTCAGCTAAATGTTCAGCATTCATTGATTAAATATGATAATTGATTGGCTATATTATTTAACAATCTTATGTCAAGTCTGTTAATTTATTCTAGTCTCTTTATTCATTGTATATATGTGCCTTGGCTCTTCCCTCTTTGCTGCAGCATTCACTACAGGCTTGTTTTTTTCCTTACCATCTTCCCCTGTAATGGACTGTGTGGAGGGTGTGGGAAGGACCAGGCCCCTGATATGTTCCTGTCCTTCTAGTAGGTGTAACGCACAGCTTGATCCAGAATCGGAGGTGTTGGCACCCAGTCGTGGATATGCACCTTTCCTTCATTTACAGTGATGCCAAAAGTGCTAGTTTTGTGCATACGATTTATAGTGATTTCTGCTAACTCCAGGGTCTATAATATAAGAACATAAAATTTTCCGAGGTTTCAAATGATAATTCGCCTCCAAGGTGGCTTTATGAGGTTCCCATAGGGATAATGGGGGTGTCCACACTGCTCTCAGTTTCTATAAAATAAAAAGAGACAGAATCCTGTATTTAGGAACAAAGGTCTGGGTTAGAGAGCAATGATTTATTTAAGGAGCAGCCAAATGATCTTCCCCTCGGGATAAGAGAATCAACTGAATAATAATCAACTCAATAATATTGGCATGGTAATCAGTCCATGAAACTGGCTATATACTAGCATCTACCTGGGAAGGTAAGGCTATGTTTGGGACACAAATATGATCAATTCTAGAGTGAGAATTATGTGGATGAGAAAAAAAAGTTGTATTTGCTTGCTGAAGGGTTGCTTTCCATCCAAGCATCTACTAAGCCTTGCCTCCCAATCAATTCTTTATAAAATTGGGATTTACAGTAGTAGTATCTTGAACATCAGTAATGTTAGTGGGATCCTTATTTTTTCTAAGGAGGGGTACAAGACTAGGTTAGGACTCCATAATCAGAAGGCCTTTTTCACTAAATGTAAACTGGTAAATGGTAAAAGAGAAGTGAGTCTCCGGCAAGAAGAGGACCTCAATATTGAGTGACTTAAGCTGTTGGAAAGCTTTGGAGCTGAAGCCATTTTTGTTCAAAGATAATAAATGTAGAAACATTATAGATGTTGAATAAGATTTATATGCAAGCTCCCTGTCACCCCCCCCCCCCCTTATGCAAAATAAATCACAAAATATGAAAAAAACATTCATACCCCAAAGACAAAATAAAACACTATATATAAATAAACGCATCATATATAAAAGATAGGGTACCCATGTTTCCCAACTTGCATATAATGTATTCAAATTACCCAGGGGACCCAAAATACTGTAAGTTGAAAGCCTTAAGTTGAAGCAAAATGCCTTCTGCAGTAAGTCATCACATGCTCCTCTACATCCTGTTCCTGTGTGTACGCTGGCTTATTAATCTAGTAAAGAACCTGGGGCAAAATGAGAGCACAAGTTAAGATTGATAGGAAACACATTTTAGTGGTTCCCTGCATTAACAACGTACAGTGTATTTTACAGTTTAATATATGATGCCCAAGGGCGCCGAGAACATCTCAAGATTTAAAGATTATGAAATATTTAAGCAAACAAAACAAAACATGACAAGTATTTAACAAGGGATTTTCTAATGCTTTAATCATAATGCATGGGGCAGAGCCAATTCCAATTAAAAATACAACAGAAGATTCATGTTATTATCACTATTATAACATCTATTTATGAGGTTCATTTAGCAGAAATCTTTTAAAGGTTGCTGATGCTGAGCTCTCCTTGTTATCGTTGGTGCCTCATTATGTCTTGATGTTCAGCTTCCCTTGTGCCCAGATCCTAAAAGTATTCTAAATAAGTCAATCAAATTCTTGGAGATTCTTGGAAAGCTTAATGGGTTTTGACATGTCTGGACATGATTCTAGTATATGAAGACCAAAATGAAGCTATGGCCCTGTAAACTTAATGAATCTCATAGATTTTCTTTAGGCATCTGGTGAGTTCAGACTCAGGGCATGTAGACTCAATCAAACTTTAGCACATTTCTGAACTTCTAGAGGCAAATTCCAGGGTATATTTACAGTTTCAGTATCCTGGGCACAAGAAATTGATGTAGCATATTGATGTAGCATATATTTAAAGTGCTTATTAAATAGATCCAACATGCTTTTTTTGTTAAAATCCTGCATGTTAGCAACCCCCATCTCCAAAGTAAAATGTGTATTTAAAACTCCATGGTTTCCAGCAATCGTCTAAAATTCCTTCTTCCCCAATATTTCAGCTGCTGTAACTCAGGATGGGTATCAGGAGGACTGTTGCAAGCCAGTCATTGCAGTATGCATTGTGGACAGCTGTGCAGCAATGGCCATGAAGCGCACACGCCATGCATAGTACAGAAGACACATGTGTGACCCTTATTACTGTGCACTGTAGGGGAAAGTCTCAGCATCAGCAGCCCTGCCTATAGCCTTTCCCTGCTAGAAGGTGGGGGGAAAGGGGGCCATGGTTCCTGCGCATTATTTTCTAGGAGAACCCATGGTTACAACCTTCTGGGTGCTCCAAAATGACAGTAATATACAGGGAAAAAATGTGCAGCAATCAAGTGGAGGAAAGCTGGTAGGAAGGTGATGTCACTCCTATTTTGAGAGGGGGAATATATATATATATATATATATATATATACACACACACACACACACACACACACACACACACACACACACACACACACAATGATTTGGAGGAGGAAAATAAGAAAAAATATTCTAAACCACCCTGTGCTAAAACACCCCATTACAGACAGTGTTGCATTTTCCCAATCCCATATCCATATGCCTTGTGGCATTCCCTTATCCCACTTACATAGGCAGTGTGGAATACCTCCATCTCATTCCCATAGACAGTGTGGTATCCCCCCCATACCCGTATACCCGTATGCAGCATGACATTACCCATAGGCTGTGTGGCATACCCTATCTCATTCCCATAGGCAGTGTGGCATCCCCCATCTCATTCTTATAGGCAGTGTGGCATTCCCCCATCTCATTCCCATAGGCAGTATGGCATCCCCCCACCCCATTCCCATATGCACTGTGGAATTTCTCCTATCCCATTCCCATAGGCAGTGTGGCTATTCTTATCTCATTCCCCATATATAGTGTGGCATTGCCCCCATCCCATTCCTATACGCAGTGTCCCATTCCCCCCATTCCATTCCCATTCCGCAGTGTGGCAGTCTCCTCCCTCCTATTCCCCATATAGGCAGTGTGGCATTCCCCCACTCCCATTCTTCATATGCAGCGTGGAATTCGCCCCACCTCATTCCCATACACAGAGTGGCATACCCCCATCCCATTCCCCATATGCAGTGTGGCAGTCTCCCTATCCCATTCCCCATATCCCATTCCCCATATGCAGTGTGGCAGTCTCCCTATCCCATTCCCATATGCAGTGGGGCTAAATCCCCTCCACCCGATCCTGGAGAGAAGAAAAAAATATGTACTTAAAAGAGTCTTGCACTGCAGCCACTGGGAGGCCAGCCGATGAGGGCATTACCCTGCCCTCTCCCTGCCTGCTGCTCTTTTATCGGCTGGCCTCACGGTGGCCGCAGCGCGAGAGCAAGGCAAGGTATATCTCTTTTTTTCTTTTTTGTACTTTTTTTACATTTGCCCAACAAGACTCACTGACACCCCCCCCCCCCCCCACACTTTTTGGGAATAATAGTGGCTGATAGGGTGTAAAATATGGTATGTGAAAAGAAGGTGCACAATAGTGAGCAAGGGTCAATCTCTGACCTGCCTGTGGATTTTATCTTTGGTGCTGAAATGCTCTATACCTTGATTGTGGCATAATGAGGTAAACTTACCCTACTTTCTGTTTGCCAGGGCCATCGGAAGGTCATCTAACAGAAAATACAATGGCACAGCAGTGTCACTGTCTTATGCTTTTTACCTGTTTATCAGTTTTATACCTTTTCTAGAGCTCCCTTGCAGGACACAGTGGTTCGAAATCTGCTTTGCTCTATCAAAAGCTAAAATATGCATTCTGGTTGGAGTTCAGCTTCAAACAACTCAGCTTTAATTATATTTTTCATTGTTATTGTTTTACCAGCTATATTTATAGTGTGGCTGCATAGTTCCAATGAATAAATATATGTATCTGTTAAAATATGGAGTTAATTAACATTGTACAGCTAGTTTTAGTCTGCCGCAGAAATGTGATATGCTTTATGGCCCTGATAAGCTAGCTTACATTTTTAATGTAGACTTAAAGTTCTGTGCAGTGTGTAGAAGATAAATACACTGTCTATTTTTAAATGATTGCATTGTCATATTTGAGGCAAATGGTTTGCAGACCTCTATAAATTACAGAGAAATATTGTGCTAATATGCAGCAACTTTTTATATAGTTTGATATCTGTCACTTTAATGACAATTACCACTTCCTTCCTACACTAGATTACCGGCAGTGGCAAAGTTATAGTGAAAACATTTAAACTACAAAGTAATGACATGTTTCATTCAAATGGAAATTCAGCTCAGTAAGAAAATGAATAATTACAACAAATATGCAGGTTGCTTTTCAAAGCTAAGATGTTACCGTAATTGTTCACGATTTTTCAGCAACAGCTGCACATGATGTTGGCCTGTTGCAAACATTATATACACACGTATAAGATATATTATACACAGTGCAGAAGGAAATAAATGGCAAGGCAAATAACACATAATTGCATTTTGGGTCTGTTTACAATTTCACAATCTAGAGATATTTATGAAATGTTGTTTAATATTAAAGAAACAGCCATGTAGCAAAGGCAATATTCAAGCTCTTTGGCATATGTAGAGATCTCTTTGCATTGAATTTAATACCCTATAGATGGTTGTCATATGCTAATCTGTGGGAAATATCTCTGTCTTACTGGATAACTTATGCACCTCACCCAAAAAACTTCTTCAACGTGGAACGGTATTCTAAATAAGATCCATGCAAGGCTTAATAAAGCTTACTAAAAGATACTAAAAATCTCATTACTAAAATGAGGAATAGAAAGGACCACTTTTACTTAATATTTTACACATCTATAACAACTTGCAACTTGCAGACACATGTTTCTGTCTTTTGCACCGTTGTTCAGATAAGGTCTGGTGTTCATGTCCATATGTGTGCTTCCTGCTTCCCTGGATTAACTTTTTGAATACAGACTAAAACTAGAGCTGTCAAGATCATTTGGGACAGCTCCCATCTTAGACCCTCTATCTTCAAAAGACTCCCATCAGGTTTAGAGTCCTGGCAGTAAGACTTGTCAGGTAAAATAACAGTTTGTTCCCATAGCAATCCAGGTAACATACTGTAAATGTCTCTCTGCCTTGACCATTTGGTGTGTAAGCAAGGGTTACTCTCTTTACCTGAGACTGGGTTATCCACTGGGAAAGGTAGATGCTGTAGAAGCTAAAGGCTGAAATGGAGTTATTGCTGAGTAAAGAAAGTAGAAAAAAGTAAAAAAGGGACATTATGAAATATTTGCTATAACAATTTCATAAGGTTATATCTATTAAAAAGAATTGTTAGTGACTAATATAAAAGAATATCAACAGTTCATATTTATAAATTATGTATTCGTTTTTGATAACAATATCATTGAATGTAATTCCAATGATAGTCTGTTTTGTGGCAATCTTTGTGATCTGGTTGGTCTTTTCAAGCATGTGCAGTGGGGAGCTGGAAGACAAGGGGTTATAACATGACCATTTTGACCTAAGCCCCTTGTTTTCCTTCCCCATTAAAAATACCTTTTTAAATTTGCTGCTGGTCCTTTTTCCCTCTGTGGCCACCGATCATCCCACCAACATTTTCCTTTGTCGCAGCTTTGAGTATCAGCCGACGTTATTGCTGAACCTACAAAATGATATTTTTGCGTGGCAGCTAACATTGCTGTAGGTCAAGTCTTGCTTTCTAATGCAAATACGCTCAGTCCGGGTGACAGGCATGTACTTGACAATTGTGTTTTATTGGTACCTATTAAAAAATGTCAAGATCAGCCCAACTATGAGGTTAGGAAATGCGCACCAAACAACTTATTGGGCTAATTTTATTGTCAAGAAGCAGCTTTTCCAATTTAAGCTATATATTTGGGTGGCAAAATGCAGAATTATGACTTTTTATTATCCATCATGAATAAACCAAGAACATGACACACTTACCCTAATTCAGCCAACTTTTAAATAGTATTTAAAATATCATATTAATATTTATATTCAAATGTATTAAACCCTCACTATAGTCAGATCAGACAAATTCCTTATTCATTTTATGACTGTCAATCACAGGACTGCAGGTAAGCAAGGCTTCTTATTGCAGGGTTTGGGCTTACAAATCAAACCTAAATGATGGTCACATACCTGGCTCCCATGTGCTAAGCATGTGAATGAGTAAGTTCTGACATGCCGTGTCCCTTTAAAATGCTTTATTCCAAAGTATGACTAGTCACAATTATTAGGAGACATTCTGCAGAAATGTTTATAAAATGTACGCCATTGAGAGATGTCAATTGTTTATTTAGGCCAATACACCATATAAACCATATACAATGTCAGTCCGTTTCTGAATAAACATGTTACAACTTATTAAGGCTACATTGCTGAAAAAACTTCATTTACTGTATCAATATTGAGGTAACTACCACAAACATTATCTGTGGTTATGTGAGTTCTGATATATGCTATTGCTGGTCTTTATCAGAGTGGAAAATCCTACAAATGTAAAACAACAATGTGCTATTGATTTTTTTTCTCTTGCAAGGTTACTTTAACCTTATATTTCTAAAATTATATGAGCAAAACCAAGACACATTATGATGTGGTATTTTGAAGTCAGTTAAACTTAAAGCAGACTTACAATCTTACAAAAGTTAGTGAGAGTTCTGGTTCATAGGACATCAAACTAATCTAACCAACCCCTTCATGCCATCCATGAGCCCTTCGATTACATAGATATTAACCTTTTCTTTTTTAGCAGAGCTCTGTCTAGAGAAACAACACCTGGGATTTACATTCTCCCGGGTGTTGTTCTATTCTTCTGGATCCCCAAGAAAACCCTGAAATCCAGCGACGTAGACATGAACAGGTAGCCAATCAGTGTGCTCTTCTCCTGCTCAGTTCCACTAGCTGCTCTTATGTAAGAGCAGCAAGCGAGCAGAATGGGCCAGCACGTGCACAATTGTATTGCCAGCTAGATGAGTTTACTCAGCAATCACTGGGGTTTAATGTGTTTTTTTAGTGGGCCATTCCAAGTTGGGATACTACAGGGAGAAGGAATTGGCCTTGAGGACTTTTAAACTCCAAAGCAAGCAGATACCACCAATTTTCCTCTTTAAAGCAGTTGCAAAGGCCTGATATGATCCCTCTCTCTGGTCTTGCCCCTCCCATCTCTTTCACCTAGTTCTGTGTCTTGCTTGCTCCTATGCTAGGAGTCCAGACTTCCACACTATTCAGCAGCGGTGGCAGTTCATGAACCCAGGCCTAGATTGTTCTTTGTTCGCTAGTCAGTGTTGAGAAACATTAAAAGTCTCTACATCATTTTACTGTGTTTTAATTGAGGATGCATATGTTTCACAGGACCCCATAGCAAAAGTCATAGAGGTCTCCACAAAAAGGAGACAATATATTCTACTTACAAATACCACAGACTGGTCCCAGTTAGCAACAAGTAAAAAAATTACTTGTGATAAAGCTTTTTTTTTTTTTTACAATAAACGGATGAATGTAATACATATTCTGTTCAGAATCAAACCAAATTAGCAAATTATAAATTTAACTTTGCCACAAATCCGCAGGTCTACACTAACTGTAAGGATAAGTTGGCAAGTTCTAACCGCTGATTTATCGATTTTCTTTTTGTGTGATACAGTGATACAGAATGAATTATGTTGCATTGTTGAAGGAATGGAGGGGGGGTCTGGGGGAGTGAGGTAAGATTTTAGCATTTTCCCAGCTTTACAGCACAGCAGCAGCAGGGGCAAGGGACAGTTATCGAATACCCCATCCTGGAGTCTAAAAGCAGTACACTGTGCAATTGGGTAGTTATACCGGTTTCAGTTCATTTTGAATGTTCCCCTTTTTAATGTTTAATTTTATCTTAACATTAATTCATAACTATGGGACTAATTGGGTAACTTACCTATACATTCTTGTGCTTCAGAAAATACTAGTCGTGGAGGCAGATTCACTACTAACGCAAGGTATTGACAGATGAGCATCTGTATAGCGGCACTTAGAGTGACCGTTAGTAGACGCTGTAAGCGGGTATCAGGCGCTGATAGAGCATCTCGGTCGCTGTAGTAACCTGGTCGGCATTGATGAATGTGATGTATGTTGGGTGCTGTAACACCAATACTGTGCTGCAGGAAGCGAAAGGTAGTGCCAACTCAGTGCGACTGACTCCACAACATACTTATTAAAAAAGGACACACACACTGCGTCGGCGCTCTAAATCTGGTCGCTATAGCATAGAGCGCCAGACTCTGTTTAAATTTAAGTGATTAAAGTCTGTTTTTGAACACATATGCACCAGTAACAAAGCGAAAACACATGGAATGACATTGTTTTAACACTGTGACATTAACACTTTAGTTCCAGACCTGTAATGACAATTCTGCATAACAATATACTAAGTCACAAAAGTTTCTAAAAGTGTTGTTTGCAGCCAGGAGAGCAAAAAAAATAAAAATGTCAAACACGCTGTTTAAACACAAGTAAATGATCGGCCATTGAAATGTATGGGAGAGCGACAGTAAGCAAAAGGTAATACCTGGTGATCTGGAAGCTAGAGCGCTGACGCTATACCCTGAGCTGCCTGTAATAATACATTGGGCGCTACATGGCGCTATTAGAGTCGCTCGCCAGATTAGCTTTCATAAATGTGGTTTTGACTACAGTGCCCAGCATTCACCAGACGCTGCCTGCCGCTACAAAGCACTACCTAGTGCTATCCCTTCATGAAGAACCCCCTATGTGCACATGTACATGATTCTTCAGGCCCTGGTATCATGAAAGTCTGGAGTCCAACACTTTCTTCATTGTAATTGAGGGGAAATGTCAGGACCTGTCTCAGCACACTCCCTCTTTAAGGGGCAGGGGGGGGGGGCATAAACATGCTGTGGAAATCATTCTACGGCTCCATTTTTAAGATTAACCTCTCCATCCTAGGAATGTGATGGAGAGATGACTTACTTACACTGCAATTAGCTGTGAAGCTGATTATAACAGCAAGGTGCCAAGCTGTTATACAATGTAACAGCAGCCACAAGCCTGGCCATTTACAGTATAGCGCATAAGGAAGCTGGCAGGCATTTTATGATGTAAAGCAGGACTCCTGTCCTGCTTGTTACATTGTACAGCACAAATGTATAGCAAATGTTAAAACTTTCAGCTTGAGTTTTATTACACACCCTGCTGCTGTCTTTGTAAGTTTTTATGCTTTTCCCTTTTGTCTGTCTTAAAAAAAAGTGCAAAAGTGCAATTTCCTCTACACCTAATATATTCCTGCTGATAACTGAGGTGTTTTTGAATTTATAAATTGGAGCTCCTTGTGTATCCTGTAATTCCCCTGGCCCTGTCATCTGGACTTCTATTAATGGTATTATTTGTGCCATCTTGTATGTGATGCTGTACTGTCCTGTATTTCCCAATACCCATTTTTATTTTGAACTCATTGTTCTTTCAATGTAATGGTGCATTGTGTTTCATGTAGTTCCTGTACACCAATAAGTTCCCTACTAGCGATGAGAGTGTGACATCCAATGTCCTAATCTATGTCATGATCCCTTTCCTACGAGCATCCTATTAGAAAATAAACATGATTCTTCAGAGACTTCCTGAGCACATGACCATAAATCCCTTGCCCTTCCAGATATATATATACTGCTGCATAGCCAGGGAGCTGTATGGCCACCCTTCAAACAGCAGAGTTTTCAGTTGTTCAAAATTGTGTAAAGACACCCACACTGAGCCCCTAATGGGCCCACCCCTTTCCCACCAGCCTATAGTAACCCCTAAAAGCCCCCTTTTATTAGAAGCTTAATAAAAGTAAATATTTGAAAAATAAATCATTGGGGTTTTTATCAGCAACACCTTACACCCACAGCATTACTTACTACTTATTATTGCCCCTATTACTATCCAATAATCCCATCGTTACTGCACATCCTCCATCTGACCAGCAATTCCTCTCCCCAGGTCATTTAGTAACTGGAGGTACTAAGAATCAAACAAAGAGTCAATTTTTAGCATAAGTTAATAAGCTTCTGTCATAGGACTGCAGCACCCAACACATAATAATTAGAAATACAACACTCCATCCTTATGGCCAATCTACCCTGGCCATTAAAATAGTTGGACGGAAATATTACTGAGGTTAATGTATTTTATTTGAGGTATTTTGTGCATATAGGGCCATTGCATGCTTGCGCACACAAGGGAGTTTTTCATCTACATTTAACCCATCCATGCAGTAAGATAAACACAAGCAGTGAGCGCACGCATGCCCGTAGTTGTGGGCTGCTCAATGTTCCAGCCTGGCATCAGACCTGCAACCCTCCCGTCAGAAGATCGGTTTCTATACCATTAGGCCACCACATAGACATTTCTCACAATATCAGGAAACAGGTCTATATATATGATATTTTATAATAAGTGTTTTTAGTCATCTGACACAACAGTAACTGTATCAGAATAGCTGTTGGTTGTATGATGTGTCTTGTCCCTGAATGACCTTCTGATTCTAATCGTCCGGCTTCAGACTCGGCTCCTGGATTTTCCTCACTGCCTGCTTAATCATAAGCCTTTGCTTCCTTGATGCCGCCCCCACCCATCTTGTACAGGTCTAACTCTATTGTGAATTTTCACCCTTCAAACAGCAGACAGTTTTCAGTTTGTGTTTTTATGAAAATTTAGTAAAGACACCCACACTGAGCCCCTAATGTGCCCCAGCCTTTCCCCACCAGCCTATAGTAACCCCTAACAGCCCCCTTTTAGTTGTTGCTAAATAAAAGTAGGTCTTGTAACTATTTAAATATAAATTATTGTGGTTTTCAGCTGTTCCCACATTACATCTTACCAAATGTTTACAGGTCAAATATTAGTTTGAATGTCTTTGAACACTAAATATTTCTGGTTAGAAATAAAAGGGCAGCAAAATGAGCTGTGACTTAGGTGTAAGGGACTTTTGATCCAGCTAAGCCTATATAGCTTAAACCCAAAGCTGTGCTGAAAATACATACAATCTTTCTGTATACAGTAGATTATATTACTCTGCCGTGAGGATTACGAAGAAAAAAATAAGCAGTTTAAACACTTCAGAAAAAACATGCATCTATGGATTAAAGTGACGCTTGCAAGCGAAGTTCAATAAAAAGTAGAAAGTAACTGTCTTGCATTTATTCTAAAATGAGGCCATTTGTTTTTATAGACCTGGAAAAATAGCCTGCAATTTCTCTTGCCAGCATTTGAGCAAAATTCACAAAGGACTATACTAAAAGAATGTTAAACCGGACCAATGCCTGTTTTTTCTTCAAGGGGTGTTGGTCTCACAGACTGTGCATAAAAACTAACTGGGGGCATGCAGAATGCTGGAGCCCCCCCCCCCCCCCGTACATAATCCTCCCAGAATGCCGATATGCTTACCTTCACCCTTTGAGCCTGCGCCGGGAAAGGAATCCGCGGGATTGGTTGCCGGGCGGTCATGTGGGCCATGGTCGCGTCCTTGATGATGGCCACAGTAAAGCCCTGCCCAAGTACGTGCAAGCAGCCAATCGCGGGACTCCTTTCTGGGTGCAGGCTTGAAGTGAAGGTAAGCATATCTTGCGTTCTGGAGGGTCATGCGTGGGAGGGATCCAGCATTCTGGATGCTTCCCTGAGCTTGGGCCAAACCAAATTGACAAGGGTCATAAGAAAGGGGCACAACGCCACAAATACCATAAAAAAATAATATTTTATTAAATGTTAAAAATAAAAACACACATGCATCACAAAGACACTGTTAAAATCAATTAATCCACTATTCCTGTGATGCTAAAATACTTAGCAATCCATACTATAGAAGACCACAAGGTATCAAAAAGTACAAATAGAAATCAGTATTAAATAGCTCCACAAATAGCCCAAAAAATATATATATTTTTTTTTAATATATTTCTAATTACTCAAATGGGTGTTCAATTACTCCACTTAGTGCAAAAAATACAAGTATAAAAAAGTAATCACTACAACTAATTCATCAAGACTATAAACCTGTGCAATCAATCAAATCTAAAGTGCAAATGCTAGATAAGGAGGCTATATTCACCAAGTAAAGCAGGGGATGAGACACCCAATGTAAACCCAATACACAAAAGTGCTGTTGGTGCAGAGGGCTGTATAAGGGAGCTGAGGTAGTAAGCAATCACTGGAAAGACGGGGAGGCCGATTCATCAATAGCGCCAGGTAGCGACAGATGAGCGACTGAAGTATGGCGCTATGAGCGCCGCTAGCGTCAGCCGCGGGCGTTAGCGATTCGCTATAGCAGGCCTCCTCAGTCGCTACCTGGCGTTGTTGGGAACAACGCCTACATTGCTGAATATGATGTTGGCCCTCAGCTTTGTAGGCGCTGTCAGTCAGTGTGACCACGCTATTCTACACAGCGCCTGCGCTTAGCTTTGCTGTGGCCTGGCCATCCAGTACCTTCAGAATAAAACACATTGCAACATGTTTTTTTACTTTTTTGAGTTTTTATTTTGTGTTGAAAAGGAAATTAAATTAAACCAGATATTAGAATATAAATGCAAAATAAAACATAATTAAACACATAGCCACATTTTAAATTATTTTATTTATTTTTTAAAGAAAAAGGAAATACAATTAAACCACCAATGAGAAAGAAAATGAAAATAAAAACATAACTGAGAAAGAAAAGGAAAATAGAAAAGGAAAATAAAAACATAAATGATAAAGAAAAGGAAAATAGAAAAGGAAAATAAAAACATAAATGAGAAAGAAAAGGAAAAGAAAAGGAAAATAGAAAATGAAAATAAAAACATAAATGAGAAAGAAAAGGAAAATAGAAAATGAAAATAAAAACATAAATGAGAAAGAAAAGGAAAATAGAAAAGGAAAATAAAAACATAAATGAGAAAGAAAAGGAAAAGAAAATGAAAATAGAAAATGAAAATAAAACATAAATGAGAAAGAAAAGGAAAATAGAAAAGGAAAATAAAAACATAAATGAGAAAGAAAAGGAAAATAGAAAAGGAAAATAAAAACAGAAATGAGAAAGAAAAGGAAAATAGAAAATGAAAATAAAAACATAAATGAGAAAGAAAAGGAAAATAGAAAAGGAAAATAAAAATATAAATGAGAAAGAAAAGGAAAATAGAAAAGGAAAATAAAAACAGAACAGAGAAATAAAAGGAAAATCTGAATATGATGTTGGCCCTCAGCTTTGTAGGCGCTGTCAGTCAGTGTGACCACGCTATTCTACACAGTGCCTGCGCTTAGCTTTGCTGTGGCCTGGCCATCCAGTACCTTCAGAATAAAACACATTGCAACATGTTTTTTTACTTTTTTGAGTTTTTATTTTGTGTTGAAAAGGAAATTAAATTAAACCAGATATTAGAATATAAATGCAAAATAAAACATAATTAAACACATAGCCACATTTTAAATTATTTTATTTATTTTTTAAAGAAAAAGGAAATACAATTAAACCACCAATGAGAAAGAAAATGAAAATAAAAACATAACTGAGAAAGAAAAGGAAAATAGAAAAGGAAAATAAAAACATAAATGATAAAGAAAAGGAAAATAGAAAAGGAAAATAAAAACATAAATGAGAAAGAAAAGGAAAAGAAAAGGAAAATAGAAAATGAAAATAAAAACATAAATGAGAAAGAAAAGGAAAATAGAAAATGAAAATAAAAACATAAATGAGAAAGAAAAGGAAAATAGAAAAGGAAAATAAAAACATAAATGAGAAAGAAAAGGAAAAGAAAATGAAAATAGAAAATGAAAATAAAAACATAAATGAGAAAGAAAAGGAAAATAGAAAAGGAAAATAAAAACATAAATGAGAAAGAAAAGGAAAATAGAAAAGGAAAATAAAAACAGAAATGAGAAAGAAAATGAAAATAGAAAATGAAAATAAAAACATAAATGAGAAAAAAAAGAAAAAGAAAAGGAAAATAGAAAATGAAAATAAAAACATAAATGAGAAAGAAAAGGAAAATAGAAAAGGAAAATAAAAACATAAATGAGAAAGAAAAGGAAAATAGAAAAGGAAAATAAAAACAGAAATGAGAAAGAAAAGGAAAATAGAAAATGAAAATAAAAACATAAATGAAAAAGAAAAGGAAAATAGAAAAGGAAAATAAAAACATAAATGAGAAAGAAAAGGAAAATAGAAAAGGAAAATAAAAACAGAACAGAGAAATAAAAGGAAAATCGAAAAGGGAAATAAAAACAGAACTCAGAAAGAAAATGAAAATTAAAATAGGAAGTAGAATGCAAAGGAAACTTTCAACAGAATTAAACACATAGCCACATGTATCTATATATAGTAGATTTTATTTTTCAAATCTACAAAAATTAAAAAAGGAACAGAAGAGAAAATGAAATTCAAAATTCAAACAGAAAGGAAAAAGCAAAGTAAAGGGAAATAAAGTTTTTAAAGTGCCAAATAGGGATCAGGGTGCATCTCTTGGTGCCTGAAAAAATAAGAAAAGTGCAGTTAGTATAGATCTTTAAAGTAGTATTGTTGTTGCAAATAAAAAAATGCATTACTTGATAACCAACATTGGCGTCTTAAACCCCCTTAGAGTGGTTGGGATCATCTTACACCCCCCCTTAGAGTGGTTGGGATCATCTTACACCCCCTTAGAGTGGTTGGGATCATCTTACACCCCCCTTAGAGTGGTTGGGATCATCTTACACCCCCTTAGAGTGGTTGGGATCATCTTACACCCCCCTTAGAGTGGTTGGGATCATCTTACACCCCCCTTAGAGTGGTTGGGATCATCTTACACCCCCCTTAGAGTGGTTTGGGTCATCTTACACCCCCCTTAGAGTGGTTGGGATCATCTTACACCCCCCTTAGAGTGGTTTGGGTCATCTTACACCCCCCTTAGAGTGGTTGGGATCATCTTACACCCCCCTTAGAGTGGTTGGGATCATCTTACACCCCCCTTAGAGTGGTTGGGATCATCTTACACCCCCCTTAGAGTGGTTTGGGTCATCTTACACCCCCCTTAGAGTGGTTTGGGTCATCTTACACCCCCCTTAGAGTGGTTGGGATCATCTTACACCCCCTTAGAGTGGTTGGGATCATCTTTCACCCCCCCTTAGAGTGGTTGGGATCATCTTACACCCCCTTAGAGTGGTTGGGATCATCTTACACCCCCCCTTAGAGTGGTTGGGATCATCTTACACCCCCCTTAGAGTGGTTGGGATCATCTTACACCCCCCTTAGAGTGGTTTGGGTCATCTTACAACCCCCCTTAGAGTGGTTTGGGTCATCTTACACCCCCCTTAGAGTGGTTGGGATCATCTTACACCCCCCTTAGAGTGGTTTGGGTCATCTTACACCCCCCTTAGAGTGGTTGGGATCATCTTACACCCCCCTTAGAGTGGTTTGGGTCATCTTACACCCCCCTTAGAGTGGTTGGGATCATCTTACACCCCCCTTAGAGTGGTTGGGATCATGTTACACCCCCCCTTAGAGTGGTTTGGGTCATCTTACACCCCCCCTTAGAGTGGTTGGGATCATCTTACACCCCCCTTAGAGTGGTTGGGATCATCTTACACCCCCCTTAGAGTGGTTGGAATCATCTTACACCCCCCTTAGAGTGGTTGGGATCATGTAACACCCCCGTAGAGTGGTTTGGGTCATCTTACACCCCCCTTAGAGTGGTTTGGGTCATCTTACACCCCCCTTAGAGTGGTTGGGATCATCTTACACCCCCTTAGAGTGGTTGGGATCATCTTTCACCCCCCCTTAGAGTGGTTGGGATCATCTTACACCCCCTTAGAGTGGTTGGGATCATCTTACACCCCCCCTTAGAGTGGTTGGGATCATCTTACACCCCCCTTAGAGTGGTTGGGATCATCTTACACCCCCCTTAGAGTGGTTTGGGTCATCTTACACCCCCCTTAGAGTGGTTGGGATCATCTTACACCCCCCTTAGAGTGGTTGGGATCATCTTACATCCCCCTTAGAGTGGTTGGGATCATCTTACACCCCCCTTAGAGTGGTTGGGATCATGTTACACCCCCCCCTTAGAGTGGTTTGGGTCATCTTACACCCCCCCTTAGAGTGGTTGGGATCATCTTACACCCCCTTTAGAGTGGTTGGGATCCTCTTACACCCCCCTTAGAGTGGTTGGGATCATCTTACACCCCCCTTAGAGTGGTTGGGATCATGTTACACCCCCCCTTAGAGTGGTTTGGGTCATCTTACACCCCCCCTTAGAGTGGTTTGGGTCATCTTACACCCCCCTTAGAGTGGTTGGGATCATCTTACACCCCCCTTAGAGTGGTTGGGATCATCTTACACCCCCCTTAGAGTGGTTTGGGTCATCTTACACCCCCCTTAGAGTGGTTGGGATCATCTTACACCCCCCTTAGAGTGGTTTGGGTCATCTTACACCCCCCTTAGAGTGGTTTGGGTCATCTTACACCCCCCTTAGAGTGGTTGGGATCATCTTACACCCCCCCTTAGAGTGGTTTGGGTCATCTTACACCCCCCTTAGAGTGGTTGGGATCATCTTACACCCCCCTTAGAGTGGTTGGGATCATGTTACACCCCCCCTTAGAGTGGTTTGGGTCATCTTACACCCCCCCTTAGAGTGGTTTGGGTCATCTTACACCCCCCTTAGAGTGGTTTGGGTCATCTTACACCCCCCTTAGAGTGGTTTGGGTCATCTTACACCCCCCTTAGAGTGGTTGGGATCATCTTACACCCCCCTTAGAGTGGTTGGGATCATCTTACACCCCCCCCCTTAGAGTGGTTTGGGTCATCTTACACCCCCCTTAGAGTGGTTGGGATCATGTTACACCCCCCCTTAGAGTGGTTTGGGTCATCTTACACCCCCCTTAGAGTGGTTGGGATCATCTTACACCCCCCTTAGAGTGGTTGGGATCATCTTACACCCCCCCTTAGAGTGGTTTGGGTCATCTTACACCCCCCTTAGTGTTTTTTTGGGCTCTTTTTGATGGGAGTTCAAATACATTTAGCCAGTAGTGCAGTACTTGCATTATAGTGAAGGGTAGTTAGTTTACCGCAAAAAAAGAAGTGATCATCCTTTCCCTTAGCTCATCGCCAGTCTGGGTGTCCTCACTTCTTGCTGCGGGCATGTTGGGGATTTCTGGCACCAGTGCTGTCTCCTCGGGGGCTTGGATTCGGTGGCAAATACAAATATTGTGTAGCACACAGCAGGCAAGGATGATCTTGGAGACCTTCTGTGGGCTGTAGAGCATCTCTCCTCCTGGCCGTGCCAAACAAAGAAAGCGTGCTTTCAGCAGGCCGATGGTTCTTTCCACAATGCTTCTGGTCTTGCGATGCGCTGCATTGTAGCGTTCATGGGCAGAGGTCCGTGGGTTCCTGACCGGAGTCATGACCCACGTTCTCTGCCCATATCCCTTATCCGCTGTAGAAAAAACACAAGGAGAGAGACAGCAATTAGTACTAGTACATGTTTTTTTCTGGTTGTTTTGTTAAATTTGGCTTACTAGGCCACATATTTGCAAAATACATTGACATGGTTAATTTATTACCCAGTAGCCAGCCAGCTGGCATTTCGTTGTTATCAAACTTCCGGCACAGGACTGTCCGCTGCAAGACGTAAGAATCGTGGCATGAGCCGGGGAACCCCGATCTCACCGCCCGCAGCCTCATGTCTGGGTCACAGACAACCATAACATTAAGCGAGTGGAACTGCTTCCGGTTTCTGTAGGACAGCTCCTGTGCACGGGGAGGGCGGAAAGGGATATGTGTACCATCAACGCACCCTAGCACATTCGGGATCCCTCCCATCAGATAGAAAGCATGTTTTATTTTGGCAACCTCTTCCTCATCCTCAGGAAACTTGATGTAAATTGGGATTAAATCACAAATTGCCAGAACTACCTGGATTAGTATGCGGCTCATAGTAGCCTGGCTTATCCCGCTGAGGAGGGCGGAGGTTGCCTGGAAGGTCCCTCGTGCCAAAATATTGAGAGTGGCACACAGGCGTACTATGCCTGGAATGGAATGAGTGCGTTTGGTGGATGGCTCGATTTTGTGCTTAATCTGATCATATAGGGACTGTAGTGCAGCACGATTCAGACGGAAGCGGCTCCTGATCTGCTCGTCACTTAAGTCCCATACTGAAAGGCGGATTGCAAAGGAGCGGGGTGCCCTAAGCCTCACAACACCCCGCTCCCTTTCCTCCTGCTCTTTCAGCATACACATACATCCATCCACCCAGACACCATACATCACCCTCTTATCCATCACACACACTAAAGATATATACAAAACAAAAAAAAAAAAAAAAAACCACAAACACACAACACACACACAAACAATCACACTCCACACACACCCGCTACAATGCAGCTCACCACAAAACCAGAACTATAGTGGTCCAAACCACCAGCCTGCTGAAAACCAGCTTTCTAAGTTAGGCACAACCAAGAGGGGAGTTGCTGCACAGCCCACAAAAGGCCCCAAAATCAAGCCTCACTTGCTGTATGCTACACAATATTTGCAGATGCCACCAAAAACAAGCTCCTAAAGAAACAGCACTGATGTCAGAAATCACCCAACAAGCCACAGAGAGTGAGGACAGAAACCAGACAGAGGCTCAAATGAGCTAAGGGAAGCGAGCACAGCACCACACCACAGCCTTTGCCACAGTGTAAGAATAGCAGAAGCTTGAAAATTCCTTCCATTTATACTTCTCTTTCAAAAGGGACAGGTCCGCTTTGCCGCCTTTTGCGTCGCTCTGCTATTTCCGGGCGCCAATTAGCCGACCCAGGTGTGCGTAAAACAGAGTGCGCACGCGCACGCTAGTAGCGCTACTAGCGTACTTGAGCCGAAACTTGCGTGCATTAACGGACATGGCCCAAAAATCAGTGGTGGCCCAATGAAAGGTAAGCTGCTGTTTTTTTAAATAGCCGTTAGGCTAACCACATGTCACAAGGGGTTGAGATACATCAGTCCATTGTTGTATTTGGGTGTTTGTTGTTTGGTTAATGAGGTCTGTAATGAGTTAATTGGCTAACACACATGCTTCAGTCAGTGCAGTGGAGGTGTGCCTAGAAGGAACTGGGCTGTATGTGTGAATCAATTAAGTGGCCTGCTTTTTGATTGGCTGTTAGAGCACATAAAACCTGCCCAACCCTAAGAGATTGCGATGCCATTCTGTAGTCTGCATGCGTGCTTGTTGGGTGTGTATTTGTGTGTGTGTGCAGCTACAGGATGGAGCCAAATTCAGGACATCTGCCGGCCACAGCAGGCCCAAGTAGGAGTTTGGTGGGTGCTGTGCGCAGACCTCCCTTACGGAAAAGGGCACAGCCTGAAGGTGGGGCAGCACCCCAGGCTAAGCGCCCAGGTGCCAAGAGGGAGCCTGAATTTAATTTGGCTGAGAATAATCATCTTGTGCGCCTTACACTTGCTAAATGGGAGCTGATATTTGGCTCCCAAAGCAAGTCCATAGGCAAACAAGAAAGAAGCAAACTGTGGGATACCATTGGTGTGGAGCTTAGTAGCACTGCTCAACACCCACGTAGTGGCCCATCCTGCCGGAAACGCTTCTACACTTTGCGAGGGGCCCTTATGAAAAAGATGAATCACGATCTTGATGTGGACAGTGGGACCATCCAGGCTCCAAAGAGTACCTACAGGCCGTATGAGGAGATGCTGAAGGCCAAAATCCCACTGGCTCGGCTGCAGGGTGTGGATCCTGGGGATGACACCACAGGTTGGACTGAAGGTACATATTTTCTGCCTTTTGTACAAACCTAATGTTAATGTATGTGATTAGCATTTTTTCATTCTGACCAACTAACAGTAGGACCTGTGAAGTATTACATTAGAGCTCAAACATTTGTTACTTTTCTGTCTGTTGCTTTCTGCATAGGTGCACATGCTGCTGTCCGGGATGTGCCTCAGGACACCCAAGCTCCTGCCCTTCCAGCAACCTCAAGGCTACCCCAGTCTGCCATTGAAGGTATTTACCCCTAATTTTGGTGCTGGTTGTTTGGGGAACAAATGGGTGTGGGAGCAGCTCAAACAATCGAGTGTTGCACTGTTGAGTATTCATAATATGGGCCTGCGGCCTAATTTCACGCCCACTGTAACACTCACAGCAACTAACTAACAAGGCCCTAACATGTGTAGATATGTTTGAAGCCAGAGATGTGTAGCCATATATCGGCATATCAATGTGGGAGCCACACTGGCCTTGATTAGTGAATATTAGTGAAAGAGCTGCTCACACACACCTTAATGCATGTTGTATTTTTGCACGCACATTAACTATGGCTCAATGTTGGCTTCATTTTTGCCTAGCTCCCATGCCCTTGGCCCCAGCATCTCCTCCGGATCCCACCTACTCTTTGGATGTCGGTAAGTGCATGTGTCCACCTTGCTTTATCCACTTTTACCCAAGTGCATGTGTCTCATTCCTCTTTTTTCTTGGTAGGCCAAGTGACTGGTTCATCTTTGGACCCCACTTCCAATGTTGCCGGTCAACAGGACCCTGTTGGTGTGTAGAGCAATACATAATGTATCCTTTATGCTGTTTATGTTACACTGGTTCAATTTGGTTAGTCTACTAAGCTACATGTTTGCTTGGTAAACTTGAAGATGCCTCTTGGGAGTGCTTGTTGCCTCCCCAGGGTCAGTCTATTAGTTATTGGAGTGATAGCAATGTATTTTGGCGGACATATTTTTTGCCAAACATTCCCCGTAGTAGTTTGCTGAATATTTAGAGACATTCCTTGTGTTTTTTAGTTGACCCGAATATCGGAAGTGGCTGTCCAGAAAGGGCCCCTCAAGTTCAGGCTGCCAGAGATGAGGGTAAGTTGTTTTGCCTTGCTCTAGTCTGTATTTTGGCTCTACTTTTGTTGCACTTGCTTCTGGCAACTTGTGTGTCCACATGTATTTTCAAGGTCCAAGCTCGAGTGAGGACCCCACTCAAGACATCTGGGAGATTGCGGGTATGTGTAATTTAAGCAATGTTTCTGATGTGATTAGCAAAAATTATTGCCTCTTAGTCCTGTAACATACATGTTAACAATCTGAGTTTAACAGATACCTTTGGTCTAGTGTGTATTTTGGCACTTTTTAGAGGTATGGCCTCGATAGCCTAGCCAGGTTACATTTGAGTTTGGGCCACAGACCTACTAACCTGATTTTCCTGTTTAGCATATGCCAACTTGCCGGACATCTCGGATGTGGAATTGCCACTCTCTGGCAGCGAAACCTCGAGCCTACCTGTGCCGGAGGACACGCAGGTAACATGGCTGATGTAGACGACCTAGAACCACATTGGCATCTTCGTGGGTAGTGGATGAAGCAACATGTCACATTTCCTTTCATTGTTGTTTTTGCAGGAGGCGGAACCAGAACCCCAAGCTGGGACCTCTTCCCAAGTCCCATGTGGCCAAGCTTCCGAGGCTCAGACAAGGGTAAGTTGTATAGTGACTGTTTAGGGTATTTATTTATAGGGGCATACCTGCATTGGTTCTGTTTGACTAAAATGTTGTTTTCTATTTTGTTAGGCTCAAACCACAGCCAGAGGAGGTGTGGCACCAACCAGTGCTGATTTCTATGAGCTAGGGGTCCGGATGCTGGAGGACTACAGTCGCCAACAGCCGCGTGATGGAACTAATGAGCGCATTGCGGCGTTGGAAAATCAGGTGCTGATGTGTCAGCAACAAAATGAGGCCCTGCAGCACCAGATGGACCAGTTGCTCCGAAACCAACACCAGAACCAGGAACTTGGTCGGCTGGCCAATCTAATGGAGCAAGCTCTCCAGCGCCAGGGAGATTCTATACAGCGCCAGGAAGAATGTCTCCAGTGGCAGGACCAAACTTTGTTGTTGCTACAACAGCTCATACAACAGCAGTCTATATTTTTTACTGCACTGTTGTCCCCCAACACCGCCCCTAGCAATGACTCCCAACCTCCCCGGCCACCCAGCCAAGAATATTAATTTTGTTTTTTTTGGTTTTTGTAAATATATTTGCTTCACCCACCTCTAAATTGTGTTTGTCCTAAGACCTAGCTAATAACACAGTCAGGGATGAGTATCTTGATCTACATATGTCAATGTATTGGTCAATTTAGGCCACACATTTGAGACCATAGCTTACTATGGTTAACACATGAAATGGCTCCAAAGGTATGGCTAAATTGACACACAAATGGGTTTTGAGACAGTTAAACTATGCTTTGCAATGCAACACACTGTAATGATGGTAATCAAAAAATTTAATAACCAAACATGGCCAACAGGGCCAACATTGCCCAACAACGGGCATCAAGAGGCCAGCCTTCCCCCCACCCTAACGACGCCGCCGGCGCCTCTTCTTGGCCAGCAGCATCAGCTTCAGGAGCCGGATCTCCCACCACAGTCTGCGATGCTGGTTTGCACAAGCTGTAGAGATGTAGAAACAACAATTTATTAATAAATTGGATGTGACCTCAACAGACACAGATGTAGCAATGTAATGTCAGTGTGTCCAATTAGGTGACACTCACATTAACATTGTTGACCACTGTGTGCTTATTGGTTAACATGATATGAGTACTATTGACTGGCAGGAATGTGAACAACACATCCCAAGCATACATTTACTCTTTAAAGTGTACCAACACCCACCGGTGATCGGCCCGGGAATCTATCAGATTCCCTGCCCGATCACCTCCCTCCCCGCGGGACATCCGAGATCGGGATGTCCCTGGGGGTGAAACCCCCCCAAACCCCAAAATACCTACCTCAGTTTCGGTGGGGCAGTGCCGCCGGGCCCTCCCTGGCGCCCCTCTAGACGTGTGCGCGCGCGTAAAAAGGGGCGCGGGGGAGGCGGAGGAGGAGCCAATTTGCCGTGGCTTGTACGTTTGCTGGAGTCAAAGTGAGTTCAGGGGGTTGTCACACAGCGGTGACGATCAGGGGTGCCCCACCGTAGTGGAACAACACCCAGGAAAGTCAAAATCCTGGTTGTTGTTCCAGTTTAACTCTTGGGAAGCAAAGAAGGTATAAGTCCCAGTGTGTCCATTTTTGTGTTTAGTCACAGCCAAACATCAGGGCCTAAGTCCTAACGAGTACACGAGTTTGCCCTATAATGTTAGAGGTCCAGACCTAATAGGGCCCATTTGGTTGTGTCTAACGCAAAAATAGTCTCTATGTGGCCTAATGAAGAATGTGAGCCAACAATCAAGCATGCAAACAGGCATGTTGGATTATTGTACAAACACATTAAATCGAGATGTGTGTGAAATTAACACATAGGTAAATTTAAAATGTCTGCAGATGTGACTATAAGACATAGGTTTCACAAGTCTTTAGGCATATGAAGTGGGATGTACTCACCATCGCAGCTGTGGCGGGGGCCCATGCTGCTGGCCGTCCCTGGAGCTGGGGTGGGGAGGAGGGTCTCTGGCTCCGTCTGCGTAGCAACATCTGTCAACAGAAAGCAAAAGACAAAAACACAATTAGTGGGCAAATGACACCTGACTATTTGACATCCATCTGGTTATTGAGTCTGAAAATGCAAAGGCTTGCATGGTTACATACAGGTTGTCCTAAATTAGCATATTTCCTGGACCATGAGTTAATGTCAATTTGTTAGGCTTGACACATGTATCCCTAAAGAGAATGTGCAAATAACATAGACAGTGCTATGTAAAGGAATCTTTAGCAGTTGTTTGGCTAATGTTAATAGTGGGCCACATGTTGGAGCGGGAACAACTTAACCCAAGAAAACAAATTAGAACACCCATCATGGTGTGGGCAGAAACATAGGGGTGGTTGACAGTTGGCTAGCACTGTAGTGGGGTTTGTGAGGTTAGGGTACCTTATCAAACCAGCTGTGACAATGGACCAGGAAACATGTGTCTGTTACAAGTGGGCCTATACACAGGATTGCAGCAAATCTGGGTTTGGGTCCGCTTTGGCAGAGCAACACAATTTGCATGAGACAACGTACTCCGCGCCCGCTGCCTTCCACACATCACTCCTCGAGTGTGTGCGCACGCGCAGCCCATTTGGAAAAATAGCGCAGGCGCACACACATCTAGAGTGTCACACAGGAGGCTGGGACGGTGGCTTGGGCAACCCCCAAAGAGGTAAGGAGTTAGTGGGGTTTTTTTGGTGGGGGGGCCCTGGGTGAGGGATGTGATTTGTCCTGGAACCTTCGAGAATCCAAGCACTATCAATGTTTGGGGGTACACTTTAATGAATGTCATAACATTGGGAATGTGATGGCTAACCACAAACACTTACCATGACTATGCCCGTGGAGAATCCTTCGCCAAAACGCCATGGAGGTGCCGCCTATATGATGCCCTGCAAATTAGAGAGGAATGGCAAGGGCTAAGTACAAATTGCAAGATGAAACCTGTCACAGACTAACAATTAAAAAATGTACACTCACCAGGGGATGAAGCGCCACTTGAAGCCCAGGGAGGGCTCTGAGGAGGAGGCGGGGAGCCTCGGCTCCTCACACTCTGGTCAGAAGATCCACCAGGCAAAGGGCCACCCTCCTCCCTCTCACTCCCTGCTTGAGAGTGGCCCCTTGCCTGGTGAGAGTCCTCAGACTCAGAGTGTGAGGAGCTGAGGCTTGATCCAGCCAGCCCCCCAGCAGCACACTCCTCTGGGGCGTCATCCCCTTCCTCCCCTGGGTCCTCTAAATAGGACCCGCGGGAGGGACCCTCCCCCGATGACTCCCCCGAGTCCGCCTGCCTGGTTCGGGGGAGGAATCCCTTCCCACATTTCCCCAGGGGAGGACGCTTATCTGTGTGGAGGGGGTGAAAGAAAATAATTAATCTAAAGAGCACAAATGGACACAGCTTAGCAGATCATTCTGCACAAAGGGTAAACAGAACATAAGCTTTTACTTACCTGATGCGTAGGCATCATATAGGCGGTACACGCCTTCAGGGTCCCGGCGCTTGAAATCGGACCACTTCTGCTGAATTGAGCGGATGGTCAGCTCGGTGTTGAAGCGCCGGGACACTGTGGCCTTCACCTCCATGGCTATGCGTTTTTTCCCTCCACGGGCATAGTCATATTCGGCCACGCAGAAGTCCTATGAAAAATGAACAAACAAACTAAAATCAATACATGACATCAGAACACTGTCATAAACAGTTATACAGAGACCAGATCAAAGTGGACCCACACCCAGGATTATCAGTATTCTGGGTTTGTGTGCACTTTGGTGGGCCACACCAATTGTGGGTGGTCCGCTGTCTGCAACCCCCTTGGAAGGCCACAAATACACCACTGAGGACACTCCCACGTCACTCCGCAAGCCAAACACAGCGCTCCGCGCCGCTGTGGTATGCGCATACAAGGCCGTTGGGACGTGCATACTGCCGTGCAGCTGGGTCTGCACGGCAAAGTACGCATGTGGCGTAAAATATGTCTGGCGCAGGGGTACACCCTGCTAGAGGTAAGCGCAATAGGCATCCGCAGCTAACGCATGCACAGATGGGACGGGGCTGAGGTAATTTTTAGGGCCCTCCAGGGGGGGGCATCCCAGCAGGACATCCACAATGGGGATGCCCCACGGGGAGTGATCAAATTTGGTCTGAAAACAAAGAAATTTCTGACCCAATCCCCCCTGTGTGTTCTGCGACTTTTAAGCTAAAAATACCATCAAAAAATACTCACTTTGACCACCTGGCCATTTACTCGGCTATCCACCCGGGTGCGCTTTTTCTTACTAGGCCCAGGAGGGGAAGGGGTGGGAGGGGTGCTACTTGAGGAAGGTGAGGTAGGTGGGGGAGGTGGGGGAGGGGTGGTGGGGTCAGAGTCGGAGGAGGAGCTGGGGAGGCGCATCACTCTGCGTCTGGGCAGCATATTGGAAACGCTAAGGAGGAAACAGGAACCGGAAATGACCCAAGCGACATTGGGAAAAAGTTTAAAAAAAAAAAACGCTACGCGCACCAGCAACAAGCTATTCTCAGCTATGTGCAAGCTAAGTGGCGGAAAAACTAAAATGACGCTTGAAAACAAGCTAGTGGCATAAGCGCAAGACAGTTTTACCTTAAACGCAAAGGAGGATCCCGGAACCGGATATGACGCTAGCAACTGTGCTTCAAAATTCAAAAACAAACATGCGCGCAACAGGGACAAGCTAATATCAGCTATGTGCACGCTAAGTGGCGGAAAAACATTAAAATGACGCTGCAAAACAAGCTAGGGCCAAAGGCGCCACGAATTATTAGCTTGATTTAGCAGGGGATTCTACATACTGTAATGCATAGGTCCTTCTAAAGCATACACCGTGGTGCTTAAATATACAAATCTTATTCCTTCCCAAAGTCATCACACAATCAAACTAGACAACTACCTGAAAATGTGGCACACATGAGAATGCATAACGGGTTGTTATGAGCTGGTACGACTGAATGTTAATCCTGCAATATGTGGCCAGGCACGCTCACAACTACAGTGTATTCTTTAACAACGACTGGGGTCGCGGGAAGTGAATTCCTTGCAAATGGCAGAAGGGCACATGTATGAACAGCACAGCGCCGCACAACGCAGCGCAGCGAGGCACAGCGACGCTCGCGCCGCCACATAGCGAATTAAAACAGCGACTGCACAAACACTGACCAACACAGATTCATCAAGGACAGGGCTGCCGAATAGCTTGGGCGCTGACAATTTCGAAGAGCGAACGTGACCGCCCAACCTGACAGGCTACAAAATAGCTTTACAAGCCCCGTTTGTGTGGAAAACCAGCGATTTTGATGCAAATGAGTTTGGGTGGAGGAGATGCAATTCCCATGTCACTCACAACATTACATTGTGAAAATAAAAAAAAAAATCTAATACATATTAATAACCAGCCAGATTCATAAAACAGATCAATATAAACATGTGTTGAATTTTGTACCAAAGAAAAAAACCCAAAAACCACTAAAAACAATCATTGCAGCGTCTGCCATTGAAATGTATGGGAGAGCGGCAGGTAGCGCCAGGTAATACGTGTCGCTGTGAAGGAATTTGCAGTGGCGCTGTTCGGCCCAGCCGGCTTCATGATGAATGCCGCGCTAGCCGTCGCTCTCGCCGGCGCTAGCCTCATTTAGCTTGATAAATGCGTCATTGTGACCGCCGCCGGGCGTACTTGAGTCGGTAGTCGCCGTTAGCTGCCGCTACCTGGCGCTCGTCAGACACTACCTGGCGCTATCGCTTGATGAATAAGGGCCAAAGTAAAGATCATACTATCCTTGTGGTCAAACGTGACTAATCATCAGGCAGTGGATTAAAGGCAGGAGACCCCACACGTTCCGCCGATCCGCTACGGCTGCTCCAGGGGTGCTGTCTCTTTGAATGGTGTCTCCTTTTATGTGGCATGGCGAATCAGGCCACCCTCCCCCCCAGTGTGAGGTGTAACTCCCGCCCCCTGAGGTAGCATGTCCAATTGGACAAGGACACGCCCATCAACTGTAGTGATGGATGGCGGTTAAGCACCATATGTGCAGCCGAGCCCCCTCTCAGCAAGATCAAATCAATCAATCCTGGCCAGCCGTCATATGGCAGAGCCCGCCCCCCCCCATGATGACCCGGCTGGTGTCATCGGCTAAAGGGGAGGGGCTGGGCTCCACCAGCATAACAGCCCGGACTTCAGAGCGGAAGGCTGCACATAGAGTGGGGGAGGGGAGGGAAGGAGGCAGATATCTCTGCTCAGCCATACTACTAAGGTCAACTATAAAAAAAGGGTAACTCAACTATTTACACGGTATAAAGCTATTCAAATCACTCACTACATAATAAAATTGTACTGGATCTAAATATATATTCAAGAAGCATGTGTTGTGTTATTTCTCTGTACAATAACAGACATAATTAAATATACATAATAACCATCTATTCAGGTCCACCTACCCTTTTATACATATATGTAAAAATACCAGAGGTGCCTCCATAAGCATCCCTCTATATATATGACCCATACAATAGAGTAAAATGTAATGGATCTTTGGGGTGTTATAATGACCTTAAAATAATTGCAGGAGTCAACCTAACTCATGTGGGCCTAAACAAAAAAAACAAAAAGACACATTTTTTTTATATGTTGTATCCAAGGTATCTGGGTCCTAGTTTCAGTCATCCAATGGGCCCGTCTTTTGTCACCGACCGCTATCCAAACACAAGAGAAGAGAATGAAGTTGTGCAGAGGGCATTCCACGCTCGCACACTGAATCCAACACAGCCATGAACCATGCTATTATGCTGTAAACCCTATAGGTTAAAAAAACAAACATTATTTATTTTATTTTTATGCATATATGGCCATTGTATGCTTGCGCACACATAGGAATTTGTCCTCCGCATTTAACCCATCCGTGCAGTGAGTGTACACATGCCTGGAGCGGTGGGCTGCCCTATTTACGGCGCTCGGGGAGCAGTTGGGGGGTTAGGTGCCTTGCTCAAGAGCACTTCAGTCATATCCAAGGACCGGGATTCGAACCTGCAACCCTCCAGTCACAAGTCCGCTCCCATTACCTCTAGGCCACAACTGTCCCTTACATATGGTGACAATCATGTGTACACAAAAAAAAAACAACAAAAAACAAAGTGCAACTCAAACTACTACTTAAGTGCTATATATGCTGAAACATGTGATAGCAAAAGTGGAAAAGGAAGACCCCAAACATCATGGGGATATAAAGTGCACCCCCCAACTATTAGATCAGGAACAAGGCTTGTGGGATAGGCCTAATAAGCAAGCACCATTCAAGCCAAAAATGGCACAAAGCTTACATCTTCATTTAGGCCAATGGGTGCCTCTGCATCCAGCTTGTGAATCCATCTCATCTCTTCTTTTAGCAATCCCCCTTTCAAATGGCACCCTCTGATACCCATTTGTATTTTCTGTACCCCCACTACTCTCATATTTCTTGGCGATCCGCCATGTTGGAGCAAAAAATGACGTGCCACCGGGGTAAATTGCCTACCTGCTTGTTCATCACGTGCAGCTAATCGAATATTAGAGAGATGGGCTTGTATCCGCATGCGTAGAGTGTTTTTGGTCTCTCCAATGTAGATCTTGTTACACGGGCATCGCAGGATATAAATCACTGCGGTAGTGCTGCAGTTGACAAACGAATGCAGGGGAATTTTTTTTCCTGTATGAGGGTTACATATTTCCATCGTCTTTTCCACCAAGGGACAGATGGAACAATGTCCACATGGCGAGCAGCCCTTCACATTTCTCGGAGGCAACCAAGATGTCTGTCGGTTTTCAAAATGGCTATGGCATAGCCTGTCACATAGATTTTGGGCTCGTTTGGCTATCATCTTTGGCCCTTCTGGTAGCCAAGGACAAATATCGACGTCACTCTTGAGGACGTTCCAGTGGCGTTCTAGGATTGCATATAGATCCCTCCACTGCTTGTTGTAATTAGTAGTGAATCTGATTTCTCAACTCTCGGGTCGCCTTCGGCTATGTAGAAGTTGATTACGATCCGCGTGTTTCGCCCTATTCAAGGCCCTATGTATTACTTGCCGTGGATAGCCTCGATCTAAGAACCGCTGTGATAGTTTAGTTGCTTCTTTATCAAAGTCCTGATCTTCCGAGCAGTTCCGCTTAATCCGAAGAAATTGTCCAGTCGGTATTCCCTTTTTCAAAGACACTTGATGGAATGATTGATAATGTAAAAGGCTATTGCAGGACGTGCTTTTCCGATACAAGGTAGTCCCGAGTGTATCATTCTCCAACACTCTTATGGTTGAGTCCAGAAAGTTCACCTGAGAAGCAGAGATTTCAGAGGTTATCTTTATGTGCAGGTCATTGGAATTGAGGTCAGATACAAATTGTTCACATTCAGAGGTAGACCCCTGCCATAAGATGAAGATATCATCTATGAACCGATACCAGGCGATGATATTGCCATGGTATCGGCTCAAGGGGTCCCCAAAGACCCACTCCCTCTCCCACCAACCCAAGAACAGGTTGGCCACTGAGGGAGCACAGCGGCCCCCATGGCCACCCCCATCTTCTGCCTATAATGTCTACCATCAAATACAAAATGGTTATGGCCCAAAATAAATTGTAACAACTGGACAATGAAGGTTTGTTTGGCCATCGAGGTACCAGATCCCATGTTTAGAAAATATTTTGTCGACCTAATAGCATACTTGTGTGATATTCGAGTACAGTGCCTCTACGTCACAGGTGACCAATAAACTGTCTTTGGGAAGCTGGACCATGTCTAATTTCTTAAGCAGATCTAAAGAGTCTCTAAGATAGGAGGTCAGTCCAGTTACATGAGGTTGCAGGTGGTCATCTACATAGATACTGATATGCTCTGTCAATGACCCTATGCCCGATATAATTGGGCGCCCTGGTGGATTTATAAGGTCCTTGTGGACCTTGGGTAATATATAAAACGTAGGCACTACAGGATGATCCACCTTCAAAAAAGCTGACTCTTTTTTCGTAATGGTGCCATCTTCAACCGCCACATCGATAAGTTGTTCCAATTGTCGTTTATATTGAAGGAGCAGATTACCTATCAGTTTCTCATAATACTGTGTGTTCTCTAATTGTCTGCATACCTCAGTTTTATATTGCTCTACTGGTAGTACAACAATATTGCCCCCTTTTCCGCTTCCTTTATAATTATGTCTGTTCGTTTTTCCAGCGATCTAAGGGCCCCCCACTCCTCCCTTGTGAGGTTGTAGTGTGCATGTCTAGTTGGTAGCCCTTTGATCTCATCTTTTACTAATTGGAAGAAGACTTGTATGGCTGGGCTGATAGTCATAGGTGGTGAAAAACTAGATTTTTTGTTGTAAGAAGAAGATGCCTCCATACCAGTCTCACCTTCTGCTCTGAGGTCCTCCAAGGCATTCAGGGTGTATAGTTCCTGTGGGTCCCAGTCAATACCATCCTGTCTGCGCTGGACATTTGAGAAAAACTTCTTTAGAAGCAAGCGTCTGCAAAATAGATATAGGTCTTTAGTAACCTCAAATTTATTAATGTCACAAATGGGTGAGAACGAAAGTCCTTATAGCAATACTGACCTTTCCGCTGATGTAAGGGGAGTTGATGACAAATTCACAATTTCTAATGGATCATTCACTATCTCAGTGGCCATTGCGGGCGTTTCAGGCCTATTGGGAAGATCCAAATGGGGTTGTTGAGATTTCAAACGGGGCCCAGAAATCTTATTGTGAGGGAAGGGAGGGGGGGGGAGATGCTGTTATCCCCCCCTAATGAGATCCCTGTCCCTGCTTCCCATAGCCCCATCTGTTCCGATCCCGCAATCTGAGATCGATATTGTTCCTGTTGTCTATCCTTCCCCCATTTCTTCCCCTGTTTCTTCCCCCGTCTGACTCTTCTGCATCACTGCTGGATAAAAAAAAGAACTTTGAGAGCATTGGAGCCTCCCCCTGGACATATAATCAGTTTCATGTTTAAGGCCCTGTTCCCTTTGTTGTTGGTTCATCCTTCTGCGTTCTTGTGGTGCGTATCTCCGATTGTCCTATTGTCGCCATTTAAACTCCTTATTGTTCTGGGCATCCATTTTGTCTCTGATGAATTTTTTCTTTTTATTCTCCGAGATTTTATGTTCAAATTTAGCTAGATCGTTTTGTAATGATTGTAAAAACGGATCCACTATCTGGGATTGATCAAATCTGGTCAATTGACTTACAAGGTCTAAGATCTCCTTTTTAATGGAGCTCATTAATCCTTTATCATGTTCAATGAGCATTTCCATAATAATACCAGAACATTGCTTAAGACCATTCTCCCATGTGGCCCTAAAATTGGCCGAGGATTCCCAAGCGGGGAAGATTTGTACTCTAAGGCCCCTAGGACATAGCCCTTGTTTCTTGTAAGCCTCCAAGGTGTGTACATTCCACCATAGCCTCATGTGATTAAGGCAGGAATCCTTTAATTGCTGTAAAACACTACGAAAAGAGTCAGGAACAATATTTTCAATACTATGGGTAGTGTTACCAAACACATCATGGACCTTATCCGTCCACTGCTTCTCTAATGTTTCTATATTAAACAACATCTTAGCATGCACCGCAAGATTCCCTGAGCTTGTTTTTATGAAATGTTTGAGGGACCAACACCCATTAAAGCAAATATGGGTGTTGGTCCGGCTTAAGGTAACAAAAACATGTATTTGCATTTTCTTAAATAAAAGGGTGTAAGCAATCTGATTCTCGCCAACAATGTCAAGCCCCCTTCACAGTGGTGCCTTCCTGCTAAGGCATAGTTTTTTTTTCCCTAGTTCCCAATCTTTTTTCATCAAGTACCACTTTCCATTTTCTAATTATCTCAAGTACCATCTGTAAGTATGGAATGTCATGCTACAAAAAATGCAAAACAGCCATTCAAAGTGCATGAAACATGCAATAATTACACAGACATAGTGCTATCACCTTGTGGAGCAGTTTTGTACAGGTATACATGTCAGCACATCAGTTTGGGGTATCACCAAGATCTCGAGCACCACCATTAGTACGAGTGCCGCTGGTTAGGAACCCCTGCTCTAGCGCATGCATTCCTGTACTGCACCCTGTATTCTATGTAGCTCCATGGCCTCATTGTATTCTGTGCAGATGTCACTTTCCCTTTTGTAACTGTCACTTGCGGTGATAATATAAGGGCCGATTCAACACTATGTAAATATATATTCTTATGATGCCAATACATATCGGCTTCATTTCGAATGCATGTGCTATTTAGAAGTACAGACAAATTCATCCCGTGCGTCCGAAAACCAATTTTGCATTTATGCCAACAAATAATTTTGTATGCGAATATCTGCAAAAATGCATGGGGAGTGTGCAAGGGCTTTCGAGCTGTGTGATGCTTATGGATGGTATGGGGCGATTCAACACCATGCAAATATATCTTCTTATGAAAATGGTAGATCTTTCCGAATACATAAATGTTTACATATGCTAATAGATCTGCTTAGATGAGAATGCACGTATCTTATTTTTATATTTATTGATTATTATATGTATTATTATATTTGTTGATATGCATACACATTCACAAAAAAATGCAAAGGAAAAAATGGCGCTGAATTGCAAAAGTTTTTGTTGAATCGGCTCTATGAACTACTCCTGAGAATGTGGTATGGTACTCCTCAGCTTTTATTTGTGTAAGGTGAGTGTTTCTAAATGTACTAAGAACAGCAAGTAGGGCAATACAGGGTGAGATTCTACCTTGCCTTAGTGGCCATTTTGTGCTAACTATTGGCCAAAGAACATGACTGACTCCCAACCTTTTGATGGTGCTTGTAATGAGAAGACACCCCCTTTTCAATAGAAGATGCCAGGGGGCCAGCACCTTAGCTACTTGGAAACTGCTAGTTTAAAGTAGACTGGCAGGCTGATTCATTACTAACGCTAGGTAGCGTCAGATGAGCGTCTGTAGAGTGGATTTCAGAGCGCCCGCTAGTAGTCGCTGTGCTCGGCCATGGACGTGGCGGATGAACGCCGGCGCTGTACGCTGAGGCTGGGATAATAATGTATCGGACGCTACATGGCGTTGTTCTAGTCGCTCAGCAGCTTCGGTTTCATAAATGTGTAATTGCGTGCCATCTCCGCCGTTCTCCTGCCGCTACCTGCCGATGTACAGGCACTACCTGGCGCTATCCCTTCATGAATAAGGCCTTAAATTGACTATCCTGTGTCTTGGTACATGCCCCACCCGTATTTGGAATGCCTCACTGTGTGATAACCCCCTTGGTCACCCCGAGAGCTTACCTCCCAATGCTCCCCCGGTACATGCATGGGCTCTGGTCCAATCAGCGATGTACACCATGTATATTAATGCCCAATGCATGGCTCTGTTTAGACCAAAGCCCCAGCATAGGGCCAGGGGGTGCATCCCGGCATCCCTGGAGCCTGAGGTGCGTATCAGTATCAGTGGGAGGCAAGTGGGGGTTTCAGACAGTGAGGACTGGCGCAATGGTGGTTGGTCCATTTTTTTGACTGTATTTTCATATTTCCAAGGTTACGGGTAAAATTTAATTCCTCATGGTGGATGGCTGCCGCCACCATAAAGCTGCATTATATAGAGCCCCCTGCTGAGCTCTGTCCGAAATCCTGCCTGTCGCCAGATTTTGCTGGCAGCCCAAGCACAAGCTAATCACTCGCCCTGCTTCCAGACATAGTTCACGCTTGACTGCAGTGTGTCGCGCTCGAGCCTGCAGTGATAGATGCGCTACTATGCATGTGCATACATGTGCTACTGCGCATGTGTATGCACAAGCTGAATGCATGCGCAGTAGCACATCTAGCTCTGCGGGTTGGAGGGTAAGGCACAGGAGCAAAGTGCAATTGCGCTTGCTCAATCTTTTGTATGGGTGGGGGACGAGCTTGGGCTGCCAGCGCGTCTTGTGACAGGCGGGATTTCTGCCCGTGCTGGGAAGGAAAGAACATGGTAGCGTCCAACTGGACACTGGGAGCCTTCTGGAAGGGCACAGAGGGGCCAGGCGCAGAAAAAAGGTATGCAAATTTAAGTTACAAGGAGCTCTGGGTTTGCCTGATTTGCCAAATCAGAACCCATCCCCACTGTCTGGAATTCCATTTTAACAGATTAATGGTAATCTCTAGGATATCGATGTCAAGCTTCTGATATAAAATTATAGTGGTACTTCTAACACACCCTATAAAATCTTATAGTGTGTATTTGCTCTCCTGTAATTTATTTTCCATTAACAGGAACATTAAGCATCAGGCTTCTATAACTTGAAATGTAAATGATATTAGTACGTTTTTGGAATCATGGAATCATGGCAGTAGTATAAGTTGCAATAATGGGCTCATGTGAGAAATCTTTAGGTTACATTTGCAATAGAATAACTGCTGTGAATTGATCAAAAGGACCTTTTCCCCAAACTTACTTTTTAAAAGCGGAACAAACTTTATTAGTTCCTATACCCTCCCCAACCAGCAACATTAATATCCCTATCCAGGAAAAACGAACTTTCTCCCCTCTTATCCCCCTTGGGAACATTATAAAATAGCAACTGGAAACCCTTGCTTATATGTAAATACCTTATGTATTCTAGGCAAAACTGATTTCTCTGTCTGCTTCAGTCAGCTCCAGACAACAGGCTACTGTTTTTTTTTTTTGTCTCTGTTTTTTTCTGTCTACAGTCCTGGCACTCAAATCACACTGCACAAAACTATAGGGCTATCAAGTGGCAGCTGGTTCTATGATGTGCCTTGTCCCTGAATGACCTTCTGATACTAACTGCCTGTTTTCTGACTGCTCCCGGTTCTTCCTGAAATGTGCAATAGAAAAATAACTGCTGTGATCAAAAGAACCTTTTCCACCAAACTTACTTTTTTTAAAGAGGAACAAAACTCAAGATTTTCACTTGTGTTTTCTTTCTCCTGTCCAGAGCATCCCAATATAAAGCATCCCAATTTAAGATGCCCCACTGTGTGTATGCTCCGGGATCATCCAAAAACTCACCTTTCTTTTGTTCCCACGGCGCATGTGTGGGCCACTAAGTCAGCTAGTGTTCCGTTTAGATTTCTCTTGCCTCTCTGAGCTCAGAGTGGCAAGAAAAGCTGAATATTGCTCATGTCACTGGCTGTATGCTGGCTGTATCCTTGTCCCCTATGTGTCGCATACCCATGCCAGACATTCTGAGTGTAACAGGGTGATTTGTGGGGATACACACAGTAGGACATCTCAATTCAGGATATCTCATATAGAGGAAGTTTTCCACCCCTAGCGCCTTATAGACTCTAGGGAGGTGGTTGCTCTTTTTAAATTTAGTAACACCCTTCAACAACTTATCTCTTGCCAATTTCCCAAACCCCGGCAAATCCAAACATACAGTAAAAAAATACTTTAAAAAGGCTTTTCTAAGAACCCTAATGGACCTTAAAAGTAACTATTATAACAGGTATTAAACTGCCGTTGAATGTTTGCTAACCACTCTCTCCCTTACTACATCTTTTATGTTCATATATGTCTTGCCCCCACCTCCACTCCTGCTGCACATGTCACCAGATTGTCAAATCCCCCCTCTGTATGCATAAGGTGCAGTAGGCACCCAGGCCACTCCCACCCTTCCTACATGTGTAAAAAGATGAACTTGAAGGTAAAACTTTTATATTTTATACCTCAGCAATAAAAAATTATTTTCAAAAGCTGAAAAAAATGTGAGAAAAACTTTTAGGACATTGGCAGATGTAGTCCTACACAACTGGCCAACAACTGGCTTTGCTTGGTCAATCCTTTTAACCGTAGCTCAATGCTCTTCTGGCAAGGGAACTATGGAGAGCCTTATTAATAAAGCGTCAGTGCCATATAGTGCCACTTTTTTGGCCTCAGCAACACTCGGCGTGCAATTTAAGAAACAAAGAACATGCTGCGCCTAACACTATTGCTCAAAAGGTCACAGCATCGGGCATTCTGGTTGAAGCAGCGCCAGTTTAAAGTATGCGCTGTAGGTCAAGATCCCATAGAGCACAATGTGTAGAACGGGATTGAAGTGTTATGCTTATAATTCAAATTGCACATATTTCTTGGTACAGAGCTTGCATTGTGACTTTGATTGATACATAGAAAAATCTCTTTCCATGGCTTCTTTTTGTAACAAAACAGCTAAAATGCAGCCTATTCATAAATTTGATGTTGTGCACAGGAATAACAGCAGTACAAAGTGGTGCTTACTGACACTGGGATAATCTGCAGTCGGGTCCAACAGATGCTCAGACAGGCCAATACCTAAAGGTAACAATCAAAGCTAATTAGTTGTGTTAGGCTCAGCGATTGCTAGTGCCAATTTATTACACAGCACAGTGCCAGATAAGACGGGAATGCCAGCACTCAAAAGCTGGCGCTATAGCCACAAAAATAATGCTAAAAGGTACACATGATTAATAAGGCCCTTAGTTAATAAATTTAAAAAAGTAAAAAAAATAAATAAATAAATATATATATATATATATATATATATATATATATATATATATTATTTGTATTACACACACATAGTGCTAGTTCTATGAGTGTGGGTTTTCTTCCTTTCTCTCCACCCAGATTGTAAATACAATATAGTGCTAAGGCACTCAGTTATACATTACTGACACTTGGATCATCTATTTTATTTTTTATATTACACTAGGGCTATTTCTATATAAGATTTATAGAGCAGCATTAACTGTATGCAATATATGTGGCTTATTGGTTCATTTTTGTTATTTTCTATTATTGTATTTACTATGTTTGTTCAAAATTGTTCAAAATTATGATTATCATGTGTACTTAAATATTTTGGTTTAGTATACATTTTTGCAACAGTAGTAGAGACTACTACTATATTCTTTATCTTTAGATATTGACTTGAGATGGCAGTTTAGTGTGTGTGTGTGTGTGTGTGTGTGTGTGTGTGTGTGTGTGTGTGTGTTTGTGTTTATTTTTTTGGGGGGTGAGTAAAATTATGCTTTGCTTAAAATCAATAAAAAATTAATAATTATTTTTTGTTTAGCACCTTTTGTGAGTGTGGTTTTTATATCTGTGGCAACTAAAAGTCCTTCAGTCCCAATTGCTTGGCAGTGATATACAGGATTTTGGCATGTGTGTCAGTATAAAGCTGCCATCTCATTTTGTCCAGCTCCTGCTGATACCTTGGGTACACAATTACCAGAGCTCCAATGATGTCACCATATGGTAAACTGGGCAGGAAGTCGAAGAGCTTACTGCTGTGTTTCAATTAATATGTAACACGAAGAATCAGAAATTATGGACATTATTAATGTATGGCATTATTCTGATAAACAAATGATACATTTTAGCTTTTAATTTAAATCATGTAAAAACAATCATACTTATTTACATCAAGAACAGTTAACATTAATACATGAATGCTATCTTTTGGCTATATTTTGAAAGAAACATAGAAAGAAATGTATAATTTTAACTGTTACCTCTACTTCATTTGTAAAGTATGACCTCACCTATAAAATGATTCTAGGTCTACTGTAAGTCCAACAGATGCAGCAGATTACAAAAAATGTTATTGTTTTTGCTGGGATGGAGAAAATACTATGGGCCTGATTTAGGGCCTGCTGTACATCTTTGTTGTGTGCAGTGTGTGTGTAGACCCCATCCACCAAAAAAAGACAACCTCCCTGTATCTCCTAGGTAGGTAGGTAGGTTATTTTAGGAAGGTGGGTGGGTGAGCAGGCAGGCAAATAGGTCAGTGGGTAAGTGGGCATTTAGGTGGGTAGGCAGATATAAAGATGGGTAGGTTGGTGGGGTAGTCGGGTAGTTGGGTGAGCACGCAAGTAGGTGGCTAGGCAGATAGATGTGTAGGTACTGAGATGGACAGGTATGGGGTAGTTAGGTAAAGAAGTATGTGGGAATTTTGGATAGGAGTGGAAAGGAATTACTATTAGATAGGAATTTTGGATATGTAGGCAGGTGATTGGGTAGACATATGGATATATAGGTCAGTAGGTAGATGGGTGGGTAACTAGACAGGTATATAGTGAGGTAAGTAGGTAAGTAGGTAAGAAGGTAGGTGGTCTGGCATATAGGTGAGTGAGTAGGTAGGTGGGGGGGCAGGTAGTGAGGTACGGAGGTGGGCAAGTGGGAAGGTAAGTGGGTGGGCAACTGCCACCTCAGCTACAGGGTCTGATGATTCTGCCTTTGCACCAGGGCTGCCAGCTGCCACTCCAGATCCTGGATAGGGAGGCAAGTGGACAGGCATGTAGGTAGGTGGGTGGGTCAGTAGGCAGGATAAGTAGATCGTTTGGTCAGCAGGCAGGTAGCTGTGCTGTCCTTGGTGCATCCAGTTGGTTGTTAGCCCCCTAAGTTCGGAGATGCAGGGCTCCAAAGTGGGTCACCCTGAGAATCGATGCACCTGGCCCAAGGAGGTACACTTGTGAGTCCCAGTTCTCCAGAACTATGCGAGCAAGGAAGCCCAGACTTAAGGGAATGTAGCTGAGATGATTTTTAGACCCCCTGGTGAGCAGCATTACAGGGACTTACCGCCAACTGGATCTACATGCCCTTGCAGAGGTGCATAACTTAAGTCCTACTCTTTTTAATGACACCACTCAAAGTATCGTTAGAAAGGGGAGAACCTCAGATATACACCACTGCAAGGGCATGTGGATTAGGGACGATCGGACCAAGTGGCGGTACTGCAAAGTCCTGGTACTGTTGCTCACGGGCATCAGTGTTTTAGAATTCCAAGTGCTGGATCTCCGGACCTAGGGGTGTCATTGGAAAGGGGAGATCTTCAGGCATAAACGCCTATAAGGACACGTGGACCAGAGACGACCAGACCAAGAGGAAGCAGCGCAAAATCCTGGTACCGTTGTTCATGGGTGCCAGGATGGTACAATTCTAATCATACCTTCTTAAGGGATTAAGAAGGGATATTAAGGGGTATTACCCCAAAACGCGTCATCTTTTAAAGGGGGGACGAGAAGGGACTTCACCTCACACAGAATATGTATGTTTTTTAATGGAAATATTAAATGTTAAATTTTATGGCTTTGGTGAGCTGGACACCTGATACAGGAGCTCACCTGAAGCCTGTAACATGTGTCTCTCTTCTGCTTTGTAGATGTTGTAGCAGGGTTTCAAAGTTTACCCCTCCTTTTTCTTCATAACACTCCAAATGTGGTTGCATGGATGCCCCTGTTCCTCAGTGCTCCTAGCGTAAGCTTGGTAAGTGCGATCAATGTAGCTTGCTGGGCTTGCTCACACAGGGGTGCCGAGGGACAGCCATGTAACCACATTTGGAGCATGGTCATGAATAAACCCAATAAAAAGCAAGGGCAAACTTTGGCGACCTGCTACAGCATCTGCATCGTGCAAGAAATGGAGGAAGGGCACAGGCTTAAAGCAGACCTAAAAGATTCAAGGGTCAGCGCTAGCCTGCCCCTGAGGTGTGAAGCCCCCTCACTCCCAGGACCAGCCACTAGATAGGCCGGGTGTGTGGGAGCGCACACTCCATGGGGGAGCCACGGACACGCCTATGCCAGCATAAAGTTTTAATTGGCAGTTTTATGCCGCACATTGGTGGGCACTGATTGGACTCCATGCATGCACTGTGGGAATGGAGAAACGTGAGTGAAAGTGGGTGATCTAAGGGGTTTCACACAGGGGGCATCCTGGATTGGGGTTTCACACAGGGGGCATCCTGGATTGGGATGCCCCCGGGGCAAGAACCAATTACCAGGATAGTCAAAATCCTGTTAATTGGTCCACTTTAAGGCAAGCTCCTTGCAGCCTTATTATTGCTATTTCCTGTACTGTACCTTTGTATAATGGCTAACTAATCAGGAAAGGTTCTACAATAAGGTCCTTTATATTTTAATAAACAAAACCATTGATGTCAGGGTAGGGTGGCATTGTACACTGTATAAATATAGTTGTATGAATGCTGCCAGGGGCGGACTGGGGCCAGTATTCTGCCCTGGATTTTACTGACTTCTAGCACTAGAGACATGTCAAAATAAATGGTTTTCCTCTTGTTTTTTGCTGGAGGAAAATGGCACATGAAAAAAACACATTTGTTTGCACTTTTCACCCCGCAAAACTATCCCTAAATTGCACGAAAATTCACTTTTAAGTAAATTTGCGCATTAAACTTGTCGGCTGAATTGGAAGTAAAGGAAAAAATGTGAGTGCACCATTTTTACTCATGAAAAGTGCGCAAATGACTTTACTCATGGCCATGAACTAATTGTTGGTAGTGCAAATTTTCTTTTACAACAGAGTTGTAAACAAATAAAAATAACATAAGCTCAGCACCTTCAGGACATCACTTTGGCACACAATAATGTCAGAAATGCCAATGAAAGTAGACGGGGAGGCTGATTCATTAATAGCGACAGATAGCGACTGTTGAGCGACTGTAGCGGTATTTTGACAGCGACCGCTAGCAGTCGCTGTGCTTGGCCATTGTTCGGTGGATGATAGCGACTCAGTCGGTGTGCCGTAATGTTGAATACAAGATGCTGAGTCGCTATTTGACAGGTTCGCTGTTGTATGGTAGCGCATGATAGCGACTGGACATAGCGGACCGGCACCCACCATATTCATTAAAAAATCAGCCTTAAAAATTCCTAGCGCTGTGAAATGCATGTTTAAATCCCAGAGCGCAGTAGGCGATGTGTTAAAAGTAGTTTTTTAACCCCCTAACCACCCAAAAAAAAAAATGGAATGATTTTGAAATAATATTCAAACCTGAATAGTTTAAAATCAGACCTGTAATATCAATTCTGCCAAAAAAAAAAAAAAAAATTTTTTTAAATCCCCAAAAAATACATTTTCAAAGGAAGAAGTGTTCACAGATTTTTTTTTTTTCTTGAAATTTAAAAAAAAAAAAATATATATAAAAAAATAATTATTAATTAAAATACATTCTGCCATTGAAATGCATTGGAGAGCGCCAGCTAGCGAGAGGTCATACCTGTCGCTGTTCAAGGATGTTCACTGTGGCTGTGGGATGAGGCTGGGATAATGATGAATGAGTTGCTAGGTCGCGCTATCTCAGTCGCTAAGCAGTATTGGCTTGATAAATGTGTGATTGTGGAGGGGAGCCGGCGTTCTAGTTGCGGTACCTGGCTTTACTGGCCAGTCGCTATCTGTCGCTATCTGTCGCTATTCCTTGATAAATAAGGCCCTTAGCCTTGTAAAGCTCTTGGGACCCAGATTTTCTAGATTTGGAATATATGTTTTTAAAGATTAATAGCTTTATCAGTTGTACTTTCTATCTTAAAATATTTTTCACTGAAAGATGGAGGATAACACATATGTCACTGAGAGATGCTGTTTGTATTACAATTGGTTCTCAATAGTGATGCACTAATAGAACACCTTGACTAACCTTTAAATAATATATCTATATTCTCCAGCAGAACATGATATCTTCGGGATATAGTCAGAAAGGTAATCAATTATTCACTGCTAAGTGGTATATCAAATGTTAGTTCTGCAATTATTTACATCTTGGGACCTAATTATTACTTTGGTATATGTCTAGAATAAATTAATTAATGCCATCAAGTACCAGTAATGACACTTGAGGCAATCATGTAGATCCTGCTTTTGAGTTTTCAATATCATCTGGTGCAGGAAGGCTCTGGGGATGATTGAAATATTAAACAGTCTTTTTTAACTTTTAGCTGAAAACATAATGTGTTTCTTTTTCATTAATATTAAGTACCTGTCTGCTGATCAAACTAAATAATTAATAAATAGTCTTTTTCGTACTCCCTTTACTTAAAGGCAATGTGTTTTTCTCCGTCACTACATTTTAGACACTATATAAACCAAGATGTTTGAGTCTAAATGGTGAATGGTGGTGAATAGTGTCAGTGAAATGACTCTGTGACGTGAAACTCAGATGCTGTATGTCTAGTTTTGGATCACAGCACTTTATTTTATTTTAGATAGCAAAACAATGCTGAGAAAACGTCAAACTGAGAGTTGTGATGTGGAGTCTCAGAATTTTTGTGATACCTGCATAAAAAAGTTAAACAAACTGCTAATACGTTTTCATGTATTGTTCTAACTGGATTGTTCCTGGTTGCTTCTAAAATGTTTATGAAATGAGTGTTATGCTCATCTGATCAATCTGGCTATGGATGACCCTTGGTGTTTGCCCTAGCACCTGGTTCTGCTGTCTTTAGCACCACAATTTACATCGAAAATCAAGCCTTGCTATTTCTGTGTACACAGAAAAATATATCTTCCAAATAGTTCTATTTGGAAGCTTTACTTTAGATGGTGAGACAGTTCAGGATAACCTACTCGGCAAACTGTGGTCTGCTTTAGACACAAGCAGTTCAGTAAGTACATTGAAGTGGCAGGTATCAGCCCTTTCCATATTTTTGCCGAAGGCTTTGGCTCTTAACTTTTTAGTAACTTGTATGCAGGGGGGCCTATCTGGCCCCACAGCACAGGTCCCCTCTTTCAAAAGAAAGAAAAAATGGTGATGCCCTTCTTCTTTCCAGCCCCCTTCCCATAAAGTTTGCACATTATGGTTGCAGTCAAGGTGAGTCAGAAGTCTATGTACGACCCCCCAACTAGCTTTCAGCCCATAACAACCACATCCATGGCCACTATGGTGTATAAGAGGTGGGGTAACTTGTTCAAGGATCACGTGACATGCAGAGTCTGTACCTGCAGTGAGGGAAAGTTAGGAACAGAAAAAATGTAATAATTGTCCTTTTCGGGCCAGGTAGGTAAGGAGAATAGGCCCATATAATTAGGAACAGCTAGTAATTTTAAATAATTGCCCTTTCATGGTCATGTCAGTATCCGCTAGTGTTTACTCATACCGTCTTCTGCCGCACTCATATAATTGTTCATGTACGGCTGCACATTCATTCAGCTTGACAACACTGATTAATGGCTCTATTTTCAAGCTTTTGATGTAAGAAAATTAGCTCATATGCAGCCTGTGCCATTAAGACCTAGGCTTTCATAGTGGTTACACGAGACATGTAATTGGTTGGAAATCAGCACTGCATTTCAGTTTGAACATATAATTTATTAATCTGAGTTAATGAAATGTGTATTGTTAACATCTGAAAACCTAATCTTAAACCAGCTATGACTATGGCTTGTTGCTATAGTGAGTTTCATACTTTTCCTAAAACTATTTATTTTAAAGGGGGCCTGCTTTTAGGTTATTTTATACAGTATTGATTGCAGATGCAAATGGCAATGAAGCCACTATGAGTAGCAATTCATTTAGCTGTCACCATCCAATCATGCCAGCAGCTCCCCACGCTGGAACACATAAGTCATTGCGCTCAGTTCTAGTGACGTTATCACATTCTTGGATCTCCCATATAGCCCAGCCCCTCCTGGTATGGAGAAAACACTTCCAATCAGGACCTGTGACACCATAGAGCTGCTCACTAACCACCCTTGTTCCACCTATGCCAGCCTCTGGCAAGTGGCCCTGAGTTAACCCGCCGTTGACGCCAACAGTCAGTCACCCGACAAATGTGGGCAAGAAGGCAGGCAGTCATCCATAACATATAAACAGGGGAAGCACATAGTGGTAGAATGTTCTCATGAACTAGGAGAAGAGGGATTATTCGTATGGATTCTGTCTTGCATAATTAAAGGTTGTATTTGTATAACATGCTCATGAGTTGCAAGGCTCTGAATCGATCCCATTGTCACTATCCCATGCATGGACAGATCAGGGGGTCTCCAACAGCAGAGGCACAAACCAGGTGGTCATCTTGACCATACATCCAGAGGAAGCACAGAACAGACTAGCTTATATTACTATCAATGACCGGTCAAAAAAAATAAGAGACCAAGGCCCTTATTCATCAAGCAATAGCGCCAGGTAGTGTCTCACTCGCGCCAGGTAGCGCCAGCTATCGGCGGCTACCGACTCCAGAATGCCAGGCTGCGAACACAATCACGCATTTATCACGCTAAATGAGGCTAGCGCCGGCGAGAGCGTCAGCTAGCGCGGGATTCATCATGTTGCAGACTTCAGCGAACAGCGCCGCTGCTAATCCCATCACAGCGCCAGGTATGACCTCTCGCTACCTGGCGCTACCTGGCGCTCTCCAATACATTTAAATGGCAGACACTGCAATGATTTTTTTTAGTGGTTTTTGTGTTCTTGTCTTTGGCCAAAATTTAAACACGGGTTGTTTAGGATATGTTTGATTAATCTGTCTTGTTTTTAAAGATTTTTGTATGAAAGATGTAATTTTTACACTGGAATGTTGTGAGTGAAATCTAAAATGCATCTCCTCACACAAAACACATTAGCCTCAAATTAGCTTGCTTTCACAACACACATGGCTTGTAAAGCTACTTTTTAGTCACTCTTGTTTGGCGCTCACGTTCGCTCATTGAAATTGTCAGCGCCCAAGCTATTCGGCAGCCCTGTCCTTGTTGAATCTGTGGTGGTCAGAGTTTCTGCAGTCGCTGTTGTGATTCGCTATGTGGCTAGCACTAGCGGCGCTGTGCTGCGCTGTGCAGCGCTGTGCTGTTCATACATGTGCCTTTCTGCCATTTTCCCTGAATTCACTTGCAGCGACCCCAGTCGTTGTTAATGAATACACTGTAGTTCTGAGCATGTCCACATTCTGCTGGTTTTGTTCAGGTGCACAAGCTCATAACAACCCGTTATGTATTCTCCTGTGTGCAACATTATCATGTAGTTGGATAGTTTTATTGTGTTATTATTTTATTAAGGAATCAGATTGTTATTTGTAAGCAACCAGCTCTGTTTTTGTTCTGACCTATGTATTACAGGATATTGAACACCCAGCTAAATCAAGCTAATAATTAATGGCGTCTTGGCCAATAGCTTGTGGTAATGCGTAAAAATCCTATTTCCGCCACTTAGCTTGCACGTAGCAGATATTAGCTTCTTCCTAGTGCGCGGAGCGTTTTTTTTTTTTTTTCCCTGTCGCTTTCGTCATATCCTGTTCCGGTTTCCTCCTTTGCGTTTCCACCATGATGCCCAGGCGACGTATCCTGCGCCTCCCCAGCTCCTCCTCTGACTCTGGCCCCCCCACCCCTCCCCCACCTACCTCACCTCCCCCACCTAACCCCCCTCCACCCCCCCCCCCCCCCTGGGCCACAAAAATAAAAAAGGAAGAGGGTGGATAGCCGCGTAAATGGCCAGGTGGTCAAAGTGAGTATATTTCCCTTGGATGATATGTTTAATCTGTTCTCAGTATAAATGTTTAGGCCATTGGTCTGATGTCATGTATTGATAATTTTTTTTTTTTCATTTGTCATAGGATTTCTGCATCCACCAATATGATTATGCCCGTGGGGGCAAGAAGCGGATAGCCCTGGAGGTGAAGGCCACAGTGTCCCGGCGCTTCAACACCAGCCTGACTGTGCGTTCCATCATGCAGAAGTGGTCCGACTTCAAGCACCGGGACCCTGAAGGCGTGTACCGCCTATATGATGCGTACGCTTCAGGTAAGTGGAATTTTAGGCTATGTTTAATTTTTTAGGGAAATAATATTGTAAGCTGTGTCCCATTTTGGTAGTAATTTTAATTTTTTTCATTCACCCCCTCCACACAGATAAGCTTCCTCCCCTGGGGAAACGTGGGAAGGGATTCCTCCCCCGAATGAGACAGGCGGACTCAGGGGAGTCATCGGGGGAGGGTCCCTCTCGCGGGTCATATTTAGAGGACCCAGGGGAGGAAGGGAATGACGCCCCAGAGGAGTGTGCTGCTGGGGGGCGGTCAGGCTCGAGCCTCAGCTCCTCACACTCTGAATCTGAGGAGTCTCACCAGACAAGGGGCCACTCTCAAGTGGGGAGTCCAAGTGGGGTGGAAGTAATGGACTCTCCCACACTCCCTGAAGGATCAGGGAGTGAGAGGGAGGAGGGTGGCCCTTTGCCTGGGGGATCTTTGGATCAGAGTGTGAGGAGCCGAGGCTCCACGCCTCCTCCTCAGAGCCCTCCCTGGGCTTCAAGTGGCAGTTCATCCCCTGGTGAGTGCACATTTAGTCAGTGTTAGTCTGTGACAGGTTACATATGGCCATTTCTACTTAGCCCTTGCCATTCCTAATTTGCAGCGCATCATATAGGCGGCACCTCCAGGAGCTATTGGCAACGCCTTCTCCACGGGCATAGTCATGGTAAGTGTTTTTTGTTATCCCTCACATTCACTGTGTTCTGACATTCCTTAAAGTGGACCCACACCCATTGTTGATTGGGCTTGGAATCTATTAGCTTCCCTGCCCAATCACCTCCCTCACCCAGGGTCCCCCCCCCCAAAAGCCCACAAACTCCTTACCTCATGGGGGGTGGCAGAAGCCACCGCCGCAGCCTCCTGCGTGCCCCTCTAGATGTGTGTGCGCCTGCGCTCTCCATTTCAGAATGGCCTGCGCGTGCGCACGCACTGGAGGAGTGACGCGCAGAAGGCAGCTCAAATTGTTGTGCCCTGCCAAAGTGGACCAAAACACAGGATAGTATAAATCCTGGGTCTTGGCCCACTTTGAACATACACAAAGTGCTCCATAGTACAAGCTGGTTTGTTAATGTACATTAACATCACAAACCCCACTACAGTGCAATCCAACTGGCAACCACCCCTATGTTTCAGCCCACACCATGATGGGTGCTAGCAAATGTGTTATTTTTGTAAGTTGTTCCGGCTAACACATGTTGCACACTAGTAACATTCTACAATAAAATGCAAATAAGTCCTTACCATTGCACTGTCAAGGTTATTGGCACATTATCTTTATGTGTCCATGTTGCAACCATAAATAATTTACATGAACTCATGGACCAGGAAATATGCTAATGTCGGACAACATGTGTGTAACCATGCAAGCATTTTTTTTGCCAGACTCCCTAACCAGATGGATGTCAAATAGTCAGGTGTCATTGTCACACTAATTTTGCTTTTCTCTTTTGCTTTCTCCTGACAGATGTGGCCACGCAGACGGAGCCGGTGTACATCACCACCACACCTCCTGGGACGGCCAGCAGCATGGGCCCCAGTCACAGCTGCGATGGTGAGTACATCCCACTTCATATGCCTAAAGACTTGGGACCCCTATGTCTTAGAGTAAATTCTGGAGACATTTCCAATGTACCAATGTGTTTAATCAACACACATCTAGGTTACATGTGTTTGTCCAACAATCCTACATGCATGTCTGCATGCTTGATTGTTGGCTCACATTCTTGTTTTGGCAACATAGTGGAAAATTGTGGTTTCTAACCAACAAAATTGGCCTGCTAAGGTGGTGACCTCTAAGATTCTTGCCCAAACAAGTTTCCTCGTTAGGACTTAGGCCCTGATGTTTGGCTGTAACTAAACAAATAAATGTACACACTGGCACTTAGACCTTATTTTAGTCCCAAGAGTTAAGAGTAAATGTATGCTTGGGATGTGGTGGCCACATTTAAGCCAGCCACTAGTACTCATATAATGGTAACACCTAAGGGCACAGTGGGCAACAATGTGATTGTGTGGCTCAGCTAATTTTATCCACTTACATTACATTGCTACATCTGTGTCTGTAGAGGTCACATTCTATATTTTTAATATGGTTTTTTTTTACTCTCTACAGCTTGTGTAAACCAGCATCGCAGACTGTGGCGGTCGATCCGGCGTCTTCCACCTTATGCTGCTGGCCTTGAAGAGGCGTCGTTAGGGTGGGGGGGATGTTTAGAGCCGCTGTGCGGCCAAATGTTGGGCCTGTTGGCCGCCTTTAAGAATAAAAGTTTTGTATTTTTCTACTTACACTGTGTTGTGCCTTGTCTAGCATAGTTTAAGTGTCTTCAAACCCATTATTTGTAAAATATTGGTGTACCTTTGTAGCCATTTAATGTCTAAGTCATAGGAATATATGATCACCAATGTGTGGCATACATTTTTGGCTACAGGTACATATCTAGATCTAGAGACTCATCCCTGACTGTGTTCTTACCTATGTCTTAGGAAAAACACAAATTAGAGGTGGTGTTCTTAAATGTATTTTAAAAAAAATCAAAACAATCAAATTAATATTCTTGGCTTGGGGGCCTGGGAGGTTGAGAGTCATTGCTAGGGGTGGTGTTGGGGGCCAACAGTGCAGTAAAAAAAATAGACTGCTGTTGTATGAGCTGTTGCGTCAACAACAAACTTTGCTCCTGGCGCTGTAAAGATCGCTCCATCAGATTGGACAGCCGCTCAAGTTCCCTGTTGGTTTGTTGCTGCTGGCCTTGTTTGACGTCCTGGAGCTCGCGCTGCAGGCCCTCAATTTGTTGCTGACACATCAGCACCTGATTTTCCAACGCCGCAATGCGGTCAGTATTTCCATCACGCGGCTGTTGGCGACTGTAGTCCTCCAGCATCTGGACCCCTAGCTCATAAAAGTCAGCACTTGTCGGTGCCACACCTCCTCTTGCTCTGGGTTCAAGCTAAAAAAAAAAAAAAAATTTAGTTAAGGTGAAACAATGCAGCTAGGCCCCTCAAAATCAGTTCCCAAAAGTGTAACCAGCCAACTTACCCTTGCTTGAGCCTCTGTAGCTTGGCCACATGGCACTTGAGAAGAGGTCCCAGGTTGGGGTTCTGGTCCCGCCTCCTGCAAAAGCAACAAATACATAAAATGTGACATGTTGGTTCATGGACTACCCACCAACATGTCAATGTGGTTATTGTTCCTCTAAATCAGCCATGTTACCTCCGTGTCGTCCGGCCGAAGTAGGTCCGGGGTCTGGCTGCCAGAGAGGGGCAAATCCACATCTGAGAGATCGGGCAAGTTGGCATATGCTAAACAGGAAAGTCAGGTTAGTAGGTCAGTGGGCCAAAATCAAATTTAAGATGTATAGCCTATCGAGGCCATACCTCCACAAAGTGGAAGATTACACACTAGCCAAAAGTGATCTGGTCAACTCAGATTGCTAACATGTATGTAAGAGGAAGATGAGCCAATAATTGGGTTAAAAAGCAAAAGACACATTGCTCAAATTACACATACCCGCACTCTCCCAGATGTCTGGAGTTGGGCCCTCACTCGAGCTTTGCCCTTGAAAAGACATGTTTAAACACAAGTTGGCCTACTAAATTTGACCAAAACTTGCTCAAAAATCCCTAATAGATAATCAAGCCAAACAAACTTACCCTCATCTCTGGCAGCCTCAACGTGAAAGGCCCTTTCCGGACAGCCACTTCCGAGATTCAGGCCAACTAAAATACACAATTAATGTCTCTAAATATTCCGAACACTACTCGGGTGAATGTTTGTCTTTCAATATACACAACAAATGCATTGCAATCACTTAAAAAACTATACTAATGACCCTGTGGATGGCAAATCCACTCCAAATAGGCATCTTCAAGTTGACATAGCAAACATGTAGATTATTAGACTAACCAAATAGAACCAGTGTAACATAAACAGCATAAAGGATACATTTTTTTAGGCAATACACACCAACAGGGTCCTGTTGACCTGCTACATCGGAAGTGGGGTCCAAAGATGAACCAGTCACTTGGCCTACAAAGAAAAAAGAGGAATGAAAGACATGCACTTGTGTTAAAGCGGATAAAACAAAGTTGACACATGCACTTACCAGCATCCAAAGAGTAGCTTGGCTCCTGAGGAGATGCTGGTGCCAATGGCGGTGCAACTAGGCAAAAGCAAATAAAACATTTAGCCATTGGTAATGTGCGGCACTAAATAAACCATGCATTAAGGTGTGTGTGAGCAGCTCAATCACTAATATTCCCTAATCACGGCCAGTGTGGCTTCCACATGTATATGCAGATATATGGCCACACATCTCTGGCTTCCAACATAGCTACACATGTTAGGGCCTTGTTAGTTAGTTGCAGAGAGGGGTAAAGTGGACGTGTAAATAGTCCGCAGGCACATATTATTAGTCATCAACAGTGGTCAAATCTATTGTTTGAGGTGCTCACACACCCATTTTGGCACAAAATAACCAGCACCTAAATTAGTGAAAAATACCTTCAATGGCAGACTGGGTTAGGCTGGAGGTTGTTTGAAGGGCAGGATCCAGCATCCACACCCTGCAGCCGAGCAAGTGGAATTTTGGCCTTCAGCATCTCCTCATATGGCCTGTAGGTACTCTTTGGACCCTGGATGGTCCCACTCTCGACCTCAAGATCATGATTCATCTTTTGCATAAGGGCCCTTTTCAAAGTGTAGAAGCGTTTCCTGCAGGATGGGCCACTACGTGGGTGTTGAGCACTGCTAGTAAGCTCAACACCAATGGCATCCCACAATTTGCTCCTTTCTTGTTTGCCTATAGACTTGCTTTGGGAGCCAAATATCAGCTCCCATTTTGCAAGGGTCAGGCGCACAAGAGTATTATTCTCAGCCAAATTAAATTCTGGCTCCCTCTTGGCAACTGGGCGCTTAGCCTGGGGTGCTGCATCACCTTCTGGCTAGGCCCTTTTCCTTAAGGGAGGTCTGCGCACAGCACCCACCACACTCCTACTTGGGCCAGCTGTGGCCGGCAGATGCCCAGAACTTGGCTCCATCCTGTAGCTGCACACACACACCAATACACAACCAACAAGCACGCATGCAGACTACAGAATGGTATCATCGTTTGTTGGGTTTGGGCAGGTTTTATGTGCTCTAACAGCCAACCACAAACAGGTCCACTTAATTGATTCACACATACTGGCCAGGTGCTTGAAGCCAAAGCTCCACTGCAGTGATTGAAGCATGTGTGGTAGTTAATTAACTAATTACAGAGCTCATTAACCAAACAACACACAACCAAAGACAACAATGTACTCATGTATATTAAACACTTGTGACATGTGGCTATACAAACGGCTATTTAAATCAAGAGCAGCTTACCTTTCATTGGTCCACCGGCTTTTCGGTTCACGTACGCTAGTAGCGCTACTAGCGTGCGCGTGCGCACTCCGTTTCACGCACACCTGGGTCAGCTAATTGGAGACAGGAAATAGCAGAGCAACGCAAAAGGCGGCAAAGAGGACCTGTCCTTTTTCTCAGTGAAGGATAAATGGCTGGATTTGGCAACCTTCTGGTATTGTTACACTGTGGCAAAGGCTGTGGTGTGGTGGTGTGGTGCTTTGGTCCCTTAGCTCATTTGAGTGTCTGGCTGGGTTTTGTCTTCACTCTCTGTGGCTTGTTGGGTGATTTCTGCCATCAGTGCTGTTTCTTTAGGAGCTTGATTTTGTTGGCATATGCTAATATTGTGGAGCATACAGCAAGTGAGGCTTGATTTTGGGGCCTTTTGTGGGCTGTGCAGCAACTCCCCTCTTGCTTGTGCCTAACTTAGAAAGCTGACTTTCAGCAGTCTGGTGGGTCAGACCACTATACTTCTGGTTTTGTGGTGAGCTGCATTGTAGTGAGTGTGTGAGTAGTGTGATTGCTTGCGTGTGTGGTGTGTTTGTGGTTTTGGTTTTTTTTTTGCTTCTTTTGTATATCTGTTGAGTGTGAGATGGATAAGAGGGTGATGTATGGGTTATGGGTGCAGGGATGTGTGAGAATGCTGGAAGAGCAGGAGGCCAGGGAGGAGGGGGCTGTGAGGCTTAGGGCACCCCGATCCTTTGGAATCCGCTTTTCAGTGTGGGATTTAAGTGACGAGCAGATCAGGAGCCGCTTCCGTCTGAATCGTGCTGCACTACAGTCCCTATATGATCAGATTAAGCATAAAATCGAGCCATCGACCAAACGCACCAGATCCATTCCAGGCATAGTACGCCTATGTGCCAGTCTTAACATTTTGGCACGAGGGACCTTCCAGGCAACCTCTGCCCTCCTCAGCGGGATCAGCCAGGCTACAATGAGCCGCATATTTATCCAGGTAGTACTGGCTATTTGTGACCTGATCCCTATTTACATCCAGTTTCCTGAGGTTTAGGATGAGGTTGCCAAAATAAAACATGCATTCTATCGCATGGGAGGGATCCCGAATGTGCTTGGGTGCGTTGATGGTACACATATCCCTTTCCGCCTCCCCGTGCACAGGAGCTGCATTATCGGAACCGTAAGCAGTTCCACTTGATGAACGTCATGGTCGTCTGTGACCATGACATGAAGCTGCGGGCCGTGAGATCTGGCTTCCCCGACTCATGCCATGATTCTTACGTCCTGCAGCGGTCAGTCCTGTGCAGGAAGTTTGAAAACAACGAAATGCCAGCTGGCTGGCTACTGGGTAAATAATTAACCATGTCAAAGTATTTAGCCTAAAATATGTGGCCTAGTAAGCTATTGGTTTACTAATTAAACCCAAAACATTTCCTAGTACTAATTGCTGTCTATCTCATTGTGTTTTTTCTACAGCGGACAAGGGATACGGGCAGAGAACATGGGTGATGACTCCGGTCAGAAACCCACAGACCTCTGCCCAAGAACGCTACAATGCAGCACATAGCAAAACCCGAAGCATTGTGAAACGAACCATCGGACTGCTGAAAGCGCGCTTTCTCTGTTTGGCACGGCCAGGAGGAGAGATGCTGTACAGTCCACAAAAGGTCTCCAAGATAATCCTCGCATGCTGTGTGCTCCACAATCTCTGTATATGCCACAGAATCCAAGACCCTGAAGAAACAGCACTGGTGCCCGAAATCCCCAACTTGCCCGCAGAAACGAGTGAGGACACCCAGACTGGCTTTGAGCTAAGGGAAAGCATGATCTCTTCGTTTTTTGCGGTAAGCTAACTACCCTTCACTCTAATCCAAGTACTGCACTACAGGGGAACTATTTGTTGTCTCCAATCCAAATTTGTCACAAACTACTATAAGGGGTGTGTAACATGACCCAAACCCAGTAAAAGGGGGGTGTAAGATGACCCAAACCCACTATAAGGGGGTGTAAGATGAGCCAAACCCACTATATGGGGGTGTAAGATGACCCAAACCCACTATAAGGGGGGTGTAAGATGACCCTAAACCACTATAAGGGGGGGTGTAAGATGACCCAAACCCACTATAAGGGGGTGTAAGATGAGCCAAACCCACTATATGGGGGTGTAAGATGACCCAAACCCACTATAAGGGGGGTGTAAGATGACCCTAAACCACTATAAGGGGGGGTGTAAGATGACCCAAAACCACTATAAGGGGGTGTAAGATGACCCAAACCCACTATAAGGGGGTGTAAGATGACCCAAACCCACTATAAGGGGGTGTAAGATGACCCAAACCCACTATAAGGGGGGTGTAAGATGACCCTAAACCACTATAAGGGGGGGTGTAAGATGACCCAAAACCAAACTGCGAAAAAGCAAAATTATATCTAAATACTAACTGCACTTTTTATTCTTTTTCAGGCACCAAGATAAAAATCCTGGCAATTCAGATTTTATCTATTCCCACCAAAACCTTAAAAAAATAAAAAATTATTCACCAAAGAAACATGTTGCAATGTGTTTACTTCTGAAGGTACTAACATTGATTTCAAGCCAACAGCAAAGCAAAGCGCAGGCGCTGTGTTGAATAGTGTGTGTCCAAATGACAGCGCCTACAAAGCTGATCTGAAACGGATATTCACCAATGTAGGCATTGTTCCCAACAACGCCAGGTAGTGACTGAGGAGGCCTGCTATAGCGAATCGCTACCGCCCGCGGCATACGCTAGCGGCGCTCATACCGCCATACTTCAGGCGCTCATCTGTCGCTACCTGGCGCTATTACTGAATCGGCCTCCAAATTGTCAGTACTCCCTAAAAAGGCACAGAAAAAAAAGATCATTAAAGCTGTTGGAAACGTAACTCCTAATCTGAATATTCATCTTGTTTTTATTTTTTTTTTAATATTTCAACCAGTTAGACCCTGGAATTGTATTATTTCTTTCTCACTCCTGTGATTTGGGGCAAAATGTTGGTTAGTAGAAGTCTGCTTGTCTTTAATGGCCTAATATTGATGCTCTTAAATTCTAACTTTCAGTTTTCTGTTGGTTTTGCCAAAAATAATATCTACCACGGGGACCTGCTAGTAGATAGATATTATATTGCAAATTGCAGTTGATGAATTGTTGGGCCTTTCTAAATTGACTACTGGACAATGTTAAACTTAGCCTATTTGAAGGTAGCAACAAATTTTACATTTGTCACAACAATAGGTACCCAACGATAGGTACCCTTAGTCTTGCAAAATCGTGTCTCATTTTCAGTATATAGTGGATGTGTACCAACTGTAGGTTTGTAGTTGAGGTGGATTTTTAACTAGATTGTGTCAACAATTGAGATGGAGATGCTCCCCAAAGATATGAAGCATTAATATGTAAAACAATTATAACTATTTTAGTGTAGAAATGTATTTAATCTATATAGAATTAAATCTGTATGATGGCACATTGTTGTACTCACATCTTTCCAGCTTCTTTAATTCAAAATGCATTTCAACTGTACGTTTACTTTAGTGCAGTCTTAAACTAGCCCCAGAAAAATTGAGCTTATCCATGTGTAAAAAGAATAGAAACAGTTTGGACTCTATAAATATTAGTTCTAGAGTAAATGGTCATGCCTATATCACAGCATATACAGCCACTGAAGCAGAAAATACCTTTCTTCCACATTACCTAAAAAGCAGTTACGGAAGCAAATTAAGGAATTATTTACAATAAAAAGTGTAATGTGCTCTTTATATCAGACATAGTTGGCTAGCTAACTATAGCAATATAAGATTCATGTAGAGGAAATGAGCCATAAGAATTCCCTGTGAATGTGCTCATAGTATTTCTGTATTACTGTAATATCTATCCATACAAGACACAATTCTCTATACATTCTAAAAACCTGATGATTCTGATTAGGGATGAGCGAATTGATCCGGACGAACCCGGATTCGATCCGAATTTCATGAAAAATTCAATTTGGATCGAATCCGAATTTCCCCGTGCTTCGATCGCTCAAAGTTTTCCTTTAACATCCATTCATTTACATTACAGGCATTCTAAGATGGCGGACGGGACATGTCCAGACATCTACCCCGCTCCAGTGCATGCTGGGGCAGTCACATGCAGCCTATCAGCAGCCAGCAAGCCCGGTGACGTCACAGCGCTATTTAAGGCGGCGGACATCTTGCTTTTCCTCATTTCTCTATTGCATTCATGAGAGACAGGACACTGCTGTAGTCAGGGAGAGACAGTTAGAGAGACAGGGACAGACAGGGACAGGCAGGAGACAGGCAGGAGACAGGCAGGAAGTCAGCGAGAAGCAGGGAAAGTTAGGAAAAATCGGAGGCAGTCACAGGGAGATTGTTTTTTTTTCATCCAGCCTGAGTGTTACTGGCTGGCTGACTGGCTTTGTTAGCTGTTTCAGGCTACTTTTGATGTGCATATATACTGAACTGATCTCAAGTCTGCTGTGGGAACATTACCATTTTGTAAAATCTCATTAGCCTCTGTATTTACTGTAAGCTGCACAGTTATTTAAAGTAATTTGGCCTGTATGAGCCTGCTTACACACTGTTGCTGTGTGCATATATACTGATCTCAAGTCTGCTGTGAGGCATCCCATTCTGTAACATACCATTAGCCTCTGTATTTACTCTAAGCTGCACAGGTATTTAAAGTAATTTGGCCTGTATGAGCCTGCTTACACACTGTTGCTGTGTGCATATATACTGATCTCAAGTCTGCTTGGGGCCATCCCATTCTGTAACATCACATTAGCCTCTGTATTTACTGTAAGCTGCACAGTTATTTAAAGTAATTTGGCCTGTATGAGCCTGCTTACACACTGTTGCTGTGTGCATACATACTGATCTCAAGTCTGCTTGGGGGCATCCCATTCTGTAACATACCATTAGCCTCTGTATTTACTGTAAGCTGCACAGTTATTTAAAGTAATTTGGCCTGTATGAGCCTGCTTACACACTGTTGCTGTGTGCATATATACTGATCTCAAGTCTGCTTGGGGGCATTCCATTCTGTAACATCACATTAGCCTCTGTATTTACTGTAAGCTGCACAGTTATTTAAAGTAATTTGGCCTGTATGAGCCTGCTTACACACTGTTGCTGTGTGCATATATACTGATCTCAAGTCTGCTTGGGGGCATCCCATTCTGTAACATCACATTAGCCTCTGTATTTACTGTAAGCTGCACAGTTATTTAAAGTAATTTGGCCTGTATGAGCCTGCTTACACACTGTTGCTGTGTGCATATATACTGAGCTCAAGTCTGCTGTGAGGCATCCCATTCTGTAACATCACATTAGCCTCTGTATTTACTGTAAGCTGCACAGTTATTTAAAGTAATTTGGCCTGTATGAGCCTGCTTACACACTGTTGCTGTGTGCATATATACTGATCTCAAGTCTGCTTGGGGGCATCCCATTCTGTAACATCACATTAGCCTCTGTATTTACTGTAAGCTGCACAGTTATTTAAAGTAATTTGGCCTGTATGAGCCTGCTTACACACTGTTGCTGTGTGCATATATACTGATCTCAAGTCTGCTTGGGGCCATCCCATTCTGTAACATCACATTAGCCTCTGTATTTACTGTAAGCTGCACAGTTATTTAATGTAATTTGGCCTGTATGAGCCTGCTTAAACACTGTTGCTGTGTGCATATATACTGATCTCAAGTCTGCTTGGGGGCATCCCATTCTGTAACATACCATTAGCCTCTGTATTTACTGTAAGCTGCACAGTTATTTAAAGTAATTTGGCCTGTATGAGCCTGCTTACACACTGTTGCTGTGTGCATATATACTGATCTCAAGTCTGCTTGGGGGCATCCCATTCTGTAACATCACATTAGCCTCTGTATTTACTGTAGGCTGCACAGTTATTTAAAGTAATTTGGCCTGTATGAGCCTGCTTACACACTGTTGCTGTGTGCATATATACTGATCTCAAGTCTGCTGTGAGGCATCCCATTCTGTAACATCACATTAGCCTCTGTATTTACTGTAAGCTGCACAGTTATTTAAAGTAATTTGGCCTGTATGAGCCTGCTTACACACTGTTGCTGTGTGCATATATACTGATCTCAAGTCTGCTGTGAGGCATCCCATTCTGTAACATCACATTAGCCTCTGTATTTACTGTAAGCTGCACAGTTATTTAAAGTAATTTGGCCTGTATGAGCCTGCTTACACACTGTTGCTGTGTGCATATATACTGATCTCAAGTCTGCTTGGGGGCATCCCATTCTGTAACATCACATTAGCCTCTGTATTTACTGTAAGCTGCACAGTTATTTAAAGTAATTTGGCCTGTATGAGCCTGCTTACACACTGTTGCTGTGTGCATATATACTGATCTCAAGTCTGCTTGGGGGCATCCCATTCTGTAACATCACATTAGCCTCTGTATTTACTGTAAGCTGCACAGTTATTTAAAGTAATTTGGCCTGTATGAGCCTGCTTACACACTGTTGCTGTGTGCATACATACTGATCTCAAGTCTGCTTGGGGGCATCCCATTCTGTAACATACCATTAGCCTCTGTATTTACTGTAAGCGGCACAGTTATTTAAAGTAATTTGGCCTGTATGAGCCTGCTTACACACTGTTGCTGTGTGCATATATACTGATCTCAAGTCTGCTTGGGGGCATCCCATTCTGTAACATCACATTAGCCTCTGTATTTACTGTAAGCTGCACAGTTATTTAAAGTAATTTGGCCTGTATGAGCCTGCTTACACACTGTTGCTGTGTGCATATATACTGATCTCAAGTCTGCTTGGGGGCATCCCATTCTGTAACATCACATTAGCCTCTGTATTTACTGTAAGCTGCACAGTTATTTAAAGTAATTTGGCCTGTATGAGCCTGCTTACACACTGTTGCTGTGTGCATATATACTGATCTCAAGTCTGCTGTGAGGCATCCCATTCTGTAACATCACATTAGCCTCTGTATTTACTGTAAGCTGCACAGTTATTTAAAGTAATTTGGCCTGTATGAGCCTGCTTACACACTGTTGCTGTGTGCATATATACTGATCTCAAGTCTGCTTGGGGGCATCCCATTCTGTAACATCACATTAGCCTCTGTATTTACTGTAAGCTGCACAGTTATTTAAAGTAATTTGGCCTGTATGAGCCTGCTTACACACTGTTGCTGTGTGCATATATACTGATCTCAAGTCTGCTTGGGGCCATCCCATTCTGTAACATCACATTAGCCTCTGTATTTACTGTAAGCTGCACAGTTATTTAAAGTAATTTGGCCTGTATGAGCCTGCTTAAACACTGTTGCTGTGTGCATATATACTGATCTCAAGTCTGCTTGGGGGCATCCCATTCTGTAACATACCATTAGCCTCTGTATTTACTGTAAGCTGCACAGTTATTTAAAGTAATTTGGCCTGTATGAGCCTGCTTACACACTGTTGCTGTGTGCATACATACTGATCTCAAGTCTGCTTGGGGGCATCCCATTCTGTAACATACCATTAGCCTCTGTATTTACTGTAAGCGGCACAGTTATTTAAAGTAATTTGGCCTGTATGAGCCTGCTTACACACTGTTGCTGTGTGCATATATACTGATCTCAAGTCTGCTTGGGGGCATCCCATTCTGTAACATCACATTAGCCTCTGTATTTACTGTAAGCTGCACAGTTATTTAAAGTAATTTGGCCTGTATGAGCCTGCTTACACACTGTTGCTGTGTGCATATATACTGATCTCAAGTCTGCTTGGGGGCATCCCATTCTGTAACATCACATTAGCCTCTGTATTTACTGTAAGCTGCACAGTTATTTAAAGTAATTTGGCCTGTATGAGCCTGCTTACACACTGTTGCTGTGTGCATATATACTGATCTCAAGTCTGCTGTGAGGCATCCCATTCTGTAACATCACATTAGCCTCTGTATTTACTGTAAGCTGCACAGTTATTTAAAGTAATTTGGCCTGTATGAGCCTGCTTACACACTGTTGCTGTGTGCATATATACTGATCTCAAGTCTGCTTGGGGGCATCCCATTCTGTAACATCACATTAGCCTCTGTATTTACTGTAAGCTGCACAGTTATTTAAAGTAATTTGGCCTGTATGAGCCTGCTTACACACTGTTGCTGTGTGCATATATACTGATCTCAAGTCTGCTTGGGGCCATCCCATTCTGTAACATCACATTAGCCTCTGTATTTACTGTAAGCTGCACAGTTATTTAAAGTAATTTGGCCTGTATGAGCCTGCTTAAACACTGTTGCTGTGTGCATATATACTGATCTCAAGTCTGCTTGGGGGCATCCCATTCTGTAACATACCATTAGCCTCTGTATTTACTGTAAGCTGCACAGTTATTTAAAGTAATTTGGCCTGTATGAGCCTGCTTACACACTGTTGCTGTGTGCATATATACTGATCTCAAGTCTGCTTGGGGGCATCCCATTCTGTAACATCACATTAGCCTCTGTATTTACTGTAGGCTGCACAGTTATTTAAAGTAATTTGGCCTGTATGAGCCTGCTTACACACTGTTGCTGTGTGCATATATACTGATCTCAAGTCTGCTGTGAGGCATCCCATTCTGTAACATCACATTAGCCTCTGTATTTACTGTAAGCTGCACAGTTATTTAAAGTAATTTGGCCTGTATGAGCCTGCTTACACACTGTTGCTGTGTGCATATATACTGATCTCAAGTCTGCTGTGAGGCATCCCATTCTGTAACATCACATTAGCCTCTGTATTTACTGTAAGCTGCACAGTTATTTAAAGTAATTTGGCCTGTATGAGCCTGCTTACACACTGTTGCTGTGTGCATATATACTGAGCTCAAGTCTGCTGTGGGCCATCCCATTCTGTAACATCACATTAGCCTCTGTATTTACTGTAAGCTGCACAGTTATTTAAAGTAATTTGGCCTGTATGAGCCTGCTTACACACTGTTGCTGTGTGCATCTATACTGATCTCAAGTCTGCTTGGGGGCATCTCATTCTGTAACATACCATTAGCCTCTGTATTTACTGTAAGCTGCACAGTTATTTAAAGTAATTTGGCCTGTATGAGCCTGCTTACACACTGTTGCTGTGTGCATATATACTGATCTCAAGTCTGCTTGGGGGCATCCCATTCTGTAACATCACATTAGCCTCTCTATTTACTGTAAGCTGCACAGTTATTTAAAGTAATTTGGCCTGTATGAGCCTGCTTACACACTGTTGCTGTGTGCATATATACTGATCTCAAGTCTGCTTGGGGGCATCCCATTCTGTAACATACCATTAGCCTCTGTATTTACTGTAAGCTGCACAGTTATTTAAAGTAATTTGGCCTGTATGAGCCTGCTTAGACACTGTTGCTGTGCATATATACTGATCTCAGGTCTGCCGTGGGGGCATCCCATTTGTTTTTGACTGCTTTTAATAAACCAGGCCACAGGGCACCGCAAAACTGCACATTGAACCCTATCTGTTTATACTAAATAAGGAAATACATAAAAATGTCAGGCAGACAAGTGCCAGGATATTCAAAGAGGAGTGGCAGAGGCCAAGATTCAGCAGGCAGAGGTCGCAGCAGACTAGGGGCGAGTGGCAGCAGGAGTCACGGTGAGAGACCTGGTCTGCCAGTATCTGCTAGCGGTCGTGTCTCCACCAGTAACGCATCTGCCGTGGTAGATTGGTTAATGCGCTCATCAACAACATCATCACAACTTACATCTGAGACCCCCAGTCTAGGGTCGGTAGGTTCCTCTGACACAACCCTGAGTTGGCATGCCCCGAGAGCAGTCCCTGTCCTCCCTCCCTGTTGGTGGGAAAAGTAGCTACTCAGCAGTGTGGCAGTTTTTCCTGAAGCATCCGCAGGAGGGTAACATGGCCACATGCAAGATATGTAGGCAGAAGGTGAAGCGTGGCCAGGGCCCAAATGTTGGTACCACGGCCCTGCGTCAACATATGATGCGTCACCATAAAGCGACCTGGGAGAACCGAGGCTCCCAAGGGGTGGTCCAGTCTGCTTCCTCACCGAGTGGCACGCCGCTCCCAATTTCTGCCAGCCAAGGCTCCAGCACCTCAGCCGAAGGCAGCTGTGCGTCATACCCATCCTCTGTCGCTCCTGCTCCTCCTCCTCCTCCTCCAAGTCATGCATCCCGCCAGCAATCCATCAGCAAAGCCATGTCCAAGAGACAGCAGTATGGGCCCACTCATCCTACGGCGCAGAAGCTAAATGTGCTCCTGTCCAAGTTGCTGGTGCTGCAGTTGCTCCCTTTTCAGGTGGTGGACTCTGCACCTTTCAGAGAACTGATGGCTTGTGCCGAGCCGAGGTGGAGAGTCCCAAGCCGTCATTTCTTTGCCAAGAAGGCAGTACCAGCGCTGCACACTTTTGTTGAACAGAAGGTGGGCCAGTCCTTGAGCATGTCAGTGTGTAGCAAATTGCATGGCAGCGCCGACGTCTGGAGCTGTAACTACGGTCAGGGACAGTACATGTCATTTACGGCCCACTGGGTGAATGTGGTCCCTTTGCAGCAGCAGCAGCAACTTGGACAGGTCACGCCGCTTCAACCTCCGCGCTCCCTGCCCATTGGGCCTGTGACACCGTGCGACTCGGCCTCCTCATCCTCCGCCATCTCCTCACCCTCCACTGTAGGCTCAAGTCTCAGTGCCCCTCCAGTCTACCATGTGTGCAGGGCACGGAGGTGTCACGCAGTGCTTCACATGGTTTGTCTTGGCGAAAGGAGTCACACAGGGGAGGAACTGCTTAAATTTATACATCAGGAAATCCAAACATGGCTTACTCCAAGAAAACTTGGAATGGGAATCATGGTTACCGACAATGGGAAGAACATTTTGTCTGCGCTGCGCCAAGGAAGCCTGACCCATGCCCCCTGCATGGCTCACGTCTTCAATCTGGTTGTCAAGCGGTTTCTGAAGTGTTCCCCCCATCTGCAAGACATCCTAACAACTTCAAAGAAACTTTGCATGCACTTCAGCCACTCATACACCGCCAAACACACCCTTCTTGAGCTACAGCGTCAGAACGGTATCCCCCAACATAGTCTGATTTGCGATGTTTCCACCCGTTGGAATTCCACCCTTCACATGTTGGACCGATTATATGAACAGAGAAAAGCCATCACGGATTTCCTGATGATCCAAGCGGATAGGGGGACTTGCCTGTGTAACTTCAATGTCAACCAGTGGCAGCTCATACGTGACACCTGCCGTTTGCTCAGGCCCTTTGAGGAAGCCACTTTATTTGTCAGTCGGCAGGATTACGGGATGAGCGACGTGATTCCACTGCTTCATGTACTACAGCACATGTTGGAAACCATGGCTGGTCAGGGCACTGGAGACATGGCGTCTACATCTTACGGACACACGAACCCCGTTGGAGCTGAACTGGAGGAGGAGGAGGAAGAGGAGGAGGAGTTGCCCAGCAAAACACAGTTTAGGCTTGGCGAAATGGCTGGTTTATCTAGTAAGCGGACAGGAGAGGAGGAGCAGGAGCAGCCAGAGGAGCTAGAGGTTTTTGAGGAAGGCGAGACAGAGGACCCGGACACACCGTGGCAGTATACAGTGGAGATGGAGACAGGTAGTCCCTCTGAGTCACTTGCGCAAATGGCAGGAAACATGCTCACGTGCTTGCGTAGTGACCCCAGAATTGTTTCCATTTGTCGGCGGGATGACTTCTGGCTGTCCACCTTATTGGACCCTCGCTTCCGGCACAAAATGGGGGCATTTTTAAACCCGCCAAGAGGGAGGACAAACTGAACTACTACAGAGACATTCTACGTAGGCAGTTGGCCGATGCCTATCTGCGCCATGGTCCATACTCTCGCATGTCTGACTCGAGGGGACCTCTGCGCTCACCTTCCACTGCCATGGCTGCTGGGGCGGTTGGCAGGAGCAGCAGCAGCAGCTCCATCAGCAGCAGCCTCAGTCTTCAGTCGCTAATGAGTAGCTTTCTACACCCGCATAGTGAGGCTACTCATGAGCAGCAGGAAGACCTGGAGCAGGACCTGAACCAGCAGGTCATGTCATACTTTGACATGACCATGCCAACACACCTTGAGGATCCGCTGGACTTCTGGGCAGCCAAACTTGATTTGTGGCCGCAACTAGCAGAGTTTGCCCTGGAAAAGCTGTCCTGCCCGGCAAGTAGCGTGCCATCTGAGCGGGTGTTCAGTGCGGCGGGGGCCATAGTTACGGCGAGGAGAACTCGTCTGCCAGGATTTCCAACCACCAATGCCTGATGCATGCGACTAGATTCAGCATGGTGCCACGTTTTACACTTTCCAAATGGTGCAAAACATATTTATGTCTTTAGGCAAATTTTTGGGCTCCTGCTGATGCCAACTTCAGGGTGTGCCTTTCAGCCAATGTTTGGCCTCCTGCTGCTGCTGCTTGCAACTCTAGGGTGTGATTCATCCAATTTTTGGGCTCCTGAAGCCAAGCCCAGTGTCTCTTTAAAGTAATGTTTGGGCTCCTGCTGCTGCCAACTCCAGGGTGTGATTCATCCAATTTTTGGGCTCCTGCTGCCAACTCCAGTGTCTCTTTAAAGTTATGTTTGGGCTCCTGCTGCTGCTGCTGCCAACTCCAGGGTGTGATTCATCCAATTTTTGGGCTGCTGCTGCCAACCCCAGTGTCTCTTTAAAGTAATGTTTGGGCTCCTGCTGCTGCTGCCAACTCCAGGGTGTGATTCATCCAATTTTTGGGCTCCTGAAGCCAACCCCAGTGTCTCTTTTAAGTAATGTTTGGGCTCCTGCTGCTGCCAACTCCAGGGTGTGATTCATCCAATTTTTGGGCTCCTGCTGCCAACTCCAGTGTCTCTTTAAAGTTATGTTTGGGCTCCTGCTGCTGCTGTTGCCAACTCCAGGGTGGGATTCATCCAATTTTTGGGCTCCTGAAGCCAACCCCAGTGTCTCTTTAAAGTAATGTTTGGGCTCCTGCTGCTGCTGCCAACTCCAGAGTGTGATTCATCCAATTTTTGGGCTCCTGCTGCCAATCCCAGTGTCTCTTTAAAGTAATGTTTGGGCTCCTGCTGCTGCTGCTGCTGCCAACTCCAGGGTGTGATTCATCCACTTCTTGGGCTCCTGCTGCCAACCCCAGTGTCTCTTTAAAGTAATGTTTGGGCTCCTGCTGCTGCTGCTGCTGCAAACTCCAGGGTGTGATTCATCCAATTTTTGGGCTCCTGCTGCCAACTCCAGTGTCTCTTTAAAGTAATGTTTGGGCTCCTGCTGCTGCTGCTGCCAACTCCAGGGTGTGATTCATCCAATTTTTTGGGCTCCTGAAGCCAACCCCAGTGTCTCTTTAAAGTAATGTTTGGGCTCCTGCTGCTGCTGCTGCCAACTCCAGGGTGTGATTCATCCAATTTTTGGGCTCCTGCTGCCAACCCCAGTGTCTCTTTAAAGTAATGTTTGGGCTCCTGCTGCTGCTGCCAACTCCAGGGTGCGATTCATCCAATTTCTGGGCTCCTGTTGCCAACCCCAGTGTCTCTTTAAAGTAATGTTTGGGCTCCTGCTGCTGCTGCTGCTGCTGCCAACTCCAGGGTGTGATTCATCCAATTTTTGGGCTCCTGCTGCCAACTCCAGTGTCTCTTTAAAGTTATGTTTGGGCTCCTGCTGCTGCTGCTGCCAACTCCAGGCTGTGATTCATCAAATTTTTGGGCTCCTGAAGCCAACCCCAGTGTCTCTTTAAAGTAATGTTTGGGCTCCTGCTGCTGCTGCTGCTGCCAACTCCAGGGTGTGATTCATCAAATTTTTGGGCTCCTGAAGCCAACCCCAGTGTCTCTTTAAAGTAATGTTTGGGCTCCTGCTGCTGCTGCTGCTGCCAACTCCAGGGTGTGATTCATCCAATTTTTGGGCTCCTGCTGCCAACTCCAGTGTCTCTTTAAAGTTATGTTTGGGCTCCTGTTGCTGCTGCTGCCATCTCCAGGGTGTGATTCATCCAATTTTTTGGCTCCTGAAGCCAACCCCAGTGTCTCTTTAAAGTAATGTCTGGGCTCCTGCTGCTGCTGCTGCCAACTCCAGGGTGTGATTCATCCCATTTTTGGGCTCCTGCTGCCAACTCCAGTGTCTCTTTAAAGTAATGTTTGGGCTGCTGCTGCCAACTCCAGGGTGTGATTCATCCAATTTTTGGGCTCCTGCTGCCAACTCCAGTGTCTCTTTAAATTTATGTTTGGGCTCCTGCTGCTGCTGCTGCCAACTCCAGGGTGTGATTCATCCAATTTTTGGGCTCCTGAAGCCAACCCCAGTGTCTCTTTAAAGTAATGTTTGGGCTCCTGCTGCTGCTGCTGCTGCCAACTCCAGGGTGTGATTCATCCAATTTTTGGGCTCCTGAAGCCAACCCCAGTGTCTCTTTAAAGTAATGTTTGGGCTCCTGCTGCTGCTGCCAACTCCAGGGTGTGATTCATCCAATTTTTGGGCTCCTGAAGCCAACCCCAGTTTCTCTTTAAAGTAATGTTCGGGCTCCTGCTGCTGCTTGCAACTCCAGGGTGTGATTCATCCAATTTTTGGGCTCCTGCTGCTGCCAACTCCAGTGTCTCTTTAAAGCAATGTTTGGGCTCCTGCCCCTCATAGTGATGCCACTTCAACTCTATGCAATTGTGCCGCTCTGCGATTCTATTAGCGATGCCTCTGATCTGCATGTGATATTTATTTAAAGTATTATTTAACTAACCCAGCACGCATCCTATGCGTGTTACAGGAAGGCAGAATGGTTTACAACCCTATTGAGGCTCTAGGAGGCTCAGAAATACCCATTTTTAATAGCGATTCGTCGCAAATAAATTCGGGTCGAACCGATTTTTGACGGAAAATTCGGCGAATCAGTCGAATCAAATTTTTCGCTCATCTCTAATTCAGATATTTTTACATATGTTACCCAGTTTAGAATGCTACTAATTAGCACTTTATTTGAGTTAATAAAATTTTTTATTAAATAAAATTTTTAATTTAGGGAATTATTAGATGCAAAAACAAATTGTTAGATCCAAATTCTCAAATGCCCTTTCTATCCTTTCCTCCAGGGCTATGGTTTAAATTGACCTTTCAGACATAAATGACTGGAGAGCGATTAACCCTTTAAGTGCCAGCCTACCTGGAGCATTCTTCATTCTCTGTTGCCAGACCCTTTTGCACTATTTTGCACTCCACATGTTCAACTGTGATTTTTGAAGGGATTTTCAGGGAATTCCCAGGGAAGTTATATATTCTTTTTTTCAGCAGAATCTGGGCTTTAACATGCCCCAATATTTTGGGGTGAAATATGTACAAAAAATAAAAAAAAATCAATTTTTTTACAATTTGTAGTATCTTTTGTAATAAAAAAAGTAATTTTGTCAATAAAATCTTACTGCGTGTGAAATCCTAATTTTTCCCGGTTACAGCGGTACCACATATGTATTGGTAGACACCCTTTCCTGCCCCGGAGACTCCCCCAAACTGAAACAGCGCTTTAGGAGATTTTCAGATAAAATACAAATATGCTAAGCGCTAGGCGCACCTTGCAGTTTTTCAAGAAAAACAACCCTTTACATTTGAAATACCCCCAACAAACTATATATTCTCTGGAAGTACACACCTCAAGTTTTTTAGGTGTACCAGGCTTGTTAACATGGAAGCAGTTTTCTGGAAGTAATTCCTCAATGAATTCTTTGGTAGCACAGAGTTTCACTAAAAAAGAATAAAAAAGCAGAATCAAACTCATATTTTCCTAAAACTCAAACTCATATTTTCCAAAAAAACAATATGCAAACTAGAAAAAACAAGCCCAGTCTGAAAAAGCAAGGTCCCCTGAACAGAACAATACCCAACATGCATAGCTACTGTCAAGGAAAGAGTAAAGCATGCGCGTAAGGGTAATTTTACTTGAAAATTTCAGCTCTGCAGACAATGCTTACCTCCCATCCATCCCTGGGCACTGTGTCCCACGCTGATCACTTTGGCTTCTGCTCTCCTGCTGCTGCTGGAAGTCTTTTATAGCTGCTGGCCAACAGAGCATAAGGGGTTATTGTTAAAAACCCTTAAAAATCTAAAGAAAATGAAATGGGGTCCCCCTTACCCAGCATTACCAGCCCGGGACCAGCTATGGAGGCTTATAGCAACAGAGTGGAGGGGCCAGCTTTTGTGGTCCCCCACCCTGCAGCCTACAAGCCCATATACCTTGTGTGGGCCCAGGCTTTTCTGCCCCCCCCTGGTCTTTGGGGAGGCAGGTAATTTGGGGTGCGGGGGTTAATGCAAGACACCCGCTAGCCGCAGGTGACTTGCCAGCCCCCAGCCTTGTGAACTGGTATAGGGGTCTCATGGACCCCTTACCAGTTCACAAAGGGTTAACAATAGAAATAAAAACACAGAGACATAAGAAAAAAAAATGACATTTATTTCTTTTTTTTTTTACTTTACTCACCTCCGATCCTCCTCCTCTGTCCCCCAGCGATCTGCAATGACAGCTGCGGGCGCTTGGAGGAGAGAGCCTGGGGGATCACAGCCCTCTCCCCACCTCCAACCTCTCTCCTCCCAGCACCCGACAAGACTGACAGTCTTGGGTGCGGGTCTTAAGAAGCTGGCTGCCGTGGGGCGGGGCTGGCAGGAGCAATCCAGGAAGTGAAGGGGAGGGCGATTTATCGCTCTCTCCTCACCTCGGAAGAGCCTGGAGGGGGGCGATCGGAGGCCCCCAGTGAAGAGGAGACCTGGCGGGAGGCAGCACAACTGCAGGTAAGTAAATGTCATTTTTTTTTTTTACTGTTAGTGGCAGCGGCAACTGGGGTGGGGCTATTCCAGGGGCTCTCCTGGAGCCATCTGAGCCCCCACGGGGGCTCGGATGGCACCAAATTAAAGCGGAGACCCGGCCAGATCCAGAGGGGTTGGGTGCATATTTTTTTACTTAATTTTTTTTACTAGCAGCGCGGAAATTCAAACACGTAACACCTACGTACTTGGCGCTTAAGGCCCGGACAAGAGAGCATGTAGGTGCTACGTGCTTGGCTCTTAAAGAGTTAAATAGGCAGAGATGGGAATCCCGATGAGGATTGCAAAACTGCAGCTTTAACCCGCTAACAGTTTTGCCCCGCACTGGATAGTGAGAAAAGGAGCTCAAACAGAAATCTAACTCCTACTGCCCTGGAATTAGTTAAAGGAGGACTATTGCGAAAAAATTACCCAATGATATAAATACATATACATTTGCTGGATGGCAGGAGGAGGGGGTCACTTATACACCCACCATTAAGAAATAGCCAGCCAAGTATGTTTCTTACCTTTAGAAAGGGAGAGGAATCAGGGGTGACAGGTTGTGATACACTCAAACCTGGCGTCCCTGAATTTTACTCCTACCAGGAGAAGAACACCACAAGCTTGCCCCCAATTTAAAGGCTCCACATTCCCTTAATCCACCAGACCCACAATTAATAGTCAAGGTACATCTGATTTCTCCCAAATACTTACAAATTTGGAAGATTATATAGCATTCTCACTTCCTATAACCTAAGTAACCTTTCTAACTGATGTAAGTAACCCAAGCCCCCTTCCCCTATAGGGCCTCTGGTTCTGTTTTCCCAGCCAGCTTTCTATTTTACTAGCCAGTGTCAAAGTATTAGGATCAGGTTGAAATGTAGCTATGCAAGTAAAAAGGTGATTTAATGCTGATAGTGAAGAATTCGTATAACATAGTATATTACATAATATTTACATTAGGTATATTATGTACAATCTTTAACACAAATAGAGTATATTGGACTGCTGATAAGGATTCTAGAAGGTTGTTTCGGCATATAGGGGAATGAAAGTCCTTGGGTGACGCCCTTATGGGTAGTATAGGTAATAGTTAATCAGTCACAGAGAGCATATTAACAAGGATCAGTTTCAGGAACAAAAATGAGAGAGCTTACAGACAGAAATACCAGGATGATAACACAGAAACCCTCGATGATTCGGTACTGGACCTTTCTCAACAGGTGCGGTAACCTAAAGGTAGCTGTGAGCTGTATTTAAGGGTAGTAAAGCCCTCTCCAGCATGAGAAAAACTCTCACGCTTCTGTTTTCTGCCTGTAAGCTCTCTTTTTGTTCCTCAAACTGATTGATTTAGTTTATCCGTGTGGCTCTGCTTTTTATGTGACTATTGGGAGTATAAAAAAATTAATTTTGCTATATATGTTGGTCTGAACTGGCTATATGAAAGCTTTTGTGAAGCTTTATATGGCATTTCTTTGTTTGTAAAATGTGCAATGTGATGTTTGGAAATTTGTACATATATGTGATTTTTGATATGACTTATAAAAAACAATAAAAATTATTTGAAATAAAGAGGCACAACCCCCTCTCCAGACACTTTTGGGTTTTGTTTAACATGTTTTTGCGGCATCACATTTTGAGATGTCCCACTATGTGAAACCCCTGGTTCACCTCATTTAGCTCACATATTCCCGGAGCACTCGCTGTGTCTCAGTATATAGGATAGAGTATAGAATGAAGTCATCCACTCCTCCAGATATAAAACCTACTTTTGGCGGCAGCCATGTGTTTTTTACATTCAACCCATTCAACCCATTCAACCAACGGGTAAAGAGTCCATGAGACCCTCATATCAGTTCACAGGGCAGGAGGGGGCTGGCAAGTTACCTGGCAAAGCCCGTGGGGGGCAGAGGAGTCCGGAAAAAAAAGCCTTGGCCAACCCCTCCCCATTTTTTAAATTTTTATCGAGGGCTACCAATACATATGAGAAGAATAATGAAGCATGGACGTTTTCTTAAAAAAGATTTTATTTATTTGAAAAAACTGGAGAAAATGTAATAGTTTTCAATTTGTACATAAAATTATTATGAAAGCACAGAAAACATGACAAGCAAGACAATTTCATGTTAAAGCAAAAAAAAAAAAAAAAAAACAATATATAACTTTTCTGGAAATTACTGTAAAAATCACTAGGGATGAGCGAATTGATCCGGAAGACGCACCTGGATTCTTTCCGAATTTCATGGAAAATTCGTTTCTGAACGAATCCGAATTTCCCCATGATTCGATCGATCAAAGTTTTCCTTTAAACTCCATTCATTTCAGTGACAGGCATTCTAAGATGGTCGACGCACATGTCCAGACATGTACCCTGGGGCAAGGTATGATGGGACAGTCACATGCAGCCTATCAGCAGCCAGGAAGCCCGGTGACGTCACCGTGCTATATAAAGCGGCGGCCATCTTGCTTGTGCGCATTTCAGACTTGCATTCGTGAGACAGCGCCGGTTGCTGCAGACAGGGACAGACAGTTGGCGATAGGTAGGGAGAGTTACAGATAGGTAGGGAGATTTACAGATAGGTAGGGATATTTAGAGAGGCAGACAGAGCCAGGAAAAGATAGTGGAAAACCGGAACAATCCAGGGACAGCATAAAAGTGACAGTGACAGGGTGATTTGCCTGATCAGTTTTCAATTCAATTTGATTTCTTTGTGCTGTAAACCGTAATCTGTCTTGCCACTGTGCATGCCATCTATGCAGTGCCTTATGTAATCCTATCTGTTACACACAAGCATTTAAATAACTGGATTAGTGTTAATATTTTGGGGTCTGCTTTAAATACACCAGGCCACTGCGCATGCCATCTATGCAGTGCCTTATGTAACCCTATCTGTTACACACAAGCATTTAAATAACTGAATTAGTGTTAATACTTTTGGGTCTGCTTTAAATACACCAGGCCACTGTGCATGCCATCTATTCAGTGCCTTATGTAACCCTATCTGTTACACACAAGCATTTAAATAACTGGATTAGTGTTATTGCATTTTGAATTGTTTTTTGTCCTGCTGTCAATACACCAGGCCGCAGGGTATCCCAAACCACCACGTTGCACCCTATCTGTTATACTAAATAAGCATCTACAGCCTCAACTTTATTAAGTTATTGCATTTTGAATTGGTTTTTGTCCTGCTGTCAATACACCAGGCTGCAGGGTATCCCAAACCACCATGTTGCACCCTATCTGTTATACTAAATAAGCGTCTACAGCCTCAGCTTTATTAAGTTATTGCATTTTGAATTGGTTTTTGTCCTGCTGTCAATACACCAGGCCGCAGGGTATCCTAAACCACCACATTGCACCCTATCTGTTATACTAAATAAGCATCTACAGTTTCAGCTTTATTAAGCTATTGCATTTTGAATTGGTTTTTGTCCTGCTGTCAATACACCAGGCTGCAGGGTATCCCAAACCACCACGTGGCACCCTATCTGTTATACTAAATAAGCGTTGTTCAGCATCAGCTTTATTAAGCTATTGCATTTTGCATTGGTTTTTGTCCTGCTGACAATACACCAGGCCGCAGGGTATCCCAAACCACCACGTGGCACCCTATCTGTTATACTAAATAAGCGTCTGCAGCCTCAGCTTTATTAAGTTATTGCATTTTGAATTGGTTTTGGTCTGCTTTAAATACACCAGGCCGCAGGGTATCCCAAACCACCACGTGGCACCCTATCTGTTATATTAAGTAAGCGTCTACAGCCTCAGCTTTATTAAGTTATTGCATTTTGAATTGTTTTTTGTCCTGCTGTCAATACACCAGGCCGCAGTGTATCCCAAACCACCACGTTGCACCCTATCTGTCATACTAAATAAGCGTCTACAGCCTCAGCTTTATTAAGTTATTGCATTTTGAATTGGTTTTTGTCCTGCTGTCAATACACCAGGCCGCAGGATATCCCAAACCACTACGTGGCACCCTATCTGTTATACTAAATAAGTGTCTACAGCCTCAGCTTTATTAAGTTATTGCATTTTGAATTGGTTTTTGGTCTGCCTTTTACAAAAAAACACCAGCCCTCCTGGGTATCCTAAACCTGCACTTAGCAGCCTATCTGTTATACTAAATATGCTTGTTCATCCTTCCTCAGCTTAATCAAAGTATTGCATTTTGAATTGGTTTTTGGTCTGCCTTTAACAAAAAAAACACCAGGCTGCAGGGCATCCCAAACCTGCATTAGGCAGCCTGTTATACTAAATACGCTTGTTGATCCTTCCTCAGCTTAATCAAAGTATTGCATTTTGAATAGGTTTTTGTCCTGCAGTCAAAACACCAGCCCACATGGGCATCCCAAACCAGCACGTCACCCTATCTTTTATACTAAATAAGCTTGTCCAGCCTCAGTTTTATTAAGCTATTGCATTTTGAATTGGTTTTTGTCCTGCTGTCAAAACACTTGGGCATCCCAAACCAGCACATGTCACCCTATCTGTTATACTAAATAAGCTTCTACAGGCCCCTTTTTTTTTTTTGTTTTTTTTTTTTTTTATATAGAGCTGTAATAGATTATATAGTGAGGTAAATTCGCCATTTTGCACCATTATATACAGGCCCCTTTTTTTTTTGTTTTGTTTTTTTTTATATAGAGCTGTAATAGATTATATAGTGAGGTAAATTCGCCATTTTGCACCATTATATAGAGAAGTCCACTGTGTAAATCTGAGGAGCAATAGTTTATACAGTATTGTGAGGTAAATTCGCTGTTTTGCACTATTATATATATCAACCTAAATCCCTGTGTAAATCTGAGGAGCAATAGTTTATATTGTGAGGTAAAATTGCCATTTTATAGAGCAGGCCCTGTCTGAAAATCTCATTTTGCAATCTATGTTATATTGTGAGCTAAATTCGCCATGTTGCACCATTCTAGAGTGGCCCTCCTGTGTAAATCAGAGCAGCAATAGTTAATATTGGACAATACATTTTCCCTGTTTGCACCATTATATGGAGCAGCCCCTGAGTAAATCTGGGGGGCAATAGTTTATATTATGAGGTAAATTCATGGTTTTGCACCATTACATAGAGCAGTCCCTATATAAACCTGAGAAATAGGTTATATTGTGTGAGTTAAATCCGCTCTTGGTTTTGTAGCATTATATAGAGCAGCTCCTGTGTCAATCTGAGGGGCAATAGCTTCTACTGTGAGGGAAATTTGCCATTTTGCAGCATAATATAGAGCAGCCCAGTTGCCATCTAAATCAACTACTGGCCGGGCAAGCACGTGAGCATGCATCGTGCCATTTGTGCAAGTGACTCGGAGGGACTACCTGTCTCCATCTCCACTGCAAACTGCCACGGTGTGTCTGGGTCCTCTGTCTCACCTTCCACACAACCCTCTAGCTCCTCTGGCTGCTCCTGCTCCTCCTCTCCTGTCAGATGACTAGATAAAATGGTCATTTTGTCAAACCTAAACTGTGCTTCGCTGTGCCCCACCCCCTCCTCCTCGTCCACTTCAGCCCCCACAGGCTTCATGTGGTTGTGAAATGTATGCGCCATGTCTCTAGTGCCCTGACCAGCCATGGTTTCCAACATGTGTTGTAGTACATGAAGCAGTGAAATCTCATCGTTCATCTCATAGTCCTGGTGACTGACTAATAAAGTAGCTTCCTCAAAGGGCCTGAGCAAACGGTAGGTGTCACGTATGAGCTGCCACTGGTTTACATTGAAGTTACACAGGGGAGTCCCCCTATCCGTTAGGATCATCAAGAAATCCGTGATGGCTTTTCTCTGTTCCTATAGTCGATCCTGCATATGGAGGGTGGAATTCCAACGGGTAGAAACATCGCAAATCAGACTATGTTGGGGGATACCGTTCTGACACTGAAGCTCAAGAAGGTTGTGCTTGGCGGTGTAGGAGTGCCTGAAGTGCATGCAAAGTTTCCTTACCGTTGTTAGGATGTCTTTCAGATGGGGGGAAGACTTCAGAAAACGCTTGACAACTAGATTGAACACGTGTGCCATGGCAGGACGCATGGCTCAGGCTTCCTTGTCGCAGCGCAGACAAGATGTTCAGTCACCATGGGTCCCATTTGCAGTTTTCGTGGAGTAAGCCATGATTTCATGTATTGAGTTCTCATTTTTAGCAGCTCCTCCTATGTGTGACTCTGTTGCTCAAGGCAAACCATGTGAAGAACAGCGTGAAACCGCCGTGTCCTGCACACATGGTAGGCTGGAAGGGCACTGGGAAAAAAAAAAAAAATTAAAAAAGAGAAAAAATACATATTTAGAAAAAAAAGTTAAAAAAAAAATTTGTACAAAAATTCACAAAATATTAAAAGGCAATGGAAAAAAATATAAAAAAATAATATATATATATATATATATATATATATATATATATATATTTCTAAAAAATGCAAAATATTAAAAAAAAAATACAAAATTAACCAAAAAAAAAAAAATGTTGATACATTTTATGTTACTGTTATTATGTTATATGTTATTGTTGCTATGTTATATGTCATTATATGTTATTATTATAAATATTGTTAACTATTAATATGTAATTGACAATTTGCCACTTTTCTCTGTGACACCATTGCTAAGTGCAAGTGCACTGTCACATGCACAAAGGCTAGGAGCGTGGAGGCCACAGCGGAGGGACCTGTCCAAGTTGATTTTGTGGTTGTGCAGGAACCACAATCACCCAGTGGTCCTAAAAGTATATTTATTGTCCCTGACCATAATTACAGCTCCAGACGTAGGCACTGCTGTGCACTTTGGTACACACTGACAGGCTAAAGGACTGCCCCACCTTCTGTTCAACAAAATTGTACAGGGCTGGTACTGCCTTCTTCGCAAAGAAATGACAGCATGGGACTCTCCACCTCGGCTCGGCACAAGCCATCAGTTCTCTGAAAGGTCCACCAACTCAAAAAGGGAGGGACTTCAGCACCAGCAACTTATACAGGAGCACATTTAGCTTCTGCACGTTGGATGAGTGGGCACATACTGTTGTCTCTTGGACATGGCTTGGCAATGGATTGCTGGCGGAATGACTGACTCAGATTAAGAGGAGGAGGAGCATCTGGAGCGAAAGAGGATGGGTATGACACACAGGAGGTGGTGGAGCCTTGGCTGGATGGAGCAGAGAGCGGTGTGCCACTGGGTAATGCGGGAGGCTGGACCACCATTTTGGAGCCAACTCTCCCGGGCCGCTTTATGGTAACGCTGCAAATGTTGACGCAGGGCTGTGGGTCCAACATTGGGACCCTGGCCACACTTCACCTTCTGCCTACACATCTTTCGTATAGCCATGTTAACCTCCTGCGGATGCTTGATGAAAAACTGCAACATGGGCTTGTAGCTGATTTCTCCTACCAACAGTCCGCACTAATTCACTGATGCTGCTGCCTCTGTCGCCACCAGTTCCAGGGACCCTCTTCCACTACCTCCTGGGAAGATAGCCTGCCGCGAGAGTGGTCTACCCCGAGCACATTTGCCTCCATACTTTCCCGTTCTGCCACCATGCTGGCCGCTAAATCTGGCACTCTCCATCACTCCAAGCCTTTAAAAGTGCCCTCAAAACTCACTGATGTCCTCCTCAGGTTCCTCAACAGTGTCTGCTTAAGGAGCCAAAACGCTTGCAACACCTCCTCCCATGACACTCTCCTTATCACTACTTGCCCGCCTAGTGGAAGAAGCGGCAAGTGTCTCCTCCACTTCTTGGCTGGCCAGTAGCTGCTGATTTTTCTGATTATCAGATCGTCCTCACTGAATAGTGGAGCTGAACCCAAAGCATAACATACAACAGACAGTTGACTGGGGGTGTCAGATGTCACTTGTGATGCAGTGGATGATCGTGTTAACCAATGGATGACGGCAGATAGGTTGCTGTTCAAGACACGACCGCTAGCTGAACCCGGGAGATCAAGCCTCTCACTGAGACTCCTGCTGCCACTCACCCCTATTCTGCATAGACCTCTGCTTGATGAAATGAGGCCTTATATGTTACTATGTTACTAATATGTTACTATGTTACTAATATGTTACTATGTTACTAATATGTTACTATGTTACTAATATGTTACTAATCTGTCACTCTCCATGTTTTTTTTTTGAGAGACTGGCCTGCGTGGAAATGAATCTGGCATGGATCAGCCAAGATTTCCACCCACCAATGCCTGATGCATTAGAGTAGATTGATGATGGGGCCAGACCAACACTAAAGAAATATGGATCGCGCAAAACAGATTTAAGGCGCTGCTCTCCAGTTACAGACATTCCTCCGCATCAGACCACAAGTAATTATTGAGAAAATGCTTTACGTTACTCTTACTTTTTATTAATATTCTTCGGATAAGATATATGTGCCGAAAATCTGTATATGTTCTCTTCATGCTGCTGCCAACTCCAGGGTGTGTCTTTCTGGCAATTTTGGGCTCCTGCTGCTGCTGCTTGCAACTCCAGGGTGTCATTCATCCAATTTTTGGGCTCCTGCTGCCAACTCCAGTGTCTCTTTCAAGCTATGTTTGGGATCCTGCTGCTGCTGCTGCTGCTTGCAACTCCAGGGTGTGATTCATCCAATTTTTGGGCTCCTGCAGCCAACTCCAGTGTCTCTTTCAATCTATGTTTGGGCTCCTGCTGCTGCTGCTTGCAACTCCAGGGTGTGAGTCATCCAATTTTTGGGCCCCTGCAGCCAAATCCAGTGTCTCCTTCAACCTACGTTTGGGATCCTGCTGCTGCTGCTGCTTGCAACTCCAGGGTGTGATTCATCCAATTTTTGGGCTCCTGCAGCCAACTCCAGTGTCTCTTTCAATCTATGTTGGGCTCCTGCTGCTGCTGCTTGCAACTCCAGGGTGTGAGTCATCCAATTTTTGGGCTCCTGCAGCCAAATCCAGTGTCTCTTTCAAGCTATGTTTTGGCTCCTGCTGCTGCTTGCAACTCCAGGGTGTGATTCATCCAATTTTGGCCTCCTGAAGCCAACTCTAGTGTCTCTTTAAAGCAATGTTTGGGCTCCTGCTGCTGCTTGCAACTCCAGGGTGTGATTCATCCAATTTTTGTGCTCCTGCTGCCAACTCCAGTGTCTCTTTCAAGCTATGTTTGGGATCCTGCTGCTGCTGCTTGCAACTCCAGGGTGGGATTCATCCAATTTTTGGGCTCCTGCAGCCAACTCCAATGTCTCTTTCATGCAATGTTTGGGCTCCTGCTGCTGCTTGCAACTCCAGGGTGTGATTCATCCAGTTTTTGGGCTCCTGCTGCCAACTCCAGTGTGTCTTTCAAGCTATGTTTGGGCTCATGCAGCTGCTTGCAACTCCAGGGTGTGAGTCATCCAATTTTTGGGCTCCTGCAGCCAAATCCAGTGTCTCTTTCAAGCTATGTTTGGGCTCCTGGTGCTGCTGCTTGCAACTCCAGGGTGTGATTCATCCAATTTTTGGCCTCCTGAGGCCAACTCCAGTGTCTCTTTAAAGCAATGTTTGGGCTCCTGCTGCTGCTTGCAACTCCAGGGTGTGATTCATCCAATTTTTGGGCTCCTGCTGCCAACTCCAGTGTCTCTTTCAAGCTATGTTTGGGATCCTGCTGCTGCTGCTTGCAACTCCAGGGTAGGATTCATCCAATTTTTGGGCTCCTGCTGCCAACTCCAGTGTCTCTTTCAAGCTATGTTTGGGCTCCTGCTGCTGCTTGCAACTCCAGGGTGTGATTTATCAAATTTTTGGGCTCCTTTTGCCAACTCCAGTGTCTCTTTCAAGCTATGTTTGGGCTCCTGCTGCTGCTTGCAACTCCAGGATGTGATTTATACAATTTTTGGGCTCCTGAAGCCAACTCCAGTGTCTCTTTAAAGTAATGTTTGGGCTCCTGCTGCTACTGCTGCTTGCAACTCCAGGGTGTGATTCAGCCAATTTTTGGGCTCCTGCTGCCAACTCCAGTGTGTCTTTCAAGCTATGTTTGGGCTCCTGCTGCTGCTGCTTGCAACTCCAGGGTGTGATTCATCCAATTTTTGGGCTCCTTCTGCCAACCCCAGTGTCTCTTTCAAGCTATGCTTGTGCTCCTGCTGCTGCTTGCAACTCCCGGGTGTGATTTATCCAATTTTTGGGCTCCTGCAGCCAAATCCAGTGTCTCTTTAAAGCAATGTTTGGGCTCCTGCTGCTGCTGCTTGCAACTCCAGGGTGTGATTCATTAAATTTTTGGGCTCCTGCAGCCAACTCCAGTGTCTCTTTGAAGCAATGTTTGGGCTCCTGCAGCTGCTGCTGCTGCTTGCAACTCCAGGGTGTGATTCAGTTAATTTTTGGGCTCCTGCTGCTGCCAGCTCCAGGGTGTGTTTTTCAGGCACTATAGGGGCCCCTCATAGTGATGCCACCTCAACTCTCTGCAATTGCGCCGCTTTACGATTCTATTTGCGATGCCTCCGATCTGCATGTGATAATTATTTACAGTATAATTTCAATAACCCAGCAAGCGTCCTATGCGTGTTACAGCAAGGCAGAACGGTTTACAACCCTATTGAGGCTCTAGGAGGCTCAGAAATAGCCGTTTTTAATAGCGATTTGTCGCGAAAAAATTTGGGTCGAAAAATTCGGCGAATCAGTCGAATCAAATTTTTCAAAAGTTTGCTCATCTCTAAAAATCACAGTTAAAGATACACAGCACAAAATTGTGAAAATTGCCTTTTAACAGAGAGTGAGGAAGAGCCTTATTTATGAAGCATCATCACCCCACAGCGACACCTTTTGCCTCGTGCAATTTGAAGTCATATTATAGTCAAAAACAAAAAGACTCTATACTGATCTTTCACCCAGCACATGTTATCGCTGCTAGTTCAGTGTTCGGCTGCTAGTTCGGTGCGAAGAGACTTACCGGATTGCCCGTTGGCAGACCTGTGCCCGGCACTGATCCCTCCGCAGCAGCAGCTTCATTGCAGGACTCCCCTGTTCAGTTGTAGACAAGGATGGGGCATGCCATCATTACAGGAATGATGGCACGCCCCCCTCTATTCACTGAAATGCTGAAATGTTGGGAGGATGTGCCATAGTTCCTGTGATGATGGTGCGTCCTGCCCTTGTCTACAACCGAACAGCGGTGTCCTGCAATGAAGCTGCAGAGGAGGAGGCATTGGTGCCCTGTGCGAGTCTCATCACATCAGACTAGCAGCGATAGCCTGCGCTTGATGAAAGTAAGTATAGTTTTTTTTTGTTGTTGTTGTTTTTAAGTATAATATGAATTTAACAAAAAAGAGGCCAATGTGGTTGCAAGTTAGCGTCTTATTTAACACTAGCGCTCAAAAGGTTGCAGAGACAGAAGTTGTGGGCGAAGTAGCACCATTTGAAACCTGGTGATGTAGGTCAAAATGCCATAGAGCACAATGGGCAGAACTGGATTAAAGTGTTTTATGTTTATAATTAATATTACACACATTCAGAACCTGCAATGTGGCTGGCCAATAATGGAAAAGGAACTTGATGTTGCCAAATGACATTTGTTTTTCCATAGTGGTTTCTTTTTGTAACAAACATGTAACAACATCTAAAACACAGCCTAAATGCTCTGTACAGTTTGCCCCCTTAATTTCCAGCAGTGACATTTTGTAACTGTAATGATGAAATGCTGACCAGCGTCAGAAAAATACAGTGCCAATCTTTTCAAAGAGGAAAAGCCGAAAAGACAGTAGTATAAAGCGGCGCTCACTGGCACAGGGATAATAGGCAGTTGGGTCCAACAGGCACTGACATAGGCCATCCAATATCTAGTGCACCAATCAATCAAGCATCCGGTGCTGCAACTTCTAGTACCATTGTAGTCCACAGTACAGCGCCAGAAAAGACAAACAAGCTGCATACCAAAGTGGGGTCACAAGCATAAAAAATGAGTATTAAATCATCTCTTACCATTTACTAACTGCCAAAAACTTTAATCTTTGAATTGGGCTTTATTTTGGATCTATACCCTAATTGCATTTCTCCTTAGTGTGTAAACCTACCCCCCAATGCCTTGCTATAATACTGGGTATTTCACTTACTAACCATAAAACCATTAACTTAATACCTAACTAACCAGCAAATAAAAATGTGGCACTGGGAGCCCCATATAGCTGGGAGCCCCGGTAAGTTACAGCCCGGGCTGATTGGAGAACAAAAAGGGCATTCACTGGCTCAGTAAGTATAAACTGCAGAGGAATAAAGTAAGGTTAGGGGTTTAATTTAATTAAATATGGCAAAATTGCGTTAGGTGGTATAAGCACAAAGCCAAAAGTTGACCTTCAAATCTGAAATTCCCTGGAAAGACTGCAGAACCCAATTTAAAATGTCATATGGCAGCAAAGATTCCGCTTATAACAATGACAACTATAGCATTCCAGTACTTTACTTTGAATCCACCAAATATACAAATTCGCTATTGAAAAACTAAACATCATTCGCACTCAATTTACAAAGTATTCAGTTAAATATTTGTCATGAATGTACATAAATGAACTAAAATCTCATTTATTTATTTTGGCACCTACCAACATGAAGCGTGCTTCAAACCTTGTTACACTCCAAGCTAAAGCAAACAAGTCATCCAAAAAATATCAATGTGACTTCTGAACCATAGCAACCATTATTAATCATAAAAAAACTCTAAATGGGTAAAATTAAGTTATGACTAGCAAGTGAAGATGAGTGTGCTACAAATGTGTCAGGGTATCAAAAATATAAGCTTCTGCCAGCACTATGTGTTAAAGCTAACATATACATTGTGGGAGGAAAATTGGCTAATCTTTTATTGAAGAATAAGAAAATTAAAATATATCATATTTATATTACACCCAGTTGGTACCAGTTGGGGCCTGGGCATCAGACTTATCCCTCAGCACTTAATACTTAGCTAGCTAGCTTCAACTGGTCCAGACAGGGTCTCTGTGAGAGCAGTATCTGGTCTAACCCATAGGCCTTGATTGAAGAATCTTCCTACCTACTGATTCTATTTTTAATTAGGTATTTTAAAGATCAGCTTCACTTTAAGCTTTTGTTGATCTAAAAATGAATGTATTCTATAAAACACTGACAAAATATAAATAAATCTTAGAGTATTTGAATGCTTATAAAGATTGGTACTAGAAAGCAAGTAATCAAGCAAGCAATCAAGCAAACAAGGAATTAAATAATTACGTGGTTACATATAGAAATGACTGAGGAGACAGCCGCAAAAATAAGAGGCAGATTCATTACTAGCGCCAGGTTTGGGCAGCTGAGCGTCTGTAGTGAGGCGCTTAGCGTGGCCGCCCACTGTGGGTCACTATTACAGAGCGCCTCAGTCGCTGTAGTAACATGGCCGGCATTGAAGTGTTGCTTTTTGTGAGTCGCTGTAAAGGCACTGTACAGTCACTCACCATTCAATGCAGCGTCTGAGCGTTCCTAGGCTGCTCTAACACCACCATTGTTTATAATCTTATCTTGCCAATGTTATCAAGATTCTAAACAATTTATTGTTTCAAAAACACATTTTGTTTGTATGTTTTTTTAAATATTTTTATTTGTTTAATATTTTTTTTCTTAATTCATTTTGTTTTGTCTTAATGCATTTTTTTGTCTTTTTATTGTTCTTAATGCATTCATTTTTTTTTTGTTATTAATGCATTTTTATATTTTGTTTGTTCTTAATGTTTTTTTTGTGTGGAGTTAGACAATAATATTATAAATAAAAACCTAACACAAATGTATGTGAAATACTATAAATATATATACTATAAATATTTATTAAGTTTAAAAAAACAGGCTAACATGGCTACGAACCAAAACAGCTGCACAGTGGCAAACCTAGTTCCCCCCACCCTGTCGTTCATTCTGCATCTCCAGCAGCATTCAAACCGATTCCATCAGATATTGCCACAGTCTGTGATGCTCATCTGCACAAGCTGTGGGAAAGAAAAGACACAATTATCTGTTTTTATTTTGATGAAAGGAAGAGAACATCTGGGGTGACAGGCTCTGACTAAACCTGTCATCCCTGGATTTAATTCCTACCAGGGGAAGAAAACCACAAGCTTGGAAGGAGTTTAATTCAGTTCTGGTGTGTAAGTGACCACTTCACTCATTAGCCAATGTGTTTATATGGATTTTTAATATTACACAATTTTGCGATAGTGCTCCTTTAAGGATAAGTTGGGAGGAAGTAAGTATGTGCCTGGACAGGGACTTTAAAGCGATCCTATGCCCATATGTTAACCACTCACAAGTGGCTGGCAATCACGTGACAGCGGGTGACCAATCTGGATTTCCCAGTGGGCTTGCACACCAAATCTGATTGGTTTCCATTGGTTACCTAATTAACTACCATTTGGTGCCATACACCAAGAATGAGGAATTGGTGCTTTAAACCCTTAGCCACATCTTTTCTTTTAGCTTTTGATAAAATGGGGTTTAAACACTGTTATATTCCTTATATTTACTGTATTGGTGAGATTTAGCCTCACCTGTTCTGAATCTGAAAAGGTTTCATCAGAACTAAAAGATAAATAAAGGTAAATATGGAGTTCCTGGTTGAGTAACATGAGTTGTCCCTGTGATTCTCATGTTCCAACAATGAGGTTGTGTATGATTAAATGGAGTTGAGCTTTAAAATATACCTTTGAATCCCAATCTATATTATTTACTGTTATGTAATAAGAAAAAAGAAAAATGCTACAGGGAGGAGGATGTACACAGGCAGTAAAATGAACTGAAAGTGCATCCCTGTCATGTGCTTGTGTGCATTTGCCTTTTACAGTACAATGGCAGGTTTTCTTGAATAGCATCTCTAGGCTAGCCATCTCCTTCAATCAATACTTCAATACTTTATTGAACCGCCAAGTAAGTACAGGGTACAAACAAGGAATGCTTTTTTGGCAAGGAGATACACCATGAGAGCTATAACAATTACATACATGACAAAGTATAACAAGAATAACGATACAGTTCAGGTAATCTATAGTGACTAACATAATTGTCAGTAATGTAGAGCAGAATGTGGTTAAGTGTCACTCACACACTGGGATTATTCAGAGTCATAACGGCCAGAGGAAAAAAAGTGTTTTTGTGTCTGGAAGTTTTGGTTGAATGAGCCCTGAATCTGCGGCCAGATGGTAGGAGCCTGAAGAAGGAGTGACCTGGGTGCGTCACGTCTCCAGATATCTTCTTTGCCCTTGAGTAGAGTCTGCTCATGTATTGATCATCCAGAGAAAGTAGGGGGGATCCAATTAACCTCTCAGCAATCCTAGTTATTCTCTTCAGCCTGCTTGTCTTTGGCTGAGGCCCCTCCGTACCAGACTTTACATGAACTGGTCAGGATTGATCCAATGGCACCGTTGTAGAATGCCTTCAAGATATTTTTGGACAAACCGTATTTTATCAACTGTCTGAGGAAGAATAATCGCTGTTGGGCCTTCTTTAAGATAGCAGACACTTGCTTGTTCCACTTCAGGTCCTGTGTGATTTGAGTACCAAGAAATTTAGCACTGGTTACAATCTTGACAGTCTCCTCACCAATCAAAATGGGATGGTGTGATTGGTGAGATCGCCTAAATTCAATTATAAGTTCAACTGTTTTATGAGTATTCAGTATAAGATTGTTTGCTTTGCTCCAAGAGTCAAGGGTTTCTACTTGGGTCCTATAGCTAGACTCATCATTGTCACTGATAAGGCCTACTATGGTGGTGTCGTCAGCATATTTAATGATCTTGACCGATGGATCTGAGGAGATGAAGTCATTGGTGTAAAGTGAGAAGAGTAGGGGAGACAGGACGCACCCCTGTGGTGCACCCATGCTTGTGATCTTGGATGGGGAAACAAAAGGTCCCAGTCTGACCCTCTGGGACCTGCCTGTCAGAAAACTAAAAATCCAGCTCGATAAGTTTAGTGGGATGCCCAGGGAGAGCAACTTCTCATGAAGAATTTTTGGATCAATGGTGTTGAATGCTGATGAGAAGTCCACGAATAACAGTCTAGCATAAAACTTGGGACGATCAACGTGATCCAATGTGTACTTGATTGCCAGATTGACCGCATCCTCAGCTGATCTGTTCGCTCTGTATGCGAACTGTAGTGGATCCCAAAAAGAACCTGTGGCCTCCTTGAGGAATGACATAACCAGTTGTTCGAATATCTTCATGACCACCGGTGTCAGAGCAATTGGTCTGAAGTCATTCAAGTCCGAAGCAGATGAAGATTTTGGGACTGGGATAATAAGTGAGCTCTTCAAACAGTCAGGGACTATTCCATCCTCAAGCGAACACCTAAAGATTTCGGTAAGGACTGGAGCAATCTGTTCTGCACAAACTTTGAGGCATGTTGTGGAAATGCCATCAGGACCAGATGCCTTCCTGGTGTTGAGGGACATTAGAAGCTTCCTAACGTCTGATACTTCAAAGTCCAGATTGGACGGACAGTCTGGAAGGGGTGTGCTAACTGCACATGGAGGGGGATTAGCGGGGTGAGTACCGCTAGCAGACGACTCTATTTCGAACCGGCTGTAGAAGTTGTTCAGTTCCTCAGCAAGCTCTATGTTTGGGGTAATGGAAGGGGAGGAGCCCTTGAAGTTGGTAATATGTCTTAAGCCATTCCAAAGTGCTTTTGGATTGTTAGAAGAAAATTTCTCCTCCAGCCTAGTTGAGTATAGCCTTTTAGCAGCTTTTATCTCTTTTGAAAGCTTATTCCGGAGTCTTTTGTATTCAGGAAGATTGCCATTTTTGTGAGCTTCCTCCTTTTTAACTCTCAGGGCCTTGATCGACCTCCTAAACCAAGGTTTATTGTTCTCCTGCTTCCTGTAGGTTCTAGTCTGAATCAGCATGTCTTCACAGAACTTGATGTAGGACGTTGCCTTGTCAGTCCAGTCATTGATGTTATTTGGATCTTTGAAGATCTCCTAGTTAGTGGATTCGAAGCATGCCTGTAGATTGGATTTAGCTTGTTCCGTCCACTTTTTAGTGGTAATGTAGGAGGGCCTGCTGTTTTTCAATTGCTGCTTGTATGCAGGTACCAGGTGGATAAGGGCGTGATCAGAATAACCAAGGGCCGCTTTAACTATAGGTTTGTATGCACCTTTTATCGTAGTGTAGCAGTGGTCAAGGGAGTTACCGCCTCTGGTGGGACAGGTAATATGCTGGATGAACTTCGGCATTTCTAGATTGAGTTTAGCTTGGTTGAAATCACCCATTCCGATGATGAGGGCCTGCGGAAATTTCCTTTCACATTCAGTAATGCAGTCAACTAATCCATCTAAAACAAATACTAGTTAAAATTGGCTGGAGAGAGTATAAATGACAAAGCATATGCACTGCCGCAAAGTCCGCGGCGTCCTACTAACCACCACAGGAATCTACTCAAAAAACATACAGCACAACTGGTTAAATGTAGGTCTGGCAAAATGCTAAACAACAGTGATTTGCTGAGCAAACAATAATTTTTATTGCACCTATTTCAGCACACACATGGGACAGTACTGACAAATAAAAATGTAAACATACAGTGCTCTAAAAACCACGGGGGCCCACCGTGCACACAACACACACTACCACGCACACATACAGCACACCCCGCTAGCAGCGCTGCTAAAAACTGCCTAAACAACAGAATGACACACTGCCCGTTGTTTGAGTAAACATACAAACTGGATTAGCTACCAGAGTCAGTGGCATATCTCCTCACTGAAAATGCTACCTCCGTTGAATATGCGGCTGAAGTCATAATGGCCATGTGGAAATCCCACCATTTGTTCAAATATCTTGGACTGCCCACTGTCCCAGGGCCCAATAGCAGCCTGCGCTCAATTCAACGATATACTGTATATCTTACTTCAGCGCCATATCACTGGCCAAATGGCACTGCATATATATCTCATTGGGGGCTCGGGTGAGCAATGCCGTCACTGGACAGAAACGCCTCACATAGGCAAGAACTTAGCTGTAGCATGCCGGTGGTCTTCACTGGTCGCTGCCGCCATGATGTCGGTGTTGCGCAACACTTAGCTTGGAGTTCTAGGGCCTCGTCAGGAATGTTGGCACTGAGCCAGGTTTCAGTGAAACATAGAACCGCTGAGTTGGAGAACTCTGAACGATTATTGCACATCAGATGTAATTCCTCCATTTTGTTTTGGAGTGAGCGCAGGTTGGCTAGATGCAAAGATGGAAGTGCCAAACGTTTCCCTCTCCTTTTTAGCCTCACCAACACCCCTGTTCTTTTACCCCTTCTGCGCCATTTCTTGCAGCGCCTATGACTTATTGCTGCAATGTGGTCCCTAACCAAATCCCATAGTATGGAAAAGGATGGCAGCTTGGGTTCTTTAATTTCCAAGAGTGTTTCCCTTGTGTATTTAAGGCACATGGTGACCCAGGAGGAGTGAAGCCAAAGGACAGGCTTGAATGGGAGTAAGGCACGTAACAGCTTAGAGACTGGGGCACACAAAACCCGGTACTGTGATTCAATCCCTGGTGAATATCAATGTGTGGCATAACACAACTAAGTGTGCATATTGACTACAGATAAATAACAACCGATGGTTGATTAAGACACCTCTAGATGTGTATTGTGTGTTTTGGGATGTTACCACAGGTGTTGGCAGACCCAAGAAGGTGGAGCCAGTGAGCGTCCAGACTCAGCAGGTACTAGACTCTTTGAGGACAACCAGCACGGTGGCACAGAGGGTCAAGGTCATGGGCACAGCAGCAAGGGAAACAGAGCAGAGAGATCTGATGATCAAAGTTGATAAAGACTGTCAAGGGTTATCAGTATGGGTTCAATATCTATGCCCAAGTAGGGAACCAGGGATGGCAGCGCGGGTACAGAGTCCAAATCAAAACCGAATAGACAATCTAACGGTAGTTCAGAGAATAAAAGACAAGGTCAAATAGGTTAGACAATCCAGCAGTTTGAAGGTGCAAAGTTCACAGAGCTGGAATAGAACACAGCCTAGCAACACATCCCTTTTCCCCTGGCTAATCACTGCACAAGCCCCCGAATGTTGCAGCTTACTTGTATGTATGTATGATGAAACAGTGTCCTTTGCAGTTTTCAGCAACTCACAAAAGGTGCGTCCTGGCGATCAGCTTCCAGACGCGACCCACCGAGCCTGACCTTCCCTGCCGCTCAGCTGCCTGAGTGAAAAATCTCTAATTTAGAGCATACTTTCCTTACCCCCCAGGTAGCTGATCATTCTTGGTTTGTTACTGTATGAGTCTGAAGTCCACTTCCCTAGTTTTTCTGCAGACCCCAGACCAGTAGTGCCATAAGTGAACCCCCCTTAAACAGCTTTTATCTTACTGGATGTGTAGACAGAAGTACAGGACCTAGCAGCCACAGAGAATAATGGCCAACTTGGTCTGGGTTTGTACTCTGCACATGCACCCCTCCCCAACCAAGGTTGTAAGCAAGGTCGGGGGTGGACCAGGATCATGTACAGTGACAAGCAGTGTGGGAGCAACAGCAGGTAAGAAGGCTAGTCTTCTGCCTCAAATGGCACTCCTCATCTGGGGTCTGCAGGAAGCATTTACTGTACCTTTAAACCTTCAATGAGTTTATGCCCCCAAATTATTTGACAACTAAATTAAATTAATTCACAGCAAATGCATTTAATTGAATACTATGGTTGTTTTTAACAAACTATTTGTTGTGAGCAGTAATCTAGATTTATGTGTGTCATAAGGAAAGTAAAGAGTATTATTTAACCACATATAAACAAAAATCTGGCAGAAAGCCATTAAGCTGGCACTTAATCTCCATTCCTGATAGTGTATTTTATTTCCCTAGCAGATTTATGCCATAAAGGGGAATTTTTTTATGCTATGATGAGCCATAAATCTCATTAGACCTTGAAACCAGGCCCAGTCAATGGAGAGCAGAACTCTAGGGGTGAAAGTGTGAAGAGGTTGATGGTAAGTTCAAGCGAGGACACATAAGGTCAGGAGCATGAGTAAAAGAAATATTACTTTTGACAAAAAGAGGACACAGAGAAAAACACTTGGATGCTTTATTTATAACTGTAAATTAGAGTTGGCTGTGGATGTGCCTGCCTGTAAAAAGCACAAGAGACAAACAAGGTGAGAAGAAATGGAAAGTTATAAGGATTATTACTTGGAAAAAATGTAATGAGGAAATGATTCTGTAAAGGTAATGTACTGTACTAAACAAAATCATGAAGGAAATTGCATAAGAAAAAGGAAATGGATGATAGAATTGCTGTTATAAGAAATTGGCAGCTCAGAGCCCTGTGCTATTATATTGCCTGTTTCTATAGGACAAGTTGTTCTGGGAAATGTTTTTTCTTGCAAACACATCATATATGGCAGTGTTAGGCATTTGGATTAAAGCCGGACCAACACCCTTACAGGAAACACTGCTCATATGCATCGCTCCCCAGGGCAATTCAGATTGCGGGACATAAAATTAACTTTTTGTAACTGCTCCTTTAGTCAATTTTCAAAACAAAATGGTGTCTCATGTAGATGTAGGCCGCCTGCAAAGAGGATTTGCAGGCGGGTGAAAAGTACGGTATTTATTTAGAATAAAATTATCATATACCATGTATCATGTTGAGAACCTATCTAGAGCATAACAATATTGTGTATCACTGTGTTTAAAGGTTGGTATTGTCCTTTTCAGCATTTCCATTTATGTATATACTTTGTATGTATTATTAATGCTAGAGGCTGCCACCCCATGACTTCACCAGCCAATCATTCATTTTTAGCAAGGCTATCGTACATGCCCTCTCCTGCCACCTGGTGGTTCCAATATTAGCAATATTAGCAAGAACGTTCGATTTGCCCTCTGCTGCAACCAGGTGGTCCCATCTACAGATGACTATGTCCTACTCCTGCACATAATACTTTCACTGATGTCCACTTAATATACTCACCTCACCACGGGGTATGCTCACACCCCCCTGAACCCAAGAGACTATTCTTGAGAGGAGCTTCTTAAATAGGAAAATCAACTTCTACCTCTCACTTCCAACACTGATTTCTTGCACCTACACAATAGAATGACCTCGGAGATCAGATGTACTCCATGCATCACCCATCTCAGAATATATCATTGAAAAAGAGAAGGGGTAATGTGGTGGGGTATTAGTGAGATTAAGGAGGAGAGGATTTTGCTCTGCCATCCTGGACATTCATCTTTCAAATGTTCAATCTCAAACAAATTAGATGAGCTGAGGTTGATGTGCATCAATAATTCTAGGTTGTAGTGCTCTGTAGTACTGTGTTTTATGGAAACTTGGCTTAAGAACCCTTTACCAGACTCCAGCATTGAAATCCAGGGATTCACTATCTACAGATCGGGATATGGGTGCAATAGGAAGATCTAGGGGAGGTGTCATCTGTTTCTATACAGATGGGTTCAACATGGTCACATATTAAATAAGAGTTGTTCTTCTGACCTGAAGTACCTGGCTCTTCTCTGTAGACCATATTTTTTCACCACCAGAGAGTTTTGATGGCCCTAAATTCGCTAGTAGAAGCTACCTTGTTTCCTTGTCACATACAGCCTGATTCAGAGCCTGTCCGTGGATGCTCGTTTTTGGGGGGGAAATTGCGATGCCCGATGATTCACAGACGTGTCCCGAAAAAATTTTGTTCATGCATAAGTAGCCGTAATTTTGCTTTGCATATGGTTTAGCCGAGCATTTATGGTATTTGCAGCCGAAGACCCGGAAGCCGAGTTTTTACTGACATAACTTGCTGTTGATCCCATTGTTCTCAGTGTGCCACGTCCTTCAATGGCTTTCTGCTGCATTCCTTTTTTTGTTGTAATGAGCTATTGGAAAAGCTGCCCACCATCCCCCTCCAGTGTACCCATGATAGTCTACATGTCCTTGCACATACTTACCTTCTCCTCCCTGCTGGCATCTAGGGCATCTCATGTAGTCTGCATATCCCTGCACATAATTATCTTTTCCCCCATGCTGGCATCTAGGGCCTCCCATGTAGTCTGCATATCCCTGCACATACTTACCTTCTCCTCCCTGCTGGCATCTAGGGTATCCCATGTAGTCGGCATATCTCTGCACATAATTATCTTTTCCCCCATGCTGGCATCTAGGGCATCTCATGTAGTCTGCATATCCCTGAACATAATTATCTTCTCCCCCATGCTGGCATCTAGGGCCTCCCATGTAGTCTGCATATCCCTGCACATACTTACCTTCTCCTCCCTGCTGGCATCTAGGGAATCCCATGTAGTCTGCATATCCCTGCACATACTTACATTCTCCTCCCTCCTGGCATATAGGGCATCTCATGTAGTCTGCATATCCCTGCACATAATTATCTTCTCCCCCATGCTGGCATCTAGGGCCTCCCATGTAGTCTACATATCCCTGAACATAATTATCTTCTCCCCCATGATGGAATCTAGGGTTTCCCATGTAGTCTGCATATCCTTGTACATTCCTTTGTACCTTGATTGCCATGTTGTCTGCTTCTACCCACTAAAGGAACAACAATTCTTCTAAACCACGCTAAAAATATTAAAATGTATTAAGATTAAATTGAATCATATTATAAAGGCAATCCTTTCTTCCACTGGAGTTAATAAGACCGTATTGGTGCAGTCTTCAAACAATAGTAATTTTTTGTATTAATACACTAATAGCTCCGCTGGAAATGTTAGTAGTAAAGTATTTCAATCAACAACAACACCTTCAGTGTGGGCAATCAATTGCAGGCTTTGTGAGTCCCAACACCACTTATGATTAAATCACGTTCCAGATTCCTTAGTTAGATAATGCCAAAAATTGTAACTTCTCTCAGGGAACACTTTGTAATAAACAACAGGAGTAATCTTCCAGGGTAACAATGAATTACTCAGCTTTTGGTTTCTCCGTCGGGTCAGATAGAGATCAAATATAATAAACGTGCTTCTTTAGAGATCAATCCCCTGCAATTGCGCAATTCACATGTAAAAAAATGGACTAAAATAGCATAAGATCCTTAAAACAATAGGCGCCGTGCCCACTTTTAATAGTTACTTACCAGAACAAAATAAGTAACTTGCATGTCACAAATAGACGTAGATCAAAGGTTGTGAGCCTTCAGATAGTTTCCCTTAAGTGAGACTGCACTCACAGCTAAAGCCAGCCTTTGCAGCGCTGAGCTATTCAATGAAGTGGACACTCACAGCTGAAACCAGCCTTTGCAGCACTGAGCTATTGAATGAAGCGGACGCCGCTCTCAAACCCCTCGGCCACCGGGGAAAGGAGCGCTTAGTGTCTCACCTATTCCTTCTTGCTTCTAATCATGTAATGACGCTTTACCAACAGACCACGCCCAACGCGTTTCGTCGTTCTAAGACAACTTACTCACTTACTCGTGGCTGTTGGGAAGCGTCTGTCTAAATAGTTTAAGGAGGCCAGGTGATCAGGATTATTAACCCAATCAGTATTGACACTTACTGAGGAATCTCAAATGTAGATTGTGTTACACATTTATCTAAAAGGAAGATTATCTGAAGTCTCACCTACACAATAATACAATCATTAAAATTAACCAGCTGGACATTTTACAGAAAACATTAATACATTTATACATTCAAAAACAAACCATTAAAAAAATATCCAATTGTTTAAAATACTATAATTTCCAGCCTAAAAACTTTTTTATTTCTAACACATGCGACCTAAATAACACATTATCTAAGTATTATGTATATACAATTTTTTAAAACTATGATTAATTTTCTCCAATAAAATAATTTAAGTCAAACTCAATATTTAGGCCTTTTGGGGCCATAGTTTTTAAGTTAAAGATCCACTTTGACTCAAGTTGTGATAATTTCCTAATAATGTTACCCCCTTTAACCCTTCTAGTGCCAGCTACGTGACTCTCACGTAGCTGCGTCTCCAACCGTTAAGTGCCAGCTACGTGAGAGTCACGTAGCTGACTTCAGAGCCCCATAAAAAAAAAAGTAAAAAAGATACAGACTTACCTGGCCCCTCATTTGAAAGTGCCAGTGATTCTGTATAGGAATCAAGTAGTAGATATTCGCTCCCGGGCTTCTGATCTTCAGGAGGGGGCCCGGAATAGCCCCCCCTGCCGGCGCTGACATCTGAAATTCACTCACCTCGCAGCGCGATGTCTCTCCCCGGGTCTTCTCTTCACCAGGGGGGTCTCCGATCCCCCCCCCCCTGGTCTTTCCACGCTTCGGGTGAGGACCCAGAAACAGGCCCTAACCATCCTCTTCGGCCGGCGCTGGCCCCACCCCTAACCCCGCCAATATCCCCGCCCACTTGATGACGTCATCCCGTTCCTCGGGTTACCGGCACCCAGGCTCCGTTCTGTCAGTTGTCGGTAGCGATCGGAGCAGGGAGGGTGGCAGGCAGGGAGGCTCTGATCTCCCTGCCTCCCTCCCTTCCTGCTCCGATCACTACCGACAACTGTCATCTGCAGCGGCGCGGGACACTGGATGGGAGGTAAGTATAAGTGAAAAAAGAATAATAAAGAATTTTGTGTCTGTGTCTTTTTTTTTACTTAACCCTTTGTGAACTGGTAAGGGGTCCATGAGACCCCTTATACCAGTTCACAAGGTTCTGGGTATGGCAGGTCACCTGCGGCAAGCGGGTGATTTGCCATAACCCCCAGCCCCCCATTACCTGCCTCCCCAACAGCCGGGGGGGGGCAGAAGGGCCCGGGCCACGTGGCTATGTGTGCTAGTAGCCTGCAGGGCCAGAGGCCACCAACACTGGCCCCTGCGCCCTGTTCTACAAGCCCCCATAGCTGGTCTGGGTCGGTAATGCTGGGTAAGGGGGAACCTACGTCATTTTTTGGGGGGATTTTAAGGGTTTTTTTTAAGTTAACCCCTACGTCATTTTTTTTAAGTTAACCCCTTACAACTATGCATCATATTGCATAGCTGTATTCTATCTTATTAACAAACTTACATTTTTTATTAGAAAAAAACACTACAAATTGTAAAAAATTGTTGTTTTTTTTTTTTTTTGCACATATTTCACCCAAAAGTGTTAAGAATACACAAAAAAAAAAGGCCAAACAAGACATTTCATGTTGAAGCCCAGACTCTGCTGAAAAAAACAATATATCATTTTCCTGGAAAATCCCTGGAAATCCCTTCAAAAATCCAGGTTGAACACGTGTAGCGCAAAAACGGGAAAAGTAGTCCGGCAACAGAGTGTGACAAAAAATCTCGGTATGCTGGCACTCAAAGGGTTAAGGGTTTTTTGGGGGGTATCAACTGCCCAAAACCTAAGAAATGCTGGATTACTATTATGGATCTCCTTAAAATGTGAAGAGACGCTATGTGCCTCATATCCTCTTTTTATATTGTACACATGCTCTCACTCTAGTTTTTAAAGTTCTACTGGTCCTACCAACATACTGTTTTCCACAGCTACCCTCTAAAACATATACAACAGTGCTATTGCACGTGAAGAATTGATTAATTTTAATACATTCTCCAGTGCTATTACATTTAAAATTCTTTAGACCCTTTAATGGACTAACCCCAGTGTTAGTCGCTTTACATGCCAAACAACGCCTACAGTTATAGAAGCCTTTCAAATTATTTAAAAAACCTTTTTCCCTTTTAGGTGGCTCTACATAACTAGTTACCAGCTGTGTGGAGAGGGTTGGGGGTCTCTAGCTGTGAGTGTCCGCTTCATTCAATAGCTCAGCGCTGCAAAGGCTGGCTTCAGCTGTGAGTGCAGTCTCACTTAAGGGAAACTATCTGAAGGCTCACAACCTTTGATCTACGTCTATTTGTGACATGCAAGTTACTTATTTTGTTCTGGTAAGCAACTATTAAAAGTGGGCACGGCGCCTATTGTTTTAAGGATCTTATGCTATTTTAGTCCATTTTTTTACATGTGAATTGCGCAGTTGGAGGGGATTGATCTCTAAAGAAGCACGTTTATTATATTTGATCTCTATCTGACCCGACGGAGAAACCAAAAGCTGAGCAATTCATTGTTACCCTGGAAGATTACACCTGCTGTTGATTACAAATAGAGATGAGCGAGTAGTATTCGACCGAGTCGGTATTCGATCGAATACTACGCTATTCGTCATACTCGATTTCGATCGAGTACAGCGGCGATGGCGCACTTACAATTCGTTTCCCCTCCCACCTTCCCTGGCGCGTTTTTTACACCAATCACCATGCAGGGTGGGGGGGTGGGACAGGTCCTGGGAGGACGCTGGCATCGCGAGAACGGCGTCTAGACGCATTGGCTGGAAAAACCATGTGACCTTGAATCTACAAAACTCAGCACTTCCTCTTCGTCAGCATTAGCAGCTTGAACTTAGTGAGGGATAGACGCTCACAGCAGGGAAAGACAGGCTGTAGCTGTATGTAGGCAGGCAGGGCCCCAGAAGCTCAGAATATCGCATTTACCACCATATATACCAGCTACCAGAAGACAAGAGAGTCATTGAGAGCCCTTATTAGGGCTACTATGCTGAATGGTATATAGCTCATATGTAGGCAGGCAGGGCCCCAGAAGCTCAGAATATCGCATTTACCACCATATATACCAGCTACCAGAAGACAAGAGAGTCATTGAGAGCCCTTATTAGGGCTACTATGCTGAACGGTATATAGCTCATATGTAGGCAGGCAGGGCCCCAGAAGCTCAGAATATCGCATTTACCACCATATATTCCAGCTACCAGAAGACAAGAGAGTCATTGAGAGCCCTTATTAGGGCTACTATGCTGAACGGTATATAGCTCATATGTAGGCAGGCAGGGCCCCAGAAGCTCAGAATATCGCATTTACCACCATATATACCAGCTACCAGAAGACAAGAGAGTCATTAAGAGCCCTTATTAGGGCTACTATGCTGAACGGTATATAGCCCATATGTAGGCAGGCAGGGCCCCAGAAGCTCAGAATATCGCATTTACCACCATATATACCAGCTACCAGAAGACAAGAGAGTCATTGAGAGTCCTTATTATTAGGGCTACTATGCTGAACGGTATATAGCCCATATGTAGGCAGGCAGGGCCCCAGAAGCTCAGAATATCGCATTTACCACCATATATACCAGCTACCAGAAGACAAGAGAGTCATTGAGAGCCCTTATTAGGGCTACTATGCTGAACGGTATATAGCTCATATGTAGGCAGGCAGGGCCCCAGAAGCTCAGAATATCTCATTTACCACCATATATACCAGCTACCAGAAGACAAGAGAGTCATTGAGAGCCCTTATTATTAGGTCTACTATGCTGAACGGTATATAGCCCATATGTAGGCAGGCAGGGCCCCAGAAGCTCAGAATATCGCATTTACCACCATATATACCAGCTACCAGAAGACAAGAGAGTCATTGAGAGCCCTTATTAGGGCTACTATGCTGAACGGTATATAGCTCATATGTAGGCAGGCAGGGCCCCAGAAGCTCAGAATATCGCATTTACCACCATATATACCAGCTACCAGAAGACAAGAGAGTCATTGAGAGCCCTTATTATTAGGTCTACTATGCTGAACGGTATATAGCCCATATGTAGGCAGGCAGGGCCCCAGAAGCTCAGAATATCGCATTTACCACCATATATTCCAGCTACCAGAAGACAAGAGAGTCATTGAGAGCCCTTATTAGGGCTACTATGCTGAACGGTATATAGCTCATATGTAGCCAGGCAGGGCACCAGAAGCTCAGAATATCGCATTTACCACCATATATACCAGCTACCAGAAGACAGGAGAGTCATTGAGAGCCCTTATTAGGGCTACTATGCTGAACGGTATATAGCTCATATGTAGGCAGGCAGGGCCCCAGAAGCTCAGAATATCGCATTTACCACCATATATACCAGCTACCAGAAGACAAGAGAGTCATTGAGAGCCCTTATTAGGGCTACTATGCTGAACGGTATATAGCTCATATGTAGGCATGCAGGGCCCCAGAAGCTCAGAATATCGCATTTACCACCATATATACCAGCTACCAGAAGACAAGAGAGTCATTGAGAGGCCTTATTATTAGGGCTACTATGCTGAACGGTATATAGCCAATATGTAGGCAGGCAGGGCCCCAGAAGCTCAGAATATCGCATTTACCACCATATATACCAGCTACCAGAAGACAGGAGAGTCATTGAGAGCCCTTATTAGGGCTACTATGCTGAACGGTATATAGCTCATATGTAGGCAGGCAGGGCCCCAGAAGCTCAGAATATCGCATTTACCACCATATATACCAGCTACCAGAAGACAAGAGAGTCATTGAGAGCCCTTATTAGGGCTACTATGCTGAACGGTATATAGCTCATATGTAGGCATGCAGGGCCCCAGAAGCTCAGAATATCGCAGTTACCACCATATATACCAGCTACCAGAAGACAAGAGAGTCATTGAGAGGCCTTATTATTAGGGCTACTATGCTGAACGTTATATAGCCCATATGTAGGCAGACAGGGCCCCAGAAGCTCAGAATATTGCATTTACCACCATATATACCAGCTACCAGAAGACAAGAGAGTCATTGAGAGTCCTTATTATTAGGGCTACTATGCTGAACGGTATATAGCCCATATGTAGGCAGGCAGGGCCCCAGAAGCTCAGAATATCGCATTTACCACCATATATACCAGCTACCAGAAGACAAGAGAGTCATTGAGAGCACTTATTAGGGCTACTATGCTGAACGGTATATAGCCCATATGTAGGCCGGCAGGGCCCCAGAAGCTCAGAATATCGCATTTACCACCATATATACCAGCTACCAGAAGACAAGAGAGTCATTGAGAGCCCTTATTAGGTCTACTATGCTGAACGGTATATAGCTCATATGTAGGCAGGCAGGGCCCCAGAAGCTCAGAATATTGCATTTACCACCATATATACCAGCTACCAGAAGACAAGAGAGTCATTGAGAGCCCTTATTAGGGCTACTATGCTGAACGGTATATAGCTCATTCTAGCTATATACACACTGCACACAACGGCTGCTTTAGTGAGGGGTAGCTGCTGCTGGAATAGGGACAGAAAGACTTCTGTGGTGTATTAGCACCTATATACAAAACTATATACACTCTGCTCAAAACGGCTGCTTTAGTGAGGGGTAGCTGCTGCTGCTGGAATAGGGACAGAAAGACTTCAGTGGTGTATTAGCACCTATATACAAAACTATATACACTCTGCACAAAACGGCTGCTTTAGTGAGGGGTAGCTGCTGCTGCTGGAATAGGGACAGAAAGACTTCAGTGCTGTATTAGCACCTATATACAAAACTATATACACTCTGCACAAAACGGCTGCTTTAGTGAGGGGTAGCTGCTGCTGCTGGAATAGGGACAGAAAGACTTCAGTGGTATATTAGCACCTATATACAAAACTATATTTGGCACTACTGTTTTGTGTCCTCTGTGCCAACAAAACCCTGTTATATACCCGGTGCGTATAGGCACCGTTTCACCTTCTGGCAGTATACGGCTGTATAGCCAGGTGCTCTCCTAAAAAAACCTTCTATATTTGGCACTACTTTTTTGTGTCCTCTGTGCCAACAAAACACTGTTATATACCCGGTGCGTATAGGCACCATTTAACCTTCTGGCAGTATACGGCTGTATAGCCAGGTGTTCTCCTAAAAAAAACCTTCTATATTTGGCACTATTTTTTTGTGTCCTCTGTGCCAACAAAACACTGTTATATACCCGATGCGTATAGGCACCATTTCACCTTCTGGCAGTATACGGCTGTATAGCCAGGTGTTCTCCTAAAAAATATATTTATATTTGGCACTACTGTTTTGTGTCCTCTGTGCCAACAAAACCCTGTTATATACCCGGTGCGTATAGGCACCATTTCACCTTCTGGCAGTATACGGCTGTATAGCCAGGTGTTCTCCTAAAAAATATATTTATATTTGGCACTACTGTTTTGTGTCCTCTGTGCCAACAAAACCCTGTTATATACCTGGTGCGTATAGGCACCATTTCACCTTCTGGCAGTATACGGCTGTATAGCCAGGTGTTCTCCTAAAAAAAACCTTCTATATTTGGCACTACTGTTTTGTGTCCTCTGTGCCAACAAAACCCTGTTATATACCCGGTGCGTATAGGCACCATTTCACCTTCTGGCAGTATACGGCTGTATAGCCAGGTGTTCTCCTAAAAAAAACCTTCTATATTTGGCACTACTTTTTTGTGTCCTCTGTGCCAACAAAACACTGTTATATACCCGGTGCGTATAGGCACCATTTCACCTTCTGGCAGTATACGGCTGTATAGCCAGGTGTTCTCCTAAAAAATATATTTATATTTGGCACTATTGTTTTGTGTCCTCTGTGCCAACAAAACCCTGTTATATACCCGGTGCGTATAGGCACCATTTCACCTTCTGGCAGTATACGGCTGTATAGCCAGGTGTTCTCCTAAAAAAAACCTTCTATATTTGGCACTACTATTTTGTGTCCTCTGTGCCAACAAAACACTGTTATATACCCGGTGCGTATAGGCCCCATTTCACCTTCTGGCAGTATACGGCTGTATAGCCAGGTGTTCTCCTAAAAAATATATTTATATTTGGCATAACGCGTGGCCAAAAAAGTAAAACATCTGAAATGCGGAGGGCTAGCGCAAAGGGACGTGGACGAGGACGGGGGCGCGGAAATGCTGGTGGGGGCACAAACCGCGTTGAAGCCAGTGGGGATACAATGCGTGCTGGTGAGGGGCAGCCAGCATTACGCTCATCCAGCTTCCCTGCCTTTATGGGACAGTTAAGCGGGGGGCGGGGTACACTTCTGTTGAGGCCTGAGCAGCGTGAACAGGTGGTGCAATGGATGGCCGATAACGCTTCCAGTCACTTGTCCACCACCCAGTCATCCACACAGTCTCACTCTGACCCTCCTTCCTCCCAACCTGGCCAACAGAGTCAGCCCACCCTTGACCCCTCCCAGGACCTCTTTTCGGGTCCTTTTCCAGATGTGCTGCAAGAATCCCAGGAGCTAGCAGAGGAATTTGTTTGTAGTGATGCCCAAACACTTGAGTATCCGCCATCTCCTAGTGATGTGGACCCGGAACCAGCATCTGCTATCATGAGCGATGATGATGAGAAGCAGTTGCCATCAAGGGAGGCTGTTGGAATGTCCAGTGGGCAGGAGGAGGAGCAGAGAGAGGAAGTGGAAGAGGAGGTGGTGGACGACGAAATGACCGACCCCACTTGGACAGGGGTGATGTCCAGCGGGGAAAGCAGTGGAGATGCGGTCTGCGCATCACCGAATAAGGCAGCAAGAGTCAGAGGACAGTCCAGAGGCAGAGGACAGTCCAGACAGAGAAGGCAGGCCACAGCCAGCAGGGCCGAAGCTCTTCCCGGCAGCAGGCAGTCGCGCGAAGCTCCCCCATCGAGGCCTCGTACTTCTGTGGTGTGGAGATTTTTTAATGTTTGCGCAGACGACAAACTGAGCGCGGTTTGCGCAATCTGCCACTCAAAACTGAGTAGGGGCTCTGAGAAGAGCAATCTGACCACCTCAGGCATGCGCCGTCACTTGGAAGTCAAGCACTTGGCTGAGTGGGAGAGAGCAAACGCAATACAACCTGCGCCCAGTCTTGCTGCCACTGCCTCTTCCCCTTTGTTGTGTGCTGCCATTGCGGTCCAGACCTCCAGCCAGGACACCTCCACATCTGCCTCTGCCTCGGCTATTTTGGGGCCTTCTCCTTCAGCCCCCCCTTCCCCCGCATCTTCGTCTGCACCTTCCATCTCCTCGTCCCATCAACTGTCCATCTCGCAGGCGTTCAACCGCAGGCGGAAGTACGCCTCCAGTCACCCCCAAGCCCAAGCCTTAACCTGCCTCATCTCCAAACTGCTGGCCCTGGAGATGTTGCCGTTTAGGCTTGTGGAGACGCAGGCCTTCCGCGACCTGATGGCGGCTGCCGCACCTCGCTATTCCGTCCCTAGCCGCCACTATTTTTCCCGGTGTGGCGTCCCCGCCCTGCACCAGCACGTGTCGCGTAACATCAGGCGGGCCCTGAGGTACGCAGTCAGCGCAAAGGTCCACTTGACCACCGACTCGTGGACAAGCGCTTGCGGCCAAGGACGCTACATCTCTTTGACGGCACACTGGGTGAATGTTGTGGAAGCAGGGACGGGGTCGCAAACAGGGACGGCCTACATACCACCCCCGCCCAAGATTGCCAGCACGGGTTCTGATAGACCCCCCTCCTCTTCCTCCTCCTCCTCCTCTGCCTTAACATCACCCTCAGCCCCTAGCTGGAAGCGTTGCAGCACTGGCGCGGGGAGACGTCAGCAGGCGGTGCTTAAGCTCATCAGCTTGGGCGACAGGAAGCACAGCGCCGCAGAGGTGAGGCACGCCATATTGCAGCAGACAGAGATGTGGCTGTCGCCGCTGCAGCTAGGACCAGGCATGGTCGTGTGCGATAACGGCCGTAACCTGGTGGCGGCTCTGGAGCTTGCAGAACTCAATCACGTACCATGCCTGGCCCACGGTTTTAATTTGGTAGTACAAAAGTTTCTAAAGACTTACCCCAACCTGGGAGAGCTACTGGTGAAAGTGCGGCGCTTGTGCGCTCACTTTCTGAAGTCAACTGTAGCTGCTGCTAGCTTAAAAAAAATCCAGCAACGCCTCCATTTGCCTCAACATCGGCTGTTGTGCGACCTGCCCACTCGCTGGAATTCCACCTATTGCATGTTGGCCAGGGTGTGTGAGCAGCAGAGAGCATTGATGGAGTACCAGATGATGCATCCACGCGTGCATCCAACTCAGCTCCCTCAGTTTGCCAACCACGAGTGGCCATGGATGGCAGACATATGCGATGTATTGCGTATCTTTGAGGAGTCCACTAAGAAGGTCAGCAGCGAGGACGCTATAGTGAGCGTAACCATCCCGCTCCTATGCGTCCTTAAAGAATCGCTCATCGCAATAAGGGAGAACGCATTGCACACAGAGGAGACGGGGGTAGGAGGAGACGCAACGCAGGTAGACAGTCAGACCACACTTTTGTCTGCTGCTCGGTGGCAGTTGCAGGAGGAGGAGGATGAGGAGGAGGAGGACAACGTGGAGGTGGTTGTGGAAGAGGATGCTGGCGGCGAGGGTAGCAGTCAGGCTGTGTGCGTCCCATTGGTTCAGCGCGGATGGGGCGGAGAGGAGGAGGAAGAGGAGGAAATGGAAAATGATCCTTCTGGTGGGGGCAGTGACGTCATGCCTACTCCGAGTCTGGCACACATGGCTGACTTCATGTTGGGCTGCTTTTCCCGGGACATACGTGTTGTCCGGATATTGGAGAACAAACTATACTGGGTCTTCGCACTCCTGGACCCCCGGTATAAAGATAACTTCTCCTCTTGTATTCCGGTAGAGGAGAGGACGAATCGATTACTGGAATACCAGAGGGAACTCGTGCAGAACATGATGTAGATTTTCCCACCCACCATCGCTGGCGGCAGAGAGGAGAGTGTCTCCCAGAGTCTGACAACATCGATCAGGCCCACAGCCACCAGGGGAACACTCTCCAAGGTGTGGGACACGTTCATGTCACCCCCTCGTGCAACTTCCATCACTGCGGGGCCCGCTATCAGCAGGAGGGACAAGTATCGGCGGATGTTGCGGGACTACCTGGCAGACCACACCCCTGTCCTCCCCGATCCCTCGGCGCCCTACACTTACTGGGTCTCCAAGTTGGACACGTGGCTGGAACTGTCCCTGTACGCCTTGGAGGTGCTTGCCTGCCCTGCCGCCAGCGTGCTATCAGAAAGGGTGTTCAGCGCAGCCGGGGGCATTATAACCGATAAGCGCAGCCGCCTGTCAACCGACAGTGCCGACAGGCTGACGCTAATCAAAATGAACAGCAAGTGGATTGACCCGGACTTTGCTTGTACAACAGTGGAAAGCAGCCAAGAGTGAAGTGCCATCTGTATGAAGTGCCATTTCCTCCTCCTCCTTAACCGCCGTAGAATTGCTGTATTAATAAAAAAAATTATGGCTCACCTCTTGGGCTTAATACAATCATTTTTTAAGAGGTCTCAGCTCTTGGGACTCCACACAATTTCTAAGAGGTCTCAGCTCTTGGGCCTTAATACAATTTTTAAGAGGTCTCAGCTCTTGGGCCTCCACACAATTTTTAAGAGGTCTCAGCTCTTGGGCCTCCACACAATTTTTAAGAGGTCTCAACTCTTGGGCCTCCACACAATTTCTAAGAGGTCTCAGCTCTTGGGACTCCACACAATTTTTAAGAGGTCTCAGCTCTTGGGCCTTAATACAATTTTTAAGAGGTCTCAGCTCTAAGCTTCCCTTACTGCTGGGGTGACACACTGTAACAAACCTCCTCCTGTAAGCTTCCCTTACTGCTGGGGTGACACAATGTAACAAACCTCCTCCTGTAAGCTTCCCTTACTGCTGGGGTGACACAATGTAACAAACCTCCTCCTGTAAGCTTCCCTTACTGCTGGGGTAACACACTGTAACAAACCTCCTCCTGTAAGCTTCCCTGACTGCTGGGGTGACACACTGTAACAAACCTCCTCCTGTAAGCCTCCCTTACTGCTGGGGTGACACACTGTAACAAACCTCCTCCTTTAAGCTTCCCTTACTGCTGGGGTGACACAATGACACAAGAAGACATGTCTGACCAGATCTCACACACACACACACACACAATGACAATTAGGGGTGGGGTCTATTTGTTTTCCCCCTTGCCTATGCCATCTGTGGTTGTCATAGGCAACGTGATTTTAAGGGGTGCAGAATTTTGTTCTTCTTTTTTGTACAGTTTGGCTTGGGGTCCATGGCAATGTAGAGGAAAGAAGGTTTCCTTGTCTTGTCTCACTTTACGTAGAAGTTATATTGTGTTTGGAGTTTATTGTTGAGAGGCTGTGATAGTGGCGTAATAGTGCGACTTGGGCACGTTATATGCACCCAGACATGCTTCCCCCGCTGTCCCAGTTGCATTCCAGCAGTGTTGGCATCATTTTCTGATGTTTCAGGGTGGACTTGGTGACCTCCAAGTGGTCGAATTGAGATTTCCAAGTGGCGAGCATTTTTTTCCCATAGACTATAATGGGATTCGATAATCGGTCGAGTAGTCGAGTAACGCGGTCTATTCGAATCGAAATTCGAAATTTCGAATATTTCACTACTCGCTCATCTCTAATTACAAAGTGTTCCCTGAGAGAAGTTACAATTTTTGGCATTATCTAACTAAGGAATCCGGTACGTTATTTAATCATAAGTGGTGTTGGGACTCACAAAGCCTGCAATTGATTGCCCACACTGAAGGTGTTGTTGTTGATTGAAATACTTTACTACTAACATTTCCCGCGGAGCTATTAGTGTATTAATACACAAAATTACTATTGCTTCTACCCACTGCTTACTCACCTCCTACTTTGCCCCCCTTATGTTTTGGTGTTCTGTTTTACAGCGATGTTTGTTTGCTTTGCGTCTGCTTAGTTGTAGTTGCAATGAAAACAAGCCACCATGCAGCATATAACTTTAAAATTCTTGTTGTTTATTAACTTTTTTTAGTGTAAATTAACGTTTTATTTTGTAAATTGTTTACATTGTAAATTTTTTTGGGACCAATAGGGCACCTTCAAAGAGAAAAAAATACACATTAGCACTTGTTTGTCCATGCACATTTGTACATACTTACCCAACTGGTTGACATATATTTTTAGGGGGCCACCCTCCTCTGCAGCGCCATCCCTTTTTCAGGGTCTGTAGAGAAAAAGAAACTGGATTAGTAATTATGGGCGTGCGTTGCTTGGATATTGTTTTGCTTTACTGGCTTGACACCTACCTGAGCCTTGCACAGCTTCCGACTCAGGTGGCCCCATCACCGCGTGCTCACCCTCTAATGAAGGGACAGAGAAGCACACACATCAGCACTTAGCAAACATGACCTGCCATCATGATTTTCTCCTGCTTACGGGTGAAGATAGTGGGTGCCATGTTGGACCTTTGGATGTTGTCTGTATGACGTACGCATGCGGCAAGGCGCACAAGCGCTGATGCACCCTGATGGACCCTGGAAGTGTGCTTGCTGACTTAGGAGCTCACTATGCCACACCATAGGCACCAACATACCCTGTTTCCTCGAAAATAAGACATCCTCCGAAAATAAGGCCTAGTGCCTGCTTTCGGAGGATATCGTTATATAAGTCATCCCCCGAAAATTGTATTGTAACCACTAGGGGGCGTAATGACGGGCACGTAAGGGGGGAGCTCCAGGGAGGCTGAGGAGACGCACGCTGTGCCATATTTCCGGGGAAAAATTAATATAAGACAGTGTCTTATTTTCGGGGAAACAGGGTAGCAAGGAACACAGACATGGCTGAGGTGGGCGCTGCTATACAGACGCTCATCTGACGATACCTGACGTTAGTAGTGAATCTGCCTCTGAATCATATAAATGGGAAGGAGCAGAGTTATTATGAATGTAAAAAAAATTCACACTTACCTACAACAGTTAACATTGGGTAAAGTAAGAATTTCTTCTCATGAAGACAGGAGTAGAAATCTGTGTCTGAGCATGTTAAGTATTTTGAATTTCTTAAGGCGCATAATGCGCATTGGTAAAACGTGAATAGCTTCCATAATAAGAAGTAAATATATTTCCAGGTTGCCTACCCTCTTCTGGTGGTGCCAGAAATTCAGGTCCAGGGTGTGATGATAGATGGTCAGGGGGAAAGAGAGACTCAATGCTGGGCCAAAGCCTCATCTCCGAGCTGGACTAGCTGATGACCTGCAAAGCAGCGATTTTAATGGTGGAGATGGAAAGCCTTCTTCCCCGATGCCACTATAACCTGCTGTGGAGAGCTTGGCTAAAAAAATTGATGAGGGGCAAAGGGTATCTGTTACTGACGGTGATTTTATTAAGACCTCAATAATCAATGCAAGGACGTAATCCTCAATCTTTCATCTCGACAAAAAAGAAACCCGCCCCTGCAGACGACATAAATGGACAGATGAAACCCTTCTTTAAATTCTCTAAAATGTATTCCCTCAAAGGCACCTTGAAAAAGTGACAGTTCGTCACGGAACGCGTGGGTGGCTTATTATCTCGCTCAGCAGGAGGCTACTTATGTATCTTTCATTGAGGTGATTTTTTGATTGTTCACAGCATATATCATTGTTAGCACTTTATTATTGGCACATAGGCACTTTAAATATATTTGGTATGTATGTATCTTTGTGGTGTAAGATTGTTACATTTTTGCACAGAGAATGGATTAATTAGGTCTCCTTCTGCTGGGGTGGGCTATGTAGTGATATGTGTGTTTTTTAAATGTCCTGTGATTATCAGTGTATTGTATGTGTCTTTTTAATGTGATTTATTGATATGAACTAATTACACTTTGATGGTTTATTAGTTGAGGAGGAGTGGTGCTTTTGGGATAAGGCTCCCATTATTTGTGGCATACTGGGCCACAAATTACTTTTTGTGTGTATTACATAGTTGTTTTGGGGACATTTCATTGGCACACCCTCACTCATATGTATACTGATTGATGGTGCTGAATTATTAGTTGCACAACGTGCAGGTTTTTGTCTAGGAACCTCCAGACCTTTAAAATGGATGGAACCCACAATTAACCTGATTAATGGATTCTCAAAGGAAGCTACCTACCCCCCCAACCCAAGCATAGGTCAGTTCTTTCTTAAGGGGCTTACCCAAGGGTTCTAATGGAATGCCCATGGCTTCAGCCATCCCACTATCAATAAAAGCAGTGACATTTTCCCGGATATGTTCCCATATAATCATAGCTGGTAACAACAATTTGCTTTAATGAGGGAAGGATACCTGATCACCTAGACAAGTCTCCTCCAGGTCATCTAAGCGATGAAGTTTTCCACCGGCTTTCTCTTATTGGGACAGGTCTTGGTAAGGTGGCCAGGATTATTACAGTAGAGGCAGAGGCCCTGGCAGCGACATCTCTTCCACAGCCCATGCAATCTTGATTGTTCTCAATCCATGTTTTAATGTTTTTAAGTTGGGTTTATATTATTTATAGTAAAAAGTGATATGTTTTGTTTTTTTAAACTACATTTTTTAAATATCACAATTTCCTATACTAATGAAATATTAGTTTTATTAACAATTTTGTAGAATTATTTAAAAAAGAAAAGGTAAAACAACAAACACCATCACAGAGTCAAAACATAACATACTAAAATACCTAAAACGATATGATTTATCAAGCGTCAGCATCAGTTAATGCCCATATCGATGTGTTCGCCAGCCTACGTCTGAATTATGACCAGCGGCATATAGTTTGCAGTGACCAATACTACTCTCAAAGCTGCCCCGTTTTATAGTGGCGCTAGGGGTTTAGATACCACAATGAGCAGAAATGTACAGAATTATTTATTGATTTTAATTAATATAAAACAAAATTATTTGTACAGAACTTATAGAGGTTGCCAAATTTAATTTTATTATTTCTTTGTAAAATTATTTTTAAAGACTTGTTTTTCCCACAAATGTTTACTTTGGAACACATCAAAGTCCAGTTTTTTAACTTTTTTCCTTGTTCATGTGATTCTAGGCTGTGGTTTTGTCCAAGTTAACCTTTTTGCGTGATTTTACAATTTGTGTACGCCAAATCGAGTGTTCACGGTTTTAATATGGGTGAAGCAGTTTCTTTGCATTCTAGCCTGCATAGCTTTACAGGTTTAGCCTGTGCTTGTGCATGATTCCAAGCCCTGATTTGGCCATTTTCGTGACTTTAAAAATTGTAGGTTTCCGGTCCCCAACTTGACCCTCTTTTTCAAGACCTTAGGAAAACTTGCAATTGCCTGGACATCAATTAGATGTCTGATCAACAGGTATCCAAGTTGTAGTTATTATTATATTATAGATAAGTGCCTATCTGCATCCCTGGCCTCTTCTGTACTGCTGTGCTCATGTGCCTATTTTCAGCCCCCATTCTCCATGTTCCTAGTTTAACTCCTTTGTCCTTGCATTGCACCTTACCTTGATATTTAATTGCCAACTGTCTGTGTAATGGCCCTGTAAATCTGTTCCTCCTTAAAACTCTGGGCCCCTATCTCCTCATATTTTCTGGGTGGGTGTTGTTTTCCGCCCATTTGCCCAAGTGGCTACCCTTACTAGTAGCTCTCTTATTTTCAGCTTTTTGATTTAATGTTTGAACCATAATTTGGGGTTTTTCCTTTTAGGTAATTATGGTAACCCCTGCTTTCCTTTCCCCTCACATCTTTTTGAAGGCCTCAGACACTCGCCCAGGTGTCACTCGTGCAGTAGTTGATCGAGCCTTTGGACTACTAAAATCCTGCTTCAGATGCCTCCCTCATACAGGGAGAGCACTGCAGTATAAACCTGATAGTATAAATGGTGAAGATCATCCTGGCCTGCATTGCCATCCACAACTTCGCCTTGATGGAGAGGATGGCATCCTATGTGGAGGAGGCAACCCCTGCTGCAGATTTTTTTTAGTTTCCTGTATTGTGTTGTTATGCTGTACCCCTCTTCTGTTTTTGTTGTGATTAAACAACATCTCATACAATTTTGTTTTGATTGTAATTTGTGTAACATATCTCCAGTGCCCGACAAAGTGGGCGGATCATGGCCAAAACAGGGCTTTTGGGTTTTAAATTAAACATGTTGCTTTATGGCACAAAAAAGGTCCCCTCCCACCAATTTGGAAATGGTCCCACACAGAAAAGAAATGTCTTTATTTTATTTTCCACAACCTCCCCCCTGTTCATTGTCATTTGCTCATAGTGGCAACACATTCAACTCATCTGAGTCTTAGCTTGCATCACTGTGGTGGTGGATGGAGTGAGACGGTGCAGCTGGAAGAGCAGGGATCGGTACAGGTGTAGGCCAGGCTGCTGGCTGGATGGTGGCTGCAAGGCAAGGGCAAAGCAATGTAAGCCAAAAACATTCCTTAGCTTGCCTCCTTCTATTTTCAGTTAAACACTGGCCAGTCACTATGGTCCCACACACCATCCAGCAGAACCTACAGCTGGGCATCATTAAACTGCCACCTCAGCTTCCCATTGGTGAGCATGTGGACCTAAACTAGGCCAATCCAGGGCATGCCGGAAAGTATCATTTAGAATGTCTTTTGTCTTTGCAAATGTTCATAACAGATTACGACTTCATGCCCCACACCCACACCAAGAGGACGTTGGCATCGGAGGTGGCAGCCAGAAGACGTTAGCTTAAATTCACACACAAATAATGCAGCACCTCAAACAACAAAAGTGGCCCTGGGTGTGCAGGTTCTACAGCCAGAACTTCCCAGGTAAGTGGATGCCAAAGAGCAGGGGCAGACTGGCCATAGGGAGACCCAGGACAATGCCGGGTGGGCCACACTGCTTTGGGGGCATTTGGGCTGCTGCCCACATTCAATCCCTACTCCCTTAGTCTCCCTTTCAACCTTCAGTACCCACCCCGGCATCCTGGTTGGGGGCTCAGCAGGGATGTGTTGGGGTGGCCAGGGGCTGGTAAAATCCAGGGCTAATTTTTTGCCCCAGTCTGCCACTGCCAAAGAGAGAAGGTGAGCACTCATGCAGAACTGTGTAAGTGAATGTTCTTTTTTCTTCTAGTTGGGGAGAAAAAGGCCACCCAGTAGAGAGGGGTACGAGCAGCACATAACATACATATATACTAAGTTTATTTAAAGGTAGAAAAGCCACTCAAAACCTACAGTAACCAGTAGCCACCTGTAATATCTAAAGCAAGAGTAGAAATTTTGAACAATTAGTGGTGTTAAGAGACTAGAAGCTTTGTTCATCTTTTCAAAAGCCAACAGCAAATTAAGATACTTTGCTTATATCAAAGTCTTTTTTTATCTTTGCGTTAAGCCTCCTTAGCCTTTCACTTATTATCTAGACAACTCATAAATCCAGTAAGCCATACCAACCTTTGGATTATACAAGTAGTTATCATTAAATATGATGGGATGCAGTTTTATAATACGTTTTAATTGGTATGCCTTCCCTCGTACCGCTGAGTTCCGCCGTCTAAGTAGGTCATTAGACCTACAGCACTTTGTTTTTGTAAACTATTAAAATAAGACAAGCTGAAAAAGTATGTCTCCAAGATTACAGGACTTTCGATGTCATAGCTTGGTAACAGTGTCTTAATATGTTTAAAAAGTATAATACCTGTTGGTTCAATAAAATTCCTGTAAGAATGCCTTGTAAACTTGTAACTATTATATTTTCACTTTTTTGTGCTAATATGTATGGACAAATATATATTTAGTGAAAGGAGATTACTCAAGCAAAGAAATAAATAAAATAAAAAGCAAAGTAAGTTCATGGCAGTGCCATATTCAGTTCACTTTTTTCTTCTGCCTGTGGGTGCCTTAGCTTTCATTCTGTAATACAACATATTCTTTATTAATATTATTGTTATTATTTAGTTTTCATCTGATAACAGTCCTCTGGCTTATGTTGCCAGCTTTTGGCAGAGTTACTTGCTGACTGGCTGGCCGTTTAGAAAAGCCTGATATGGATGCACACCTAGCTAAAGGTATGTCTGGGATGTCTTTCTTCCTTTCTTTTTTCTGCTGCTGCTCTGGTCCTATGCCAGAGGACCATCACTGTATTCTTCTTCTAGGTGTCACTTGGGACTTTAAGTTGGGGGTTTAAGTTAAAGTGCTATAGTGCCCAACGTGTATCTATTTTGCATTCACTTCCAGATGCCCATAGAACCACTGAATAAATGGAGCACAAGAAGAATTAACTATTGTACTGCCTGATAAAGGTATATTTCCCAAAACGTAGCATTTTTGAGCAATCATTAGCTGCTATCTGTAACAATTTATTGTCCTATGGCTATATGTGCTTTTATATTACCCCTACTTGAATACTATGGACGGAATTTATACTCCAGTTGTATGAGACTTATATGCTGTAACATATTGACTTGATCTTTGAAATTCAATGTTGCTTTGCTTTATATTGCTTATGGATCATATACTATCTCATGGGTAGTTAATATTGGATCTCTTCATAAACTCTTGTTGTGTACCCTTCCATGATTACATATATTAGCATATTTTTTGGCTGACCATCTGGTGCATATTACAACACCATCTGGCCTTAAGGTATCCTTTCTCTATAAAACATTATAGCTAATAATTATCTTGTGCTCATGGTTAATCCTACTTATATTCCATTGTTTTATCTGCTGTTGTAGATTATGGTACAAGCATGCCCCAACAAGACTGCATACTTCAGTAGCCTGTGCGTACCCTGGAAACTCCAATCTTCTGTCCTGTTTTGTGACCATCAAATTATTTCCAATTGATGTGTGACAACCAGATCTCAATTTGGATAAATTAAAATTACATGTATAGAAAAGTTGCAATTATTCAGATATTAGGAAAGAATTCAGTGCAAGGTAAAACTAGAAAGAAAACTTTGTTCAAAATAATTTTCTTTAAACCAGTCGTTTTGTGTTGTGCTTGAAGTGTTTTTATCGTACTTTTCTTTTTATAGGGACCAAAAGATAAACTCTTAACGATAGTGCTGAAAATAAAGTGGAGCCTCGAGTAAAAAACATAGCAAGCTTTGAGTAAAAAAAAAAATAAAAAAAAATAAATCTGACTTTAAATAGGTTTCTGTCTTCCTCTTTGTACATCCTTTCACCTTTCTGTCTGTTATTTAAGGACAACAGATACCTCTGGTGCACTGAAGTGTGTCATTTATCCAGTATATGCATTCTAGTGTTTGCTGAACTCCCTTTCAGGCACAAGAGAGAGATCAAACGCTGTTGAAGGCTTAAGAGAAGAATGAGAAATCTAAATGAAAAGTTAGAGCTGCCGTAAGAGGTCAGGACTCTGCACAGGAGAAATGTGGTGGAGAAAGCAAATGACTATACCTTTCTCTGTTCTGTTCAGAAAACACAAACAAGTCATTTTATCAATACCGCTGCAGCGCATTGTTTATAATGCTCTTGTCTCAGGAAAATTAACTAACCTTATCCCTTATTTTCATTAACTGGAGAGCAATAACATGAAATGCTGCTATTGACAATCATTTGCATTACATTGCCAGGCAAAACATGAAGTTCATTGTCGTGTACATGTCATTTATAAAATAAATACTATAAAATATTTGATGACATCAGCCATGACTGAAGTGAATTTTGGTAATGTATTTAAAGACTGATCCCACAGGAGTAATTTTTCTTTCCTGTCTCCCCCTCCTTGATATACTCAAGCTCTATACTCAATAAAGCATAATATTATAATTCACTGCCACCATTGTTACAAAAAAAGCAGTAAACTATATTTACTTGAAGTTACTCATTGCTCCAGGAGTGGTAAGATGTATGTGCCCTGATCGAACACAATGCTTGATACTGGTAGCCATTACCTGCACTGCAGAGGCTGGCTGTTGGAGTGAAGCATGTTCAACATTACCTGATATCAGGTTCTAAGCAACTGTGCTAAACCCCACATTCACCTGGAGTCATCTCCATCCCAGTTCCAGCCCTGGTCCTCATCCTTCTGTGTTGTCCTGCACTGGTCTCCACAGAATACAGTGCCATGACTGCGCTCCTGACATCTGAACTCCCTGCGCAGGGAGAAGCTTTTATACCGGGAGTGAGCTGACCTAAGCTTACTCTGCTGGAATAAATAGCCCTTTCCCATGAGAGGGTGCCAAGGTGGCAGAAGCTGGAGAGATTGTCAGAAGCCAGGCATGGGACTGGCTTCCGTCGATTTCTCCATCTGTCATTGTCAGCAGTGACAAATCAGCAATGGATAAGGGGTAAGCATGGGGAGAACAAAAATAGTCAAAAACTTATATTCTGTGTGTTGTGTGTTTTTTTCTATTTAATTCTTTGTGAACTTGTAAGGGTTCCTTGAGATCCCTATACCAGTACTCAGGGAAGGATGGGCTGGCAAGTCACCTGCCAGCAAGCGGATGACTTGCAATAACCCCCCCCCCCCACTTACCTCAGATCCATCACCAATCCACTGACAGCTGTGGTCTGGATCTGGCTTCCACCGGTCCCCCCGGGTTCTGAAATCTCAGAAGAGGGGCTATTTATACCGGTAGAGTGAGCTGACGTAAACTCAATTCATGGGGAAGGCAGTGAAGGCGCCAGGGGCCCAGCCAGCACTGGATTCTGGGGAGACCGAAGCAGGACAGTGACAGAGCGACTCAGGGGCAAATCAGGGACATTCGTGCTGAATCTAATTTTCCATTAGAAAATTCAATTCTGCTCCTGTCTCCCATATAACATAATATTTGTCAATAATCTGATGATCACTGCAGCTTTCCAAGCATGATGCCTTGATGTTATACTGAACTACCCACATTCTTTCACTAGACACCTTCTGTCCTTTCCAACTCAAAAATATCTCCCACACACCACTGTGGTCTACCAGCCAATCGACTGGCTCCCCTTTAATCTTTTCTGAACTTTGCTGCTCAACTTTTTCGTATTTCCGCTTCTTCACTGCAGCTACCCTGTGTCAGTCTCTCCACTGGCTGATATCTAAAATTATTTTGTTTAAAATGTTAACCCTAAACTACAAAAATGATATCAAGCCCAATCCTCAATTTCGTCACTCATACGATGATACCAAACTAGATGCTCTACCAAGGATCTCCTCCTGTCCTCATCCTTGATCTCAAGCTCATCTTAAGATTTTCACTCATACCAATCCACTCCTCTGGAATGCCCTTACTATTTACAATTTGCCACCACAAGCTGTCAAACTTTGAAAAGTGCTCTCAAAACTCACTATTTTAGAAAATCATCTGGCTTAAGCAACCCACATTCTTAAAAACCTTCAAAGCACTTTCTACAATTCTTAGTACGTAATAATTGTGACTCAACCTCTCGTTTCCACCTTTAGATATTAGATTGTTCGATTGCAATGGCAGGGCCCTGACTCTTAAACTGGACCAAAACCCAGGATTTAGACTATCCTGGGTTTTGGTATATTATAGATGGCTTTAGTCTACTTTAATGTATGCTAATATTAATGTACTGTACATTTGTTGCATCTCTATTACATCTAACCCACACTACCCTGTGTATTACAATTGTTTTACCCTGTCTGTAATCTTCTTGTACAACCCCACAATGTATGTCACAGTATGTCACTTTATAAATAAACAATAATAATAAGTGTTACTTTTATTATTAATAATAATAATAATAATGATAATAATGTGACTTTTTGTTCAAGAGGTTGTTTAGAAAACCCTTTTGAGATGGACTAAGAAAAGGGCTGTTATAGGGCTGTTATAAAACGGTTACTAGTGTTGCTGCTTAGGTTCAAAAACTGGCTGCACACAGAACTGGAAGAGCTGGGAGAATGTTGCTGGGTATCGGGGAGGTAAGCTGTTTTATTTTGTTGTAACAGGAGGGGGAGTGGGGGGAGGTCATTGCTACACTGGACTTCCACTTTAAATATAAAAAACTCCTTTAATTGAGGTTAGAGCTCCTGAAAAGAAATGTGTACCCTATTAAAAGACAAAAAAATATAGGAGGTGGTGATAGGAATTTTCTTTGGTAAAGTTTGGTAAAACATCTGTTTAGAATGCTATAGTTCCCCTTTAACATGGGTTAGTACTCTAATTAAACTCTTTCACAGCATGGAGTTCATTCAACACCAGGAGTAAATTGTGCCGTTTGGAGTAAAAAGTGCACCCTAGGTAGAAAATGAAAGAAAGTGCACTTTTTACTTTAAAAATGTCATACATTTTTTTGATAGTGAATCAATGCTGTGTTGTAACAGAATTTAACTACAGTCAACAAACTATCCTCTGTTAAAGAGTATCTATAGCATTCTATATACCTGAAAAGATGCTTTACTATAGTGGAAAGGATGGAACTAGCACAATGTTCCCACGTTGGGGCATTTGGCTTCTTTATTTTTCTTCAATCGCAACCCACAACCAAAAATGTTCCTCCTTAGACCTACATTTTATTCAGATTCTAATGATCCAGAATCATAATATACCCAATAATCAAAAGGGACTGAATCAGAACAAAACAGAGACCTATTACAACAACACTATTTTTAACAGTTGCTTCCATGCATATTTTGCATTAAAGTGATACAGTAGGCAAAGGAAATTGTTACACCATTGCGTTGGGCTATTTTTGCCACTGTTTTCCATTTTTAAATTGAAGCAGAAATAGCCAAGATATTGGGGTTTACAGGTTCAGCCAATGACATTCTCTTTTTCATCCCATTCCTCAATCAGCTTAGCAGAACGGGAGGATTGCTAGTTCCTTCCACCCCTGCCCTTCCCTCCACCTCCTCCATATTCATCAAACAGCTGATTATTATGCAGCGTCACAGATCCAAGGGCCACGCCAACTTTTTTCAGAAGAAAAATCATGAGGTGAAAATGTATACCTCAATATATCGGCCATTTCTTCTTCAATTTAAAAACGGAAAACAATTTAGGACAGTGCCAAGTGTAGCCTGACGCAATGGTGTAACAATTTCTTTTGCCTGCTGTAGCAGGCTGTGACATAGGGGAGTTGTTACAGTGTTGCCGTCATGGAATTTAAAAAATAAAATCCTTTTTAATATAATATCAAGCTAAATATGCCTAATCCAACCACTTAAATGAACATAAAAGGTCATTGCGTTTCATGTTTGGTCAAATGGAATTATATGAGAATTAAAAATAAACTTGGTATTAATATTTTGGGTGCTTGTTAATATTGAAACATGTTGGCAATGGCACATCCATCTGTAAAAGTAAATGCTGGTTTGAGTTATAATATGTCACTGAGTACTTGGAGAGTTTAAATAAAACAGGTAAAAAAATATGTGGTCAGTGGAATGATTGACTGATTAATTAGAATGATTGAACACACAGACATCATTTTAAATGGGTGGTATGATGACATTTGCATACCGACAAGGTAAACAACATCTGCTTACCTGCATGAGCTCAGCAGAGACATTCTGTGGGCTAACTCACATTAATGTGGCAGACTTGTTTCATGATAAATTACCAAATGCTGCAAATAGCTCAGAAGTGGGAATGGCTGATGCCTCCAAGATCATCCTGTCTGCTTTAAGTATGCATTCAATTTTCATATATTTAAAATTTAGAATATTTATCTACATATAACAGCAAAGAATTGTGTATTCACTCATATTTAGTATCACTTTAAAGTACTTTAAATAAATGAATGTATTTATTATGCTGTATTATTGTTTTGCGCGACTAATATCACTGAAATTTGTCATTTAAGAAATCTTAAACCCATTATCCAGAAATTATCTCAGGCCCTTTATTCAGTTACAGCCCACACATTGTGTATGTAGGCACCAGAAGTCGTGACAGTTAGTTTTCACATGAATCTGACTGATTACAGAAGAGCCAGATCTGAATGACATAAAGCGTGGAATGCCAGCAAAGTAAACAAACAGGAGCTAAACCAAATATACCCTATTTCAGGGTTAAAGGGAAATTGAGAAATGTTATATGTTCAGATATGATATTCAGAAATGTCCCCCTTTAATATGCAGCAGTGGGGCAGAGCGCCCCGGGTCGCCCCCGTGCATTTTTCACTATTTCACGCTATATATGTTCAACTGTAATTTTTTAAGAAATGTACAGGGTTTTCCCAGGAAAATTAAATATATTTGTGTTGTATTTGAATTTGTGTTTTAACATGAAAGGACTTGTTTGTAATTTTTTCAGTCAGTGCTTTTACAATATTTTTGGGTAAAATACGTGAATATATATATATATATATATATATATATATATATATATATATATTAAATTTTGTTGCTTTTTTTAAAATAAGAAATTATTTTAAAAAATCATATTGTGTATAAAAACCACATTCCTCCCAATTACAATGGTACCTCAAATTTTCAAATAAAATACAACTACTTTGCACACTATCAAGGGTTACACTCTTAATCCATCACTACATCAATTTCCTTTGCCACCTGACCATGCATCTCTTCCTGCTTCTCTGACAAGGAGACGTTCTCCGCCATTAGTCACTATGAGCTGGCACCTCCATTCATTGCAATGGAAAGGAGTGTGTAAAGACCTAACATGCCCCTTTCTATTGCAGTGAATGGGGAGGCGTGCCAGCTATCATTAACTGATGGCAGGGGGCATCTGTAGAGGCCTAGGTGTAAATAGGAACATGCCAGTTAGTTAATAAGAGTCAGTTAGTTAATAAGATATAGAGATTGTAGTACCCTTAATTAGACTCAAGGTGGCAGCAGTGAGGCCACAGACAGTCATTGGACCATAGACTTTAATGGAGACTGTTCTATAAGGGAAGGTAGAAAGAGTTAATAGCCTGAACAGGATACTTGGTAAAGACCTAGTAACAACCAGGAGGATAATGATTGGTTGGAAGATCTGAGAGAACAGCCTATCACATGTTTGACATGTGGACGAACATGTGATGGAAGGTTCTAGGAAGTAGCTAGAGGTTATATAAGGAAGAGAGACCCTGTACTAATGTTCTATACCACAATTCTAGACCACAGTTCTAGACCACAGTGCTTACCACATGAATTGTTGAGGAGCAGATTGATGAGGACTCCCTGTCAGAGAGCGTAAGGTAAGGCTCCAGCCCAACAGCAGTGGCCACCCATAGGAACTCAGTGGAAGAAATCTGGGCAATCCTTCTAGGGGAGTAAGCCCAGCTGGATGACCTGAGGCTGTGGATGGAACAGGAAGGAAAGTGACTGAATGGATGGATAAAACTGTGCAATATGTTAATGTCTACCATTGGAGTCAATAAAGAGGAACCCTGTTTTACCTACTGGATTGTCTATCATCTTTATGAAATGCACAGTGAGTACAGACATCCCCTGTGGCAGAGCCGCAGCACCCCACCCACACAGACACACCTAGAGCACCCTGAGCCTAGAAGAGCCTGCTCCCTGCCATCCTCATCAAGCACCAGGTATGTGAGAGCTAAACATCTCAAGAGTCAGAGAAGCAGGAAAAAACACGCAATTGGCCGGGCCACGAGGGATATGAATGCAGCGATGAGTTAAGAGTCTTCGTGAAACCCTCTGGGATCGGAGATATACTTACATCACCAGCTATTCCACGAAGCATGCACAGCCCACATCCCCCGCATCTCGCATCTGAAGTACACTCAGCTTGTCAGATAGGCTGGTGGCAGGAACGATAAAAAGTTAATTTTGAGAGTAATCCTGGAAGTTTCACATAGCGGGGCATCCCAAACTGGGATATCCCAGGAAACAGGCCAAATCCTGGGATGGTCAAAATCCCAAGTTTTGGTCCATCTTTAATCCAGGCTGTGAGAATAACATCCTATGGGAACTTCACATGCAGAAGAGATAACACAGGACAGTCCTGTGGTGTTTTCATGCATCACGGGCAGGCTGATTCATTACTAACGCCAGGTAGTGACAGATGAGCGTCTGTAGCAGGCATTTCAGAGTGCCCGCTAGTAGTCGCTGTGCTCGGCCATGGTTCGCTAGTTCAGAGCACCTCAGTCGCTGTGCAGCATTTATGAATAAGTTGTGGGGAGTCGCTATATGAGCAGTACAGCGCTGTATGGGAGTGAATGGTAGTGACTGGTCAATGCGACCGACTCACACCATATTCATAAAAAAAACAGCCACTGCCGATACTCAAAAATGCTTTGCTGTAGCCCAGAGCGCCGGCGGCTGTGTGATTTAAGGCTGTTTTTGAACATGTATCCACCAGTAATAAAGTGAAAACACATGGAATTACATTGTTATAATAACGTTGTGACATGAACACATTAATGCCAGACCTGTAATGTCAATTCTGCATAAATATATAAAAAATGTAAAAAGTTTTAAAGAGATGCTTTTTTCTAGGCGAGGAGGAGAGGTCACAACATTATTTGAGAATAAAAAAAAAAATAATGATAAAAACCCCCTGTTTAAAGAGAAGTAAAAGAACGTCCATTGAAATGTATGGGAGAGCGCCAGGTAGCGAGAGGTAAGACGTGGCGCTCTGAAAGTTTGAACGCCAGCATTGTACGCTGAGGCTGGGATAATGATGAATCGTACGCTACATGGCGTTATCCCAGTCGCTCAACAGAATCCGCTACATAAATGTGGAATTGCGTGCTGTGGCAGGCGTTCAACTGCCGCTACATGACGCTACCTGACGCTTACCAGCCACTACCTGTCGCTATCCCTTCAAGAATAAGGCCCTAAATGTGTGTCTGGCAGCCTAGACTAGTACTTTGCTGGCTGTGTATGTTCATCTACCAGAAGCTTTCAGTTTGACAGCCAGGATTCAGGTCAATTTTTATGAAGTTTGTTTAATCTTTACTGGACTTGAGCATGTTTACTTGTCTGTGCAATAATAGAAGTGTTCTCCACTTTAATACAAATAGCAGAAATGGACTGCTGTCATACGTTTGCCCCGCCCCCACCTCCTATTGCCTGCACTGATTAGCTGGGAGAGGGAATGGCAGCACTGATTGGCTGGGAGAGTCCTGGTGCCGGCCTGGTTGAAATTAACAGTATGCCAGCAGCAGTGTTCATGTGCCTCTTTAGCGTGCAGGCGTATCCCTGTGGGTATGTGTAACGCACATCAAGAAACACTGCTTTATTATATTTCAACAGCTAATGTTTAAAAGAAATATCACGTTTACTGTGTCAAATTATAAAGGAAATATTAGTTGATCCATGACATTACACGTTAACGCTTCTCCTTCAGTCACATATTTTTCTCCTAACAAAGCCCAATGGGGTACCTTGTTTCATAGATATAATTGTTTCCATTATGTGCTGTATTTAATTCCCATCAGTCTGTCTCCTAAGCAAATGATCAGGAAAAGAGAGAAATGATTGACTATAATAACTGTGCCACCACCAAGAAATACAATACAATGCAATAGACTGGAACAAAGTCACAATAACATTTCTATTTTATGCAGTTTCTATTAGGTTTTATGTGTAGCATATAATTTATAAAATAACAATTTTAGGAGCACTTAGCAAAAAAAAGATAGCTAATTTAAAATGAAAATATCTAAAAAAATAAAACAAGAGACTGATTTATGAAGCATGAATGCCAGTTAAATACACGGGGAGGCCGATTCATCAATAGCGCCAGGTAGCGACAGATGAGCGACTGAAGTATGGCGCTATGAGCGCCGCTAGCGTCAGCCGCGGGCGTTAGCGATTCGCTATAGCAGGCCTCCTCAGTCGCTACCTGGCGTTGTTGCGAACAACGCCTACATTGCTGAATATGATGTTGGCCCTCAGCTTTGTTGGCGCTGTCAGTCAGTGTGACCACGCTATTCTACACAGCGCCTGTTAGCTTTGCTGTGTCCTGGCCATCCAGTACCTTCTGAATAAAACACATTGCCACATTTGTTTTGAAATGTAAAAATTTTTTTATTGTGTGTAAAAGGAAATTAAATTCTACCAGATCTTCGAATATAAATGGAAAATAAAACATAATTAAACACATAGCCAAAATTTTTTTTGTTTTTATTTGTTACCTAAAAAGGAAATACAATTAAATCACCAATGAGAAAGAAAAGGAAAATAAAAACAGAACAGAGAAAGAAAAGGAAAATAAAAACAGAACAGAGAAAGAAAAGGAAAATAATAACAGAACAGAGAAAGAAAAGGAAAATAAAAACAGAACAGAGAAAGAAAAGGAAAATGAAAATAGGAATTAGAATGTAAAGGAAACTTACAACCGAATTAAACACATAGCCACATGTATATATCTAATTTTTTTTTAATTTTTTCTCAAAAAAAAAATTAATAATAAAACATAAATGAAATAGAAAAAGAAAAGTCCAGCAGAAATGCAAAAGAAAAGTAAAGTCCAGGAAAGGGTTGTAAGAGGAATGTCGAGATCATGGTGCATCTCTTTGTGCCTGAAAAATTAAGAAAAGTGCAGTTAGTATATATCTTTATAGTTATTTTGTGCTTTCTTTTAAAAAAATGCATAACTTGATAACCAACATTGGCGTCTTACACCCCCCTTAGAGTGGTTTGGGTCATCTTACACCCCCCTTAGAGTGGTTTGGGTCATCTTACACCCCCCTTAGAGTGGTTTGGGTCATCTTACACCCCCCCTTAGAGTGGTTTGGGTCATCTTAAACCCCCCTTAGAGTGGTTTGGGTCATCTTACACCCCCCCTTAGAGTGGTTTGGGTCATCTTAAACCCCCCTTAGAGTGGTTTGGGTCATCTTACACCCCCCCTTAGAGTGGTTTGGGTCATCTTAAACCCCCCTTAGAGTGGTTTGGGTCATCTTAAACACCCCTTAGAGTGGTTTGGGTCATCTTACACCCCCCCTTAGAGTGGTTTGGGTCATCTTAAACCCCCCTTAGAGTGGTTTGGGTCATCTTAAACCCCCCTTAGAGTGGTTTGGGTCATCTTACACCCCCCCTTAGAGTGGTTTGGGTCATCTTAAACCCCCCTTAGAGTGGTTTGGGTCATCTTACACCCCCCCTTAGAGTGGTTTGGGTCATCTTAAACACCCCTTAGAGTGGTTTGGGTCATCTTAAACCCCCCTTAGAGTGGTTTGGGTCATCTTACACCCCCCTTAGAGTGGTTTGGGTCATATTACACCCCCCTTAGAGTGGTTTGGGTCATCTTAAACCCCCCTTAGAGTGGTTTGGGTCATCTTAAACCCCCCTTAGAGTGGTTTGGGTCATCTTAAACCCCCCTTAGAGTGGTTTGGGTCATCTTAAACCCCCCTTAGAGTGGTTTGGGTCATCTTACACCCCCCTTAGAGTGGTTTGGGTCATATTACACCCCCCTTAGAGTGGTTTGGGTCATCTTAAACCCCCCTTAGAGTGGTTTGGGTCATCTTACACCCCCCCTTAGAGTGGTTTGGGTCATCTTAAACACCCCTTAGAGTGGTTTGGGTCATCTTACACCCCCCCTTAGAGTGGTTTGGGTCATCTTAAACCCCCCTTAGAGTGGTTTGGGTCATCTTAAACACCCCTTAGAGTGGTTTGGGTCATCTTAAACCCCCCCTTAGTGCGTTTGGTTGCTCTTTTGGATGGGAGGTCAAAGACATTTAAACAGGAGTGCAGTACTTGCATTAGAGTGAAGGGTAGTTAGCTTACCGCAAAATAAGAAGTGATCAGCCTTTCCCTTAGCTCATCGCCAGTCTGGGTGTCCTCACTTCTATCTGCGGGCAGGTTGGGGATTTCTGGCACCAGTGCTGTCTCCTCGGGGGCTTGGATTCGGTGACAGATACAGATATTGTGTAACACACAGCAGGCAAGGATGATTTTGGAAACCTTCTGTGGGCTGTAGAGCATCTCTCCTCCTGGCCGTGCCAAACAGAGAAAGCGTGCTTTCAGCAGGCCGATGGTTCTTTCCACAATGCTTCTGGTCTTGCGATGCGCTGCATTGTAGCGTTCATGGGCAGAGGTCCGTGGGTTCCTGACCGGAGTCATGACCCACGTTCTCTGCCCATATCCCTTGTCCGCTGTAGAAAAAACACAAGGAGAGAGACAGCAATTAGTACTAGTACATGTTTTTGGGTGGTAGTTTTTTTAAAATTGCCTTACTAGGCCACATATTAGCAAAATACATAGACATGGTTAATTTATTACCCAGTAGCCAGCCAGCTGGCATTTCGTTGTTATCAAACTTCCGGCACAGGACTGTCCGCTGCAAGACGTAAGAATCGTGGCATGAGCCGGGGAACCCCGATCTCACCGCCCGCAGCTTCATCTCATGGTCACAGACCACCATGATATTAAATGAATGGAACTGCTTCCTGTTTCTGTAGGACAGCTCCTGTGCACGGGGAGGGCGGAAAGGGATATGTGTACCATCAACGCACCCTAGCACATTCGGGATCCCTCCCATCAGATAGAAAGCATGTTTTATTTTGGCAACCTCTTCCTCCTCCTCAGGAAACTTGATGTAAATTGGGATTAAATCACAAATTGCCAGAACTACCTGGATTAGGATGCGGCTCATAGTAGCCTGGCTTATCCCGCTGAGGAGGGCTGAGGTTGCCTGGAAGGTCCCTCGTGCCAACACATTAAGAGTGGCACACAGGCGTACTATGCCTGGAATGGAGTGAGTGCGTTTGGTGGATGGCTCGATTTTGGTCTTAATCTGATCATATAGGGACTGTAGTGCAGCACGATTCAGACGGAAGCGGCTCCTGATCTGCTCGTCACTTAAGTCCCATACTGAAAGGCGGATTGCAAAGGAGCGGGGTGCCCTAAGCCTCACAACACCCCGCTCCCTTTCCTCCTGCTCTTTCAGCATACACATACATCCATCCACCCAGACACCATACATCACCCTCTTATCCATCACACACACTAAAGATATATACAAAAACAAAAATAAACAAAAAAAAACACTAACACACAACACACACACAAACAATCACACTACACACACACCCGCTACAATGCAGCTCACCACAAAACCAGAACTATAGTGGTCCAAACCACCAGCCTGCTGAAAACCAGCTTTCTAAGTTAAGCACAACCAAGAGGGGAGTTGCTGCACAGCCCACAAAAGGCCCCAAAATCAAGCCTCACTTGCTGTATGCTACACAATATTTGCAGATGCCACCCAAACCAAGCTCCTAAAGAAACAGCACTGATGTCAGAAATCACCCAACAAGCCACAGAGAGTGAGGACAGAAACCAGACAGAGGCTCAAATGAGCTAAGGGAAGCGAGCACAGCACCACACCACAGCCTTTGCCACAGTGTAAGAATAGCAGAACCTAGTTCATTCCTTCCTTTTATACTTCATTTTCAAAAGTGACAGGTCCGCTTTGCCGCCTTTTGCGTCGCTCTGCTATTTCCGGGCGCCAATTAGCCGACCCAGGTGTGCGTAAAACAGAGTGCGCACGCGCACGCTAGTAGCGCTACTAGCGTACTTGAGCCGTAACGTGCGTGCATTAACGGACATGGGCCAAAAATCAGGTGGGGACCAATGAAAGTGAAGCTGTTGTTTTTTTAAATAGCCGTTAGGCTAAGCACATGTCACAAGGGTTGCAGATACATCAGTCCATTGTTGGATTTGGGTGTGTGTTGTTTGTTGATTGAGGTCTGTAATGAGTTAATTGGCTAACACACATGCTTCTGTCAGTGCAGTGGAGGTGTGCCTAGAAGGAACTGGGCTGTATGTGTGAATCAATTAAGTGGGCTGCTTTTGGATTGGCTGTTAGAGCACATAAAACCTGCCCAAGCCTAAGAGATTGCGATGCCATTCTGTAGTGTGCATGCGTGCTTGTGGGGTGTTGATTTGTGTGTGTGTGCAGCTACAGGATGGAGCCAAATACAGGACATCTGCCGGCCACAGCAGGCCCGAGTAGGAGTTTGGTGGGTGCTGTGCGCAGACCTCCCTTACGGAAAAGGGCACAGCCTGAAGGTGGGGCAGCACCCCAGGCTAAGCGCCCAGGTGCCAAGAGGGAGCCTGAATTTAATTTGGCTGAGAATAATCATCTTGTGCGCCTGACACTTGCGAAATGGGAGCTGATATTTGGCTCCCAAAGCAAGTCCATAGGCAAACAAGAAAGAAGCAAACTGTGGGATGCCATTGGTGTGGAGCTTAGTAGCACAGCTCAACACCCACGTAGTGGCCCATCCTGCAGGAAACGCTTCTACACTTTGCGAGGGGCCCTTATGAAAAAGATGAATCACGATCTTGATGTGGACAGTGGGTTCATCCAGGCTCCAAAGAGTACCTACAGGCCGTATGAGGAGATGCTGAAGGCCAAAATCCCACTGGCTCGGCTGCAGGGTGTGGATCCTGGGGATGACACCACCGGTTGGGCTGAAGGTACATATTTTATGGCTTTTACTATAACCTAATGTTAATGTATGTGATTAGCATTTTTACATTCTGACCAACTAACTGTAGGACCTGTGAAGTATTACATTATAGCTAAAACATTTGTAACTTTTCTGTCTGTTGCTTTATGCATAGGTGCACATGCTGCTGTCCGGGATGTGGCTCCGGACAACCAAGCTCCTGCCCTTCCAGCAACCTCAAGGCTACCCCAGTCTGCCATTGAAGGTATTTACCCATTATTTGTTTGCTGGTTTTTTGAAAAACAAATGGGTGTGGGAGCAGCTCAAGCAATAAAGGTTTGCCCTGTTGACTATTAATAATATGTGGGTGCGCCCTAATTGCACGCCCACTGTAACACTCACAGTCAGTAACTAACAAGGCCCTAACATGTGTAGATATGTAGGATGCCAGAGATGTGTAGCCATATATCGGCATATCAATGTGTGAGCCACACTTGGCTTGATTAGTCAATATTAGTGAAAGAGCTGCTCACACACCTTAATGCATGTTGTATTTTGGCACGCACATTAGCTATGGCTCAATGTTGGTTTTATTTTGCCCTAGCTCCCATGCCCTTGGCCCCAGCATCTCCTCCGGATCCCACCTACTCTTTGGATGTCGGTAAGTGCATGTGTTCACCTTGCTTGATCCACTTTGACTCAAGTGCATGTGTCTCATTTGTCTTTTTTCTTTGTAGGCCAAGTGACTGGTTCATCTTTGGACCCCACTTCCGATGTTGCCGGTCAACAGGACCCTGTTGGTGTGTAGAGCAATACATAATGTATCCTTTCTGCTGTTTAGGTTACACTGGTTCAATTTGGTTAGTCTACTAAGCTACATGTTTGCTTGGTAAACTTGAAGATGCCTCTTGGGAGTGCTGGTTGCCTCCCCAGGGTCCGTCTATTAGTTATTTTAGTGATAGCAATGTATATTTGCGGACATATTTTTAGGCAAACATTCCCTGTAGTAGTTTGCTGAATCTTTAGACACATTTTTTTTTTTTTTTTAGTTGACCCGAATATCGGAAGTGGCTGTCCAGAAAGGGCCCCTCAAGTTCCAGCTGCCAGAGATGAGGGTAAGTGGTTTTGCCTTGCTCTAGTATGTATTTTGGCTCTAATGTTGTGCCACTTGCTTCTGGCAACTTGTGTGTCCACATCTATTTTCAAGGTCCAATCTCGAGTGAGGACCCCACTCCAGACATCTGGGATATTGCGGGTATGTTTAATTTAAGCAATGTTTATGATGAGATTTGCAGAAATTAGTGCGTCTTAGTCCTGTAACATACATGTTAACAATCTGAGTTTAACCAAGACCTTTGGTCTACTGTGTATTTTTTAACTTTTTAGAGGTATGGCCTCGATAGCCTAACCAGGTTACATTAGAGTTTGGCCCACAGACCTACTAACCTGATTTTCCTGTTTAGCATTTGCCAACTTGCCCGACATCTCTGATGTTGATTCGCGACTCTCTGGCAGCGATACCTCGAGCCTACCTGGGCTGGAGGACACGCAGGTAACATGGCTGATGTAGACGACCTCTAAACCCATTGGCATATTCGTGGGTAGTGGAAGAAGCAACATGTAACATTTCATTTCATTGTTGTTTTGGCAGGAGGCGGAACCAGAACCCCAAGCTGGGACCTCTTCCCAAGTCCCATGTGGCCAAGCTTCAGAGGCTCAGACAAGGGTAAGTTGTCTAGTGAGTGTTTATGGTAACTTTTGGGAGGGGCATAACTGCATTTGTTCCGTTTGACTAAAATGTGGTTTACTATTTTTTTAGCCTCCAACCACAGCAAGAGGAGGTGTGGCACCAACCAGTGCCGATTTCTACACACTAGGGGTCCGGATGCTGGAGGACTACAGTCGCCAACAGCCGCGTGATGGAACTAATGAGCGCATTGCGGCGTTGGAAAATCAGGTGCTGATGTGTCAGCAACAAAATGAGGGCCTGCAGCGCCAGGTGGACCAGTTAAGGCAAAACCTACAACAGAACCAGGACCTTGGTCGCCTTGCCAATGTTATCGAGCAATCTGTACAGCGCCAGGAAGAAGCAATACAGCGCCAGGCAGAGGCAATACAGCGGCAGGACCAAACTTTGTTGTTGATACAACAGCTCATACAACAGCAGTCTATATTTTTTACTGCACTGTTGTCCCCCAACACCGCCCCTAGCAATGACTCCCAACCTCCCCGGCCACCCAGCCAAGAATATTAATTTGTATACCTTTTTCTTATGATTTATGTAAATATATTTTGGAAAACCACCTCTAATTTGTGTTTATCCATACATGTGAAAGCTAAATACACAGTCAGGGCTGATTTGCTCAATCATCTCTAATATTATGCCACCATTTATGTGCCACATTAGTTAACATTGCTTACTATGGTGTAAACATGTACTGGCTCAAAATGGCAGCCTAATTTTAGACATAATGGTTTTGGGGAATCGAAACCTATGCTGGTCATGGAACAACACAGTTCTTGGTAAAGATAAATGTCTTTATAGAAATTGGCCCAACACGGGCAACATAGGCCAACAAAGCCAGGAAAACATGGCCACGGCAGCCATCCCCCCCACCCTAACGTCTCCGACGCCTCTTCATGGCCAGCAGCATCCCTTTCATCTGTCGGAAGGCCCGCCACAGTCTGCGATGCTGGCGTATACAAGCTGTAGAGATGTGATAAAAAATAATATATTAGAATTTGTTTGGAAACTCAACATACACAGATGTAGCAATGTAATGTCAGTGTTTCTAACTTGCTAACACTCACATTAACATTGGTGAACAATGTGCCCCTAACATTTTAAAATAAAGTTTTAATATTGACTTGAAAACATGTTAGGACCACATACCTTTACTCTTAAAGTGGACCAACACCCACAATATAGTTTATCCTGGGTTTTGGCCCACTTTGTTGTTTCTCACAGATCTGTATTTCCCCTGATGTGTGTATACACACAGTAATCCATAGCCACTCACCTCTCCATGCTCCAACGTGCTTGGCACAAAGAAGGCACGCTAACGTCTATGCAGGGAACAGGAATGTACACTCCTCTTCCACCCCCTCTTCACGCATGTCACTCTCTGGCTGCTCATGGGGACCCGGCGGCCATTCACAGAGGCCCAGGGGGGAAAAATGCACGTCTGGAGTGTTGCGCAGGAGCCAGTGGAAGATAATTTCCCATAATTAGGGGTTTGCTTGGTGGGGTGGACCCGTGGTACCTGCACTTATCGTATATTCTGCGGGGTGTTAGTTGTTAGTTGTTGGCAAATTAAATGTTTAATGCACATTAAACAGCCTTGGTGTTGGGCCAGGTTCACTCTTGCAAAGGTAATAATGTTTATGGGCAAGTAAGGACATTTATGTCTTTAGTCCAAGCCAAACATCAGTGCCTAAGGAAGAGGGAAGTTTGCCCTATAATGTTATTGGTAAACACCTAATCAGCCCCATTTGGTTGTCTATACGCCACAAATAGTCCGTATGTGTCCGTAACAAGAATGTGAGGCAACTATCAAGGATGGTGACTGGCATGTTGGATTATTGACCAAACACATTTAACCTAGATGTGTGTGATATTCACACATTGGTCAATTTCACATTTCTACAAATGTAACTAGAAGAGAAATGTTTACAAAGTATTTACCCATATTAATTTGGATGTACTCACCATCGCAGCTGTGGCGGTGGCCCATGCTGCTGGCCGTCCCTGGAGCTGGTGTGGGGAGGAGGAATTCTGCCTCCGTCTGCGTAGCAACATCTGTCCATAAAAAAACAAAATACCAAACAACATTTAGTGGAGCTATGACACCCGAAGTTTGGACATCAATCTGGTTATTGAGTCTTAGCTCCAAAAACAAACACTTCTTTACATACATGTTAAACGATATTTGCTATATTCCTGGCCCATTAGTTAATGTGAAGTGTTTATGGTTGCCACATGTATCCATTTTGCCAATCTGGCACTAACCTTTACATTGCAATGTAAATGACTCATTACCAATTTAATGGATAATGTTACCAGTGTGCAACATGTGTTTGCCCTAACTACTTCACGTAAATTAACTTTTGCTAGCACACATCATGGTGTGGCCAGAAACATAGGGGTGGTTTCCAGTTGGCTAGCACTGTAGTGTGGTTTGTGATGTTAATGTACATTAGCAAACCAGCTTAGACAATGGACCAGGAAACGTGTCTGTTAAAAGTGTACCAAGACACAGGATTGTGATTATTCAGTGTAGTAGTCTACTTTGGCAGAGCAACACAATTTTAGTCCGCCACCGCCCCTGCCTTCCGCACATCACTCCGCCAGTGTGTGCGCACACGCATGCCAGTAGGAAACAGAGTGCAGGCGCACACACATCTCGAGTGCCACACAGGAGGCAGGGACAATGGCTTCTGCCACCCCCAAAGAGGGAAGTAGTTTGTGGTGTTTGGTTGGGGGGGGGCCCTGGGTGAGGGATGTGATTTGGCAGGCAAGGCGCCATAATCCAAACAATATCAGCAAGGTTTGTGGGTCCACTTTAAGGAATGACATAAAGTCCAAAATGAACTAGCTTAAAACATACACTTACCACGACTATGCCCGAGGAGGATTTGACGCCAAAAATCCATGGAGGTGCCGCCTATATGATGCCCTGCAAATTACAGAGGAATTGCAAGGGCTAAGCACAAATGGTCAGATGAAACCTGGCACAGACTAACAATTAAAACATGTAAACTCACCAGGGGATGAAGCGCCACTTGAAGCCCAGGGAGGGCTCTGAGGAGGAGGCGGGGAGCCTCGGCTCCTCACACTCTGCTCAGAAGATCCACCAGGCAAAGGGCCACCCTCCTCCCTCTCACTCCCTGCTTGAGAGTGGCCCCTTGCCTGGTGAGAGTCCTCAGCCTCAGAGTGTGAGGAGCTGAGGCTTGATCCAGCCTGCCCCCCAGCAGCACACTCCTCTGGGGCGTCATCCCCTTCCTCCCCTGGGTCCTCTAAATAGGACCCGCGGGAGGGACCCTCCCCCGATGACTCCCCCGAGTCCGCCTGCCTGGTTCGGGGGAGGAATCCCTTCCCACGTTTCCCCAGGGGAGGACGCTTATCTGTGTGGAGGGGGTGAAAGCAAATAATTAATATAAAGAGCAAAAAAGGACACAGCTTAGCAGATGATTCTGCACAAAGGCCAAAAAGAACATAAGCTTTAACTTACCTGATGCGTAGGCATCATATAGGCGGTACACGCCTTCTGGGTCCCGGCGCTTAAAATCTGACCATTTCTGTTGTATCGCCCGGATGGTCAGGTCGGTCTGGAAGCGCCGGGACACAGTGGCCTTCACCTCCATGGCAAGGCGTTTTTTTGCTCCTCGGGCATAGTCGTATTCGGCCAGGCAGAAGTCCTATGAAAAAAGTTTAAAAAAAAAAAAAAAAAACAATCAAAACATGACCTCAGAACAATGTCATAAACAGTTATACAGAGACAAGATCAAAGTGGAACCACACCCAGGATTTACATTAGTCTGGGTTTGTGTGCACTTTTTTGGGCCACAACTATTGTGGGTGGCCCACTGTCTGCAACCCCCTTTGAAGGGCCCAAATACACAGCTGAGGACACTCCCACGTCACTCCGCAAGCCAAACACAGCGGTCCACGCCGGTGTGGTATGCGCAACCAAGGGCCTTGTGAGGTGCATACCAGCTCAGCTGCATCTGCACGGCAAAGTACGCATGTGGCGTTTGACTCTAACAGGGAGTGCGCCTGCACACCAATTGAAAATATGTATGGCGCAGGGGTACACCCTGCTAGAGGTAAGCGCAATAGGCATCCGCAACTCACGCATGCACAGATGGGACGGGCCAGAGATAATTTTTGGGGCCCTCCAGGGGGGGGGGGGGGGGGCATCCAAGCAGGACATCCACAATGGGGATGCCCCATGTGGAGTGTAAAATTTTGGACTAAAAACAATAAAAATTCAACCCCTATCCACCCTGTGTGTTTATACATTTTTAAACTAAAAATACAAAACTAAAATACTCACTTTAACAACCTGGCCATTGACCCGGCTATCCACCCGGGTGCGCCTTTGTTTTTGGGGCACAGGAGGGGAATGGGTGGGAGGGGTGGTATTTGGGGAAGGTGAGGTAGGTGGGGGATGTGGGGGAGGGGTGGTGGGGCCGGAATCTGAGGAGGAGCTGGGGAGGCGCATTACTCGCCGTTTGGGAGCCATATTGGAAACGCTAAGGAGGAAACAGGAACCGGAAATGACGCTAGCGACATGAGACATAAAAAACAAAACAAAACAAAAATACGCACCGCGCCCCAGCAACAAGCTAATATCAGCTATGTGCAAGCTAAGTGGCGGAAAAACATTAAAATGTCGCTGAAAAACAAGCTATTGGCATAAGCGCAAGACAGTTTTACCTTAAGGTGGCGTTGAAACGCAAAGGAGGATCCCGGAACCGGATATGACGCAAGCAACTGTGCTTCCAAATTGAAAAAAAAAACATGCGCGCAGCAGGGACAAGCTAATATCAGCTATGTGCAAGCTAAGTGGCGGAAAAACATTAAAATGACGCTGAAAAACAAGCTATTGGCATAAGCGCAAGACAGTTTTACCTTAAGGTGGCGTTGAAACGCAAAGGAGGATCCCGGAACCGGATATGACGCAAGCAACTGTGCTTCCAAATTGAAAAAAAAAACATGCGCGCAGCAGGGACAAGCTAATATCAGCTATGTGCAAGCTAAGTGGCGGAAAAACATTAAAATGACGCTGAAAAACAAGCTAGGGCCCACGGCGCCACAAATTATTAGCTTGATTTAGCAGGGGGTTCTACATACTGGAATGCATAGGTCCTTCTAAAGCATACACCGTTGTGCTTAAATATACAAATCTTATTCCTTCACAAAGTCATCACACAATCAAACTAGACAACTACCTGAAAATGTGGCACACATGAGAATGCATAACGGGTTGTTATGAGCTGGTACGACTGAATGTTAATCCTGCAATATGTGGCCAGGCACGCTCACAACTACAGTGTATTCATTAACAACGACTGGGGTCGCGGGAAGTGAATTCCTTGCAAATGGCAGAAGGGCACATGTATGAACAGCACAGCGCCGCACAACGCAGCGCAGCGAGGCACAGCGACGCTCGCGCCGCCACATAGCGAATTAAAACAGCGACTGCACAAACACTGACCAACACAGATTCATCAAGGACAGGGCTGCCGAATAGCTTGGGCGCTGACAATTTCGAAGAGCGAACGTGACCGCCCAACCTGACAGGCTACAAAATAGCTTTACAAGCCCCGTTTGTGTGGAAAACCAGCGCTTTTGAGGCCAATGAGTTTGGGTGGAGGAGATGCAATTCCCATGTCACTCACAACATTACATTGTGAAAAAAAAAAAAAAAAAAAAAAACGAAAAATAACCAGCTAGATTCATAAAACATATCAATATAAACATGTGTTGAATTTTGTCCCAAAGCAAAAAACCCCTAAACCACTAAGAACAATCATTGCAGCGTCTGCCATTGAAATGTATGGGAGAGCGGCAGGTAGCGCCAGGTAATACGTGTCGCTGTGAAGGAATTTGCAGCGGCGCTGTTCGGTCCAGCCGGCTTCATGATGAATGCCGCGCTAGCCGTCGCTCTCGCCGGCGCTAGCCTCATTTAGCTTGATAAATGCGTCATTGTGACCGCCGCCGGGCGTACTTGAGTCGGTAGGCGCCGTTAGCTGCCGCTACCTGGCGCTCGTCAGACACTACCTGGCGCTATCGCTTGATGAATAAGGGCCTTAGTGCCAAGAATTGTGTCTACAAGATGGCGCCAAATGTATAATTTGCACCTTTTTTAACGCGTGACCGTGTTTACAGTGGCCCTGTAAGTTCGAAACTCAAAGACAACAATGGGCAGAACTGTACTGAACTTTTTTTTTACTTGCTATGGCGACTTGTCACATATGTAAACACAAGTCTTAGATGTTGGCAAATGTCATTTTATTAATTTTGTGAAAAACCTTTTTTCCGTCCTGTTTTTTACAACCACTGTGTTCTTTTGAGCACAGCAAATAAAAGAGCCTAAATGCACTCTAAAGTTTGGTCCATTTATTCACAGCAGTGACTGATATCCTGCGACTGTAAAGGAGAAACCCCTACCAGCCAGTTCAAGCTGATTATTTAACAACAAACCTTTTGACTTCTATAAATATATAACAGCAAAAAAATATATAAAAAGATGAGGCAGTACCAAGGCAGATGCTAAATTGCACAGAAAGGCGAACATCATAAATTAGGCTCTAAGTGTCTTTTGGGTAATGCCAAGTAATTTTTCCGCTGTGACGCCTATAACATTTTGAAATAGACTGTGATTGCTTCTGTGGCCATTGATGACACCGAGCCACACAAAAGCAATTATCAAACATCAATACAGTGTTACACAATCAAGCATTCACCCTACCAAATGACAAACCACAGACCTGGTGTCGTACAGACCTGCCCGGGGGAGGTTAATTGTGTGGCTGCATCCTGGTTCAGGGTGGGAGATATTAGGATGAAGGTCTGTTTTTACCCAAATTAGATGTGTTCAGTGCTAGAACTATGGCTAAATAAGTCATATTTTATGTCCTATGTTAGAAACATATAATGCCAGGAAATAGAAGAGAAAGCAATTAACACTTCTAGAAAGTTATACACAGTCGTTGGTTTAAATATGTGAAATATACCTGGGTCAACACGCAAGAAATAATCATAGTTGCAATAGCTGGCAAATAGTCTTCTTTTCTGTTCTCAGCACACATTACCTTTTTCCTAAATTTCTTTAAACAAGCACATACGCTACCTCCCTTCTCTCTTGCCCTAACTTTGGGCCTAATACAGTGGGCAGAAATTAAAGTGCCACCTGAATGAAAAAATATCAGGATGCTGCCGAAGGGAACTGGCACTGGAAAGCATGATCATGTCCTTCCACCAGTGCTCTAAAGTCAAAGATATGCCATAAGCCCCAGCAGCACAACTGAAAGGAGACTATACAGAAGCAGGACCGTCACCAACCAAATGACACAGAGCACCAGCTTCCTAGTCTTGCAAGCATGTCTATGTCCTGGTGATTGGCGCTCCTTTGATATCTTTTAATGCTTCTTACCTGTGATGGTGTCAGCCAGGCTATAGCACAAGTGCTCAGCCTGCCTATTTACTGCTACTTCTGCCTGGGTACCCAAATCTATGACTCACAAGATTAAACCTTTCTACCCAGGTGGTGCTTGGGACTAGAATATCTGCTACATCTAGAACATCTGCTGCATTTGACCTAAGATTTAGTTATCATCTGCTGCTCTTCCCAGAGAACCAGCTGTCTGAATACCCAACAAAGATCTCTATCATGTTTGAATTACAGATTTTATGAAAAATGGGTTTGGGAATTCTGTGCTTTGCCTTGCTGTGATTTGTTCCTAGACTACTGCCTTTTTCCCTCTCTGTTGGATGTAACACCTGCACCACTGTACTTTTGCTCACCACTCAATCACTGTTTACCATTTGTCTCTCCTGGACTAGACTTAAAGGGACACTGCAAGCAAAGTGCATAAACTGTCATTCAACAACTCATCTCATCTCCGCAGCTTCCACCTTCCTGTAAGAACAAAGTAGAAACAAGGCAAATACTAGTGGCACAACCTCTTGAATTCCTTTGCCATAGACCACCAACCATAGAGTCTGGACCCCACCCATTATGCTGATTATTATGCGTCATCACAGTGCCAAGGGCCATGTACAAATATTTAACATAAATCATAAGGTTAAACTGTAAATCTTGAAATATCGGCCATTTCTTCTTCAATTTAAAAATGGAAACCAGTTTAGAACCGTGCCAAATGTAGTCTGACGCAATGATGTAACAATCACCTGTGCCTGCTGTATCCAGTTAACCTTCTGAATTATCAGATTTCCTTGTTGAACTTTCATTTCTTATACTCCCAAGATCTGGTTTGCTTTTCCAGGTGTTGGATTACCCCAAGGCCAGCCTTAGGTTAGGATGTTCCCTGTGCAAGATCACAGAAAAACACACACACATGCATTATTACTCAAAAGATGAATGGAAGATTGTGAATGGATGTGAATGAAAGAGATGGTGAGAACAAGAAAAAAAAGGGAAAACACTTTAACTACTATCAAAGCGAAGATAGTACTGGTGCAGTGGGACTTTATGTGATCCTTGATCAATCAGGATTTAGAAATGTGGAGATGGGACACTTGATCCTAAAGGCATTAGAAGTCCTTCCCTCTTCAAATATTGTACTCATGAATCTTTTGGAGCAGAATAAGTATTGGTGTCCACACCAGTTTTTACTAAGTTCATGAATAATGAGAATAAATCTATACCCTGTACTTTGCATTTGACTTTTATCCATACAGTGCTTGATATCAAACAATTAGTAAACCAATATATTTAATTTTTTGTTTAACTTAGAAATCTGTATGCATCACATGTGTACCATAAATGAAAGCATTCACCCAGATGAATAACAAAATTCAATATTTTTATCTTCAGAAGCGTATGCAAAAAATAAACATTTTCAGAAGACTACAGTGCCACTACTCAGTATTGAGTTTTCAATATTCTTTTGCTCTTTCTTGCAGTATTTCTTCTAAAAACTAACCTTATTTAGGATAATATCCAGCACACAATAAAACAGCAAACAAGGTTCATTTTGTCTTTTCCAAGCGACAGTGCATTTTTGAATTAAATTGTGGCTGTCTGTTTGTTAAAGATAACTTGTTTGGGAAACATATAACCACTAATTGTGGTTGTTTTAGGAATACCAAATGTTCTGGGAATGGGAATTGGGCTGCACATAACAGATAAACAATATGTATGGGCTTCAAAATAAAGTCTTAGATTAAAAGAAAAATAATTTTGGCTTTACTATAATTTAGGTTGCCTAGGTTCTTTTTCTACTGCAGTGGGTAGAACCAGCTCTGGAGCCTAATGGAGCAGAATAAGTATTGGCACTGTACTGTACACTGTACTGAGGTGTTCTTGCTTATATTTAATATTTAATACAATTATCTGTACAGAACTTGCATTGGTGGGTTGGCTTGACTAGTGAATATGTAAACACAGGACTCATATGTCACTAAATGTCAATTTCTGTAAAAATCTTTTTTATGAAGCTTGGTTTTGGCACACGTGTACTTTGGAGCACAATAACTTAAACGCAGTCTAAACACACTGTAAAGTTTGTTCCCTTTGTTTACAGCCCATGGTACATACAGCACCAATCTTGTCAGCTGGTCAAAAAATGAATAAATACAGTAGTTCTGTTGTTCTTATTGACATAAGGGTTCAATAGACACTGACACAGGCTGACCAATACCTACTGCACCAATCTAAGATGATTATTTAACATTGGTCATGTGACTTACATACGCCATGCTGGACAAATAGCAGCACCGAAATATAATTAAATGCCGGCAATCAATAGCGGAACTGTATGCCAGGAAAATGATGCTAAATGGCACACTTCATAAATAAGGCCCTAAGAGTAGTTATAAATAAGCATCTAACTTATATCATTGAATAGATTGGTCATACAACCAATCTACTCACCCTGCCATTTAAATAGATGAAAAAGGTCCCTGTGCTGGCTCTGGCTGACCCTCCCTTCCCCCAAAGGGTACTGTGGCAGGCCACAAAAACCAGAACATACTTTGTCCCCAGTGGACATAGTGCTTATAAAGTGCAGCTCGGCACCCGGCAACCGCTTCCAGCCCAAGACCGACAGTGAGAGGTGGCAAACCGACATCAGGCACTGGGCACACCCCCATCCAATGATAGCATTGCTCGAGTGGCAAGGGAGGTGGCCAAGAAGAAAGGGAGCCAAATATTGGTCCCCGCTCGCCAGGACATCTATTAAAAGGTCCCAAAATAGAGTTGCCTTGAACTGTTAGTATAAATATATCAGATTGCTAACTGCCACAGTGCTATCAGAGTACTGACACTGAGAGGCTATTATAGAGCAATGACACTGGTGCAGTACTATCACAGTACTGACACTGGGTGGCTATTACACAGTACTGTCACCCTACCTATCTCACCATCACCACCTTTTCCTCATTAAATGTCATGAAAATCCAATAGCCATTTGGGTATGTACCGAACTTTACGCTTTCGGGTCCCCGAACCCGAGCATAGATTTTAGCTTGAGGTGCTGCTGCTGAGGGACAGACAGGGCTTCTTTGTAATTTTAAAACAACTGTCCCTGTCCAGGACATTTAATTAGAGAAAACGTGTTTGTCAGGGTTAGATAGGTGTTCATTATCCGTTTATACTGAGGTTTGCCTAATTATTTTTCTTTACAAATGCTCCAAAGTCATGGGTGTCAGCAAGAGGTTGTCTCACTTGTTTGTGGGCTGGGGTAGAGAAAATAAGACATTCCTCAAATTCTTTAAATTTTCTATAAAATGAGTGTTACTTACACCCAGATTCCTCCTCCAAGCCCTGTTTGCTCTTATTTCCACCTCGCACCCTTGGGGAAACTGGATCATGTGACCAGCTTTTGCGAAATGGGGGGCCCAGTTTCAAGAGAGCAAGGAGAAAGTAAAAGCAAATTGAGCTTATTAAATTTTATAGAAAATGGGTGTTAGATCACATTAAAAGTCAAAACTTTGACACTCCTGTGAGTCGGGTCCAAGCTGTAATCCCTGACAGTCCAAACACTGGGATACACACAAGATGATAACATGGGAGTATTTTGAACACACATACAGTCACAAGGATTAATTTCCAATTAGTTTTTTTGTAACTCTTGCTTAAACATAATCTTAAAGACTTCTTCACTATGCAGAATATTAGAGCTAATGAGTTCAATAGAGGAAACGTATGTCCAAGCATTAGTTAGTCCTCTGAGGCCTACTTATGGTTTACACCAACCTGGAACAGGGTCTCCTGGCCTCCTATTTCCTTACTTTAGGGCAAAAACTTTCACTTCTGCCTTGACATTCATCTCTGGCTGCAGGATCTTCACATATTGGCTCCAGGTGCTTCCAGCACTTTATAAGCCCACATAGCATAGTCTTGTTAGCCGCTGAATAGGCCTACAAACTTCCACAACAGCAGCAGCAGTGGGTAAAAGTAATTGTTTGCTCTTAGTTTTCTGTAACGATTGGGTATCACAGGACAAGGGATAACAGCAATAAGATTAGAAATGGATAAACTGTGGACTAATATACCTCTTTTAAATGATGATGTAATGCCAATAAGAGAGACACTTCGCTAAAGGGATTCACATAGAAACAAACTTTCCCCTTTATATTAAAAGTGAGGTATTGAATGGGTTGGAATAGGATTCTGCAAGATGCTACAAATGAATGAAATTGGAATGCAGAAGAAAGCCTATGGATTTACTTCTTTGCATTTGGATTGATATGTTTGGTGATGGACAAAGACAGCGGCTGCAATTATCCTTGGGTCAGAGTTCTAGGATATAAATCAAGAGATATGCATGCATCCAACACTGAAAGCAAATGTATTTTCCACAACTTTGAAATTAACACTGTATATGTACATCCATTGTTTTAGAAACTTAGATAACAAAAGGATGGGAGCAAAAAAAACTATGGAGCAATATTGCACATAGCAACAGAAGATATTCGAGGATGGAATATACATATCAAAACACTGAATGACACATAAGCAATTTAAAGCAGTGATATTGTAAAGAAATAACCTAATATTAAAAATTCTAAAATCTATTCTTGATAACACGAGAAGGGCTATGTATACACCCTGTTTTTTTTTAACAGAAGAAATGTTTTGATAGGGGGATCTACTTGGCTCTAAATGCCTTTCTCCAGTGCTAGCCTGTGCTTTAATAACAGCTTATTGCAGTTGCAATTTGGATGCTTTTAACTAATATATATATATATATATATATATATATATAAATATATATTTAATCCTGACAAGAATGGGGAGCAAGGGAAGGATACACACAGATGAACCAGTCATATACATAGTATAATATGATTTAGCTGTACTAGAAATATCGACTACCGTATGTATTAATGTGTACAGTCCTGAAGCTGTTTTTTACCCTATATATTAATGCCAGATACTCGTTTTCAATGCTGCAGTTTACTTGTACAAGCCATAAGTGCCCTTAAAGCAGAACTCAGGGCATCCTGAAGCGGAATGTCCCACTCTGTGAAACCCCCCTAGGAAGCCAGAAAAAACACACCTGTCCAGGCTCTAACAGTGCCTGTGCAGGCTCTCGTCCAATGAGAGCTGTCTGCTTTGACATGTTAAGGCAGGCGGCTCTCATTTACTAGAGAGGGGAGTGTGTGCTTCCACATCCCCGGCCATGCGCATGCTTCCATCCCAGCCTATCTGAATGTCTGGGGCGGAAGCACAGTCACAACTCGAGGGATGCAGCAGCGCGCGCTCTCCATTGTAATAAGTGAGATACATAGGAAAAATACCAGCATGGAAATAGTTAATAATCAAAAGTACAATGGCTGTCAGTATGTCTGAGGAGTTGGAGCTAGAACTGTCTGAGTCAGATGAGGCCTATTTAGTATAAGTATTTTGGAGGATGGTCTAGGTCTAGTGTTCCCTCACCACGTGTAGATTCTGTCCTCCTGGTAATCTAATGGCTGCGGATCTGTCCACAGAAGACCTAAATGCATATACTGCAACTTCTGAGAGCTTATTAAATAAATGCAGACAAGAAATGTTACAATTTAAATTGAGAAAGTACCAACCCGACACATTCGATTACCAGGAGGGCAGGGTCTACACGTGGCGAGAGAACACTGGACCTGGACCATCCTCCTTACATACCTCTCAATCCTCATCTGACTTAGACAGTTCTAGCTTCAACTCGACAGTCCAGATTTTTTTAGTATCAAGACAAAAGTAAAAGGTCACTTTCCAGAAAAACAAACCCATGGGGCCAGGATTTGAAGAGAACAAGGTCCTCGGACATTCCGACTATACGAGACATGCAGTTGGATGTCTCAACAACACCAATAGCCTTTAACCTCTTCACCACTCCACTAACAACTATCCAAACACAGGTACTAGAAAAAGGGCTTGGGTTTGTTCCCACTTTCTTTGGGGAGCACTTAGACACAGATATTAGTCTTCAGAGATTCTTTAGAATGCTTAGACGTAAGGCCTTGTTTTCAACCCAACCTCCTAAACCTCAACTTGAATCCCTTACCTTACCTTAGGTTTTGATGCCTCAAAATGTAAGAGTAAGCGCACTTGGTGTGCCCTGTTTGTGTCACATGTTGTAGATTAAATTATAAAACTAGTACAAAGAGATGTAGCAAAAATGCACATTCCTAATAGAACTAACTTAGATGTGTATGTACCAGTCCAACGTGATGCCAGCAGTAATATCAAGAAACAAGTTGATGCTATCATAGAGGGAGCACTCAAAGATCACATTATTTACAAAACCTTGAGAGATTTTTTTAAAACTGACTTTCCACTCATAACACTTTTCTACTGCCCCCAAAAATCCATAATCCTCTGGGAAGACTAATAGAGGCAGGAAGTGGCTCTGTTTTTCAGTCTCTCTCGATCTTTGCAGACCAAGCCTTTCATCCTTTTGTTATCAAAATGCCATCCTAATTGCGTGACACTACAGATTTTCTTAACTGCATCTCAGGGCTATCTAACCTTCCACACCACTTTCGGTCACAATGGATGTCACTAGCCTATATACATCTATCCTTTGTCAAGAGGTTATTAGGGAAATTAAAGAGGTACTCTCCAACTTTCATTTTGAAACGACTTGAAGTAATGCTACATAAGAATTACTTTCTCTTTAAGGACATCTACTACTTAGAGACAAGAAACAGCCATGGGGTGAAACATGGCCCCAAGTTACGCTAAACTCTATGTCGCTGACTTGAAGTCCAAGTTTGTATATTCCACAGCTGACTACTCTTCACACATTCTTTTATGGAAACGATACATCAGTGGTGCGTTTGTGCTATGGCATGGAAGTGAAACTGATCTACTTTAAATCCACAATACTCTGAATCACGCATGCCCCACAATCACCTTATCATTGGATTACAGTGCACAAGAGTCAGACGTTACCCTTCCCATGCTGGTATTTTCCTTATTTATGGCATATGGGGGCCATATGTTCATTAATTTACCTGGATTCATGCTAACTGACACTTTATAGGGCATGTTTGTATAATGGCTTTCTTTGAAGATTAAATGGGAAATTCCTTTTTGCATTATCACTGTAGCTGGAGTGCTGTTTGTCCATTCCAATATCTTTTGTTAAATGTTAAATGTTGTTAAATGTTTGGGAAATCTCAGAGGGATTTCATCTGGGAATATATAGCACCCTATCTTTGCAAGTTATCCTAGGGTTGTGCTATTCTGTCATTTATATATAATTATTGAGAAGAGCTGGAACAAGATGTGTTCTGCCAATGGTAATGGGTATGTAATAACATAGCAGCATGATGTTCAAGCTTGGATGTCCTTGGTCTCCAAAGTACCCCCCTCTTGATGTTAGTATCGGCTTGATACAGGGTGCACGCACCCAAACAGTCGCCGTTAGGGCATTCACTCTTATGGGAACCAGGACCATATGATGTCTCTCTGTTTCTAGAATGGATTGGGATTAAAAGTTTGATTTTAAACCATTTTCACTTTGCCTGGAGGAGCGCCGGAACCCTTTGAAATTTGAAGTATACCTCCTTTCCTTTGGACCATTGGCAGGGGGTCCTACAAGCCTGCTCTTGACACATCTTTGTATTTGTCGGTAGAGATAAGTAAATGAACTTCTTTCATTTGGGTTGCCAAAAGATAAAAACTGTTTTATACACTACCTAGCTGTTTTTACTGCTCATTAAACCAGCAACCAGATGGCAGTCTCCTCTAAAGATAGAGTGTCCAGTATTATTGCTGTCCCCAGTGATTTTGACATTTCTTTAATATTCAGCTCCAATAAAGGGAAACTCATTTTTTTGTCAGATTTTCATCTTTGGAATAAGCTAAATAAACATCTCAAGATGTTAACATCTTAACATGTTAAGATGCCCCCATACCTGTGATTTATTACCAGTGGGTCTGTGGGTCTGTGCTGCTAAAGCGGATATGGCTCTCCTGGCCTCGAGTAAAGCCCTTTAGAAAAGTTGCTGTCTTAAAATCCCAGCAGCCTTCCACTGTCAAGGGTTAGCTCAGCAGCAGCCCCCCCCCCCCCCCCACACACACACATACGCACACATACACACATACACACAAAGCAGAACCTGGAAAAATCCGGCGGCAATAATGATGGGGACCCCTCCTCAAGTAAGAATGCTGCAAGTAAGCCTTAAGCTACTGGAACAGTAGATTGGTATCCCCTGGTCTGAAGAGCTGAAGAGGCTACATTACAGCGAGAGTGGGTTAAACCTGTGAGCTCCAAAAATTGGAAAGCAGTCTATGCATCAGCCAATCAGATGATTGCACAGAGCAGGAAGACCCTGCTGTGTACACAAAACACAACCCTTTGCTGTATGGTTGCAAGCTTAAACACATTGCTGGTGAAAAAACGGTTTATTTTATAGCGCACAGTTGCAAACAAATAAAAAATGAACAGATAAGCACAACACTTTGATGACATAATTTTGGCAGACAACGATGGTCACTTAAAAATGCCATCAAAAGTGGAAATGCCCTTTAAGGCTTACTTTGGACAGTAACTAAATCTGATCATAGAAAGAACATTTTCTATCAATGATTCTCTAGATATCTATCAATTGCTAGCTCAACAATTTATTATGCAGAATGTTCTGTTATTCAGGGTATTGTTTAGGATTGACACTTTAAACCTTTATCTATGGTCAGCTCTACTAATAGATTACAGTAAAATCCAAGTTTAGCCCTAGATAAATCTAGTTCACCCTGGCATAGGACACATACTGGTAAACAGTGTGATAGAAAAGCATTACAGGCACATTTCCATCAGCTTTTTTTTCCACTAAGCTTCTTCAATTGTCACAGTACAAATAATTTAATTATCCATTATTGCAGAACAGATTGCTGGATTAAACCCACCACATGAGCACAGAGCCAAGGCCAAATCAAAGAGAAAGAGGTGGATACATGTTACTTAGTTCTTTTGTTATTATCTGATATAACTCTAAAAAACATATACTATAATTTAAAGTAATAATAAGATAAACTGTACAAATATGATACGATGATATGGAATATAAAATTACACAAACGACAGGAAACATATGCAAATAAAGTAAATCACAGTAACCAATGAGAATTAATAATATTTTAGGGGCAAATGTAATCTAAAACTGAAATCTAAAACTAAAACCACTGTATATACAACAGCGACATTGTATATACATATCAGCCATTGTTGTGTAATGGAAGCAGTGGGGAGCAGTCTCTCAGCTTTGGAGCAGTGAGCATTGCAACCAAACTGACTCAGCTAGCAGGACTATGGCTGGGCTGATCAAGCCTGTGGGCTAGCAGTAGAGTGAGAGGAGAGTATATATATATATATATATATATATACACACACATACACACACACACCCCTTGAACTCTCTTGTCTATTTAACTATAGGCCTAACTTTAACAAAGTATAAATTGCTAAAAGAAAAAAAAATAACCTGCACATTGTTATCTTTTTAAAGTGGGCCCAAAGTCCAAAAATACTTTAGTTCTTTTAAAAAGCCTCCACTGGGGCTAAATGCCAATTGCTTATCAAGCTTATTTATTACTTACCAGTTCCACGCTCCATGGCTGCCCTCGTGGTTGCTGGAGGAAATGGCCGTTGAAGGTTGCGGTTGCAAAATTGAGAAATTCTGGATGCAGAATGCAGTAGTACATTTTATGCACTGCATTGTGCCTCCATTAGAGGAGCCCTGCAGTGGCAGCCTATTGGCCATTATTTTCTGTCCCCCACTGAGGTACGTGAACTGGCAGAGCGGAGGAGGAGGCAGCAGACCTGATGGAGGTATCAGTGGACCCTCAGAGGAGTTGATAACCTGGAAAAGGACAGGTGGCCCAGTGGAGGAGCAGCCACTCTACAGCAGACTTTGCAGAGGAGTGGAGGGAGACAGTGGACCAGGCAGAGCATTGGTGACCCCAGTAGAGTAGCAGTGGCTCGGCATGGACCTGCCGGATGTAGAGACAAGCCCACAGATGTAGCAGCAGACCTGATGAAGGTTAAGGTGGGCCTGGCGAGATAGAGATGGGCTCAATGGAGGTAGCAACAGACCTAACAGTGGACCAGTGGAAGAAGCAGTGGACGCAGCAGAGAAGCCATGGCCCTGTGGTGCCTATGCGGTGGACCCAGTGGAGAAGTTAAGGAAACCATTGATTTCAATGGGCAGATGTTTTTCACAGTTATTGCGTTGTAATATTCCTACTCAAGCATGACACAAAAGGTATGAAAGGGGTCTAAAGAAGTTTTTAAAAGCCAGCAACCATGGGGTCTGACAACAAAGCAAACTAACACAAACCAATACTCCCCAGCAAGGCTATTCAGTGGAATTATTTTAATTTAGGTTTCGTTTAGCTGGAAAAGCTATTTGGGGTATTAAGTGTGGAGAGACACTTTTAATAACCCCTTTACAATGAGTCGAAATCCAGCACTGTTTCTTAAACAGGTAACTGACTATTGAGTATTCTACTATATCTTCAAACATATGATGCAATGATGTGACTTTGTTCCAAGGGGAAACATCATTTCTGTGTTATGAGGTTTCACTTCCATCTTGTTTGCTGTAAAACAAGTTGCATTGATCCATGCAGATCTTCTGCCAAGTGCAATAATGATTGTCAGCAGCACAGTATAGATCTCAGGTGGGGCTAGAGGACTGGGAATTTATTAGGATTGTTGATTTTGGTCATGAAATGGCAGCTTAAATAAATTAGATTTAAAACCGCTCTCTTCCTAAGCTTCCAATATCCATTCATATTGCAGATGGTAATTCCGCGGAATCTATCATTTACAACCTGCATGCATGTACGACTCAGTCTGCCTGCCAGATTACCAAGGTAAATACATCCTGTGTGATAAGACTGTTTTTCAATTCATAACTTCTGCTCTGAATCCTGTTTTTATATACTGCAATTCCATGTGGTATGTGCTTGAAAGCCATCCTACATTTTTGATCTAGGATGATGCTTTTGTTTTGGTTAGTATGTTCATTTTAGTTCTTGACAAATATTAGACTTTTTGCTTAGATAAATATTCATTACAAGTTCCTGAAAGGATATTTACAGTATATAAGTGTACTCAGTTGTGCAAATCATTTGGATATGGGACTTAAAATCCCCGCCTATCCCGGGAACTAAATGAAAAGCTGGCAGCTGGGGTGCTGATATCCACTTTGGCTGTGCCTCTCAATATTTTATAACAGGCAACCCCTCTGCACTATACTTAATGTACCTTCTATGTTAAAGGCATAACATTCTCAAAAAAATGAGAGGGTAATTGGTGATTTAAGAGGGAGCAATGGTTGTTTTCTAACCCTTTATTTGCTCTAGTGAAATAGAAAGAACCTCTAAAACAACCGAATAGTGTGTCCATTAGCAGGGGCTGGTCCAGACACACAGGGTAGTGTGGGGTCCTGACACACACACACACACACACACACACACACACACACACACACACACACACACACACACATATATATATCAGGAAAAAGGAAAAACACCCTAAATGCATGTCATATTTACATACTGTACATTAATAAAATAATTTGATATTAGCACAGAGGTTGTAAAATGCTGTTAAAGGTTGCATGAAGATTTCACATATACAATAAAGATCTTATTGGATATTTGAACAATATTAAAAAAAAAAAATCTTCTATCAGGCAGATAAGTCTTATATTTTTCAACACTTTGCTACATATACAAACAAATCTCCTTTTAATGATAATGTCCACCTTGCCTTCATAACTATGGCTTGCCGCCAAATGCATTTAACCAAAGATGACTAACATGCTATGTCATAAGAAACCCTTTTGACATCTGTCGAAGTAAAGAGCTAAAACAGACTGCTTTGAGCAGTAATAAGATTGAGGCAAGCTATAGTGCTCAGCTATCTTGGCAAAAGCAGAAAGAATGGAGGCCGTGGAAGGAAGCCAATTTTTCCACTGCAAATGTTAATAACTGGAATACACCACGGCTTTCAAACTATTTTGCACATTAATGCCCTACTGCCTGCAAGTTAAGTAAACCAGAATAAGAGATGTGCATTTACTGTGCAATGATTGACGTTATTTGATAATTCTATGGAAATTTGATTCCTTCAATAATTGGATGTATATTATACATTTGTACCTAAATGTATAAAGACCAGATTTACAGATGTAGCACTCGTTAACTGACACATCACAGCTCAGCCTATTGTAATATCTCACAAAGAAACCATTGAAAAATGTAAGGTTTCAAGATAGAACAATGCACGAGTGCAAAAAATGGACAGTTAAAAAAAGCTACATCTGTAATTTCTAGAAAGCTTCACTGCAAGGAATTTCCTCCAATTTTCTACTCCATAGGGTCGATTCTAAATCCAAATGTTAATTGATTTCAGATCGGGAATCGGAAGTTTGGGTGGGTGTTAGTCATTTTTTTCCTTTTTTTTGGCCATTTCATATTCGCACGAACGTTCGGGCATATGCTTATATGTTCTTTCGATTTCCGCCGTCAATTGTATTTTTTGCGTTAGTTATTGTATATTTCCCGTCCAAATCGTATTTTTTGCGATCGTTCCTAATTTTGCCGTTAATGACATGGACTTGCGAGCAATTCAGAGAGCTGATTGCCAAGTGTTTCTAAGCACATTTAATGGTTGATTTCCGAAATGTTATCCGGCAGCTTTTTGGCCTCGGGAGTAGAATGGAGAGGAGTGAGTTCGAGGAACATCAAGGTCTAATGCTTTTTGGCATCGATTTGATCCGGATGTCTGAGGGCAGATTGCCCCTGCGTTGTCGCATGAACATCGATGGCATGAATGACATTGAGCTGTTCGAGCTGACCAGGCTTAATCGCGCTTCCCTCCATAAATTGTATAGTGAGCTGCGGCCATGGTTAGCCCGCACCACAAGGAAGGGGCAAGCAATTTCAGGTATGACCAAGATGCTTGGCTGCCTGCAATTTTTGGCGAACGGCTCGTTCCAGAGGCTGGGTGCCCTCTCTGTGGGGTTTTCCCAGCCTACGCTGAGCCGCACACTATCCAAATTTTTGGAAGGCATGGCTGCCATAACTCAGAAATATATTTATTTCCCTGATGATATGGTAGCCAGAAACGCCATTAAGCTTGGTTTTTTTAATATCGCCGACATGCCCAATGTAATTGGTGCAATTGATTGTACACATGTGGCCCTCGTTCCTCGTGCAGCCGACGAATACATATACAGGTAGATATTTTTGGGAATTTTTTAGTTGAAGAGTTGTTTAGCATAAACCATCCTATTATTGATCCCAATGTGTAATATTCCCTCTGATTATTCATCCATATGTTTTTTAGTCCATTAGCTTACAGATCCCTCTGTCCAGTCTTCCCTTCTCATACTAATCCCTATGTGGATTGATCCCCTTATAGTTTTTATCCTCGGTTCAAGTTTGCCTCCTATTACTGATGACAATAGTGTTTCATTCCTCTTTATTTTTGTTGCTTGTTTGGCCTGTGTTTTTAATTTAGGAATGAGCTTAATGATCCCTGTGTTTACTTTACATGCTGATTACTGATCCCTTAGTTGAATGTATCCTTTTCTTTTGGTTTGTGTGCCTTTTTTGGATTGTGCCCAACGTGTAATGGAACCTATTTTACTTTCATGGTTTTATTTTTTGGGTGGTTATTGTCCATGCCTTTTTTTGGGGGTGTATTTGACCGTACAATTTTGATCTGTCATATGTGTGCAGCCCTGTTTTTTCTGCCAAATGTGTTGTGCCCTTATCTGTTCACCCTTTTTTACATTTTTTCTCTTCAGGAATCGGAAAATGGGACACTCCCTTAATGTCCAGGCAGTGGTTGGGCCTGATGCGTTTTTTGAGTGTCCTTGCCGGCTACCCTGGCTCTTCTCACGATTCCTATATTCTTAGGCGATCTGGTTTGTATCGGCGATTTGAGGCTGGTGAATTTTCTGGTGCATGGCTGCTTGGTAAGTGTGTTTCATTTTTGGCACTTGCTCTTTTCCTTGACTTGTTTAATAATATATGGTTTAACTCTCGAACGTTTTCTTTAGATCTGACCCCACATTTTGCAACTGTTGCAACATCTTTAATTATTCTTGGCCAAACAAACAAGCGGTTTCCTGACTTTGTCCTTGTATCTTTTTGGTCGATGTGTGTAACTCCCATGTTTCCAAATCTCTGCTCTAGCAGATTGTGGCAAAGTTTAACCCAGTTTATGGTCCATTTGTAATATTAGTCTGTAACTGACATACTCGTGTTTTGATGCATACAGTGCATTTTTATAGTTATTTGTGTGTGTCCCCTCAGCAGCATAATAATTGACACATTTCTGATCCCTTAAATATACCCATATTTAATAGCACCCTTGACTTAGCAGATGTGTTACCAGTCTTTGTTGACTTTAAGCATATTATGGATCTTTTCACCACATCTCTTCCCCTAATTATTTGGATAATGTGCCCTGGTTTTTATTTTCTTTTTTTATTTTTGGTTTAAAGTAAATTGGTTTTGTTTTCTGACTTTCATTGTTTAATTGTCTTTTCTCTTTCTCTTCTTAAGGGGACTCAGGTTACCCTCTTCTACCTCTCATGAGGCCTGTGTTGCGGCCCCAGGATGCCTCTCAAGAAGGCTACAACCGTGTGCACCGCAAAACCAGGGCTGTGGTCGAGAGGGCCTTTGGCCTTTTGAAGACCCGTTTTAGGTGTTTGGACCATACCGGGGGCGCCCTTCAATATGACCCTAAGAAGGTTATTGACATTATAATGGCGTGTGCAGTTCTGCATAATTTTGCCCTCCAAGAACGTGTCCCCCGATATGTTGATGTTATGCCCTCTACACCCATTGAAGATGAAGCAGAGAATTATGTTGGCTCAACCACTGAATCTGGCCAATCTGTGCGTGCCAATTTGATTGTGCAGCATTTTTCATAATTGTCATTATTTGTTGCTTTCCATTTTTGTTATTTTGTTGCCTTTGTTGGCAATTTTCTTACATTAAATGTTCATTTGTATGCCTGCAATTAGTTCTACTGTGGTTCCTAATGTTTCCTTTGCTTTTAATTAACCTTGTAAACCATGTAAAAGTATAATGTGTTTGTTTTAGTCCAAGGGGAGGTGCACTGTTATTTTTAAGCCAAACAAACCAGTTTTTAGAATGTTTCAAAAATTTAATTTTGGTCTGACCACCAAAAAATTAACAAAAAGTTTAACCGCAAATTAAACATTCACCATTCAATTGTGCTTGTTCACAATTAAACACGGGGTTTTTATACATCAACAAAAAAAAAACATCTACACCTGGAAGTCTGTGGCACACCCAAACAAGGACAGCCAGTCCCATGCCCATCCCAGTCCAGTCATTAATAGTGCCTGTGCCCATGGCTAATTTGGGCTGCCCATAATGTCAGCCAAACATGTCTGCAAACCGGAGGAGTCCAAAAACCCAAAATAAATGTAAAGGCATAAGTGGCCCATGTTAAAGGACACCTACACTCACCATTCCAATATGGCATTGGCTACTGGCCTAACTCCAAACTTCTGGTCCTTTTAGCGGTTTTGGGGGCCACAGGGGCACGTGCCTTTGTGGCCCTTTTTTTGGAGGTGGCGGGTCCAGTGTCCCTTGGTGGGGCCGAGCTGCTACTAGGCTTGCTTGGCCGACACTTCTTTGGTCCTTGTTTGGACCTGGTTGTGGGTCCCTCAGCGGGCTGGCTTGCCTTTGGCCGTTTGGCTGTTAGTTTTTTTGGAGCCATTTTCGCGCAAATTTCAGAGAGAAATGAGCTTTGGGTGCAGGGCCCTTTAATTAAGGCGCCCAGCGTCTGACGCCTATGCGCTCGCCTACCCGATCGTACGGACGTACGTTCGTGCGGAACCAGGAAACCGCTGGGGTTTGACTTATCTGCTGCCTTGAAGAAGCATAAAGATGGCGTCCACTATCTTCACCCGTCAACAAGAAGAGATCATCATGCTGGTAAGTGCCTTTCCCTGCCTTTTAAGCAAATACTAAATGATGGACTACATGTAAAGGATGCGCTTGGAACAAGTTTGGATGATCTTAATGTTTTCCAAATACATTAAAAAGCAAAGGCACGCCACACACGTGCCAAACAACTCTTAAGGCCAAAGCAAATATTGACTTTTACTCTAAATGTGTGTGTTAATGCCATTAACTTTTACAATTCTGATTTAACACATATGCCTAGGTGTTGAAAACTAAATGCTGTGTTTAAATTATGTTTTGCAGACCATGCTTGATCGCATGCCAAATTATTTTGAAAAACGAGCCATCGCCCTGGAGATCATCATGGAAATCCAGCGTGTCACCAGCACCACCTTCACCCACACGCAGATCATGCAGCATTGGTCAGACCTCAAATGGCTGCACATGGCCCGGGTGCGGAGGTTTTTCGAGATCCATTTCCCAAGTAAGTACATAGCGATTGCATGGTATATGTTAAAAAGTCATAAGTTAGGCCTTAATTTATAATGACTTTTCTTGCTTAGTGTTGGAAATGGATTCCCGCATTCGCCGCACCCGGAGGCGCAGAGGCCGACCAGTGCTGCATGAATCTGCAGCTGGTAGTGAAGGTGGTGGGTCTCCTCCTCTGTTGCTTCATCAGACCAGCCCCTGGACCTTACAACAGAGGAGGGGTGGAACCGCGTTGGCACGGAGTCATACCCTGCCATGCATGCGGAAGCCTCTGGTATGTCACTCTTCATGTATATGCACAAATATATACATGCAAGATCAGACAATAATTATTCCTTTATTCTGCATTTCTAGATGCTTCGGGAGCGGGTGAGGAAGTGGAAGAGGAGGCAGCAGATATGCTTGAAGATGATCCTGGCGAAGGTGAGTGATGTCAGCCAGAGTGGGACCCAGATATTTGGGGAATAGTGACTCAGACCATAAAAATGACCCTATTTCCCATGTTTCTCCAGGGACTTCTTCACACCAGAGCCAGGACCAAGGACATCCTGTTGGCCCCAACCAGCCATCTGTCGGCCACCAACCGAGTAAGTAGGAATGCCATTATTGTGACTTCTGTGTTAGTTGCCAATAACACACAGATAAATAAAGGCGTAGGCAATGGGTAGTTCACACTTTCCTGTGGGCACTTCCTTAGCTTAAAGTGGACCTTCACTCTGAATAAGAGCCTAGCTTATATGTTTCCCACACCCTGTACATACCGATTTCTCACATTCAAAATCATCAGACCTGCATCTACTGCATGATATGAGCCATTAAAAATCCCAGATGGCAGCTTAGGGAAGGCGCCATCTTTACAGGCATCATGCAAACAGGAAGTGCCTTATGAATGTGCTGCCCTGCATTCTGGGACTGCTGACCTTTCCCTGACCCCAGCTCTGGTCTGTATTAGCAAAGCACAACTATAACCTGCTCCCCTGTACCTTATCCCACTCTCCTCTCCTCAGTAAGTGTTATGCTTATGAGTCCAAACGGCGGCGCACGTATCCGAAATTCAGAAACAGAGTTGCAGCACAGTGGTGGAAAGAATAATAAGTTATTGACTAAAAATGTAACACTAAAAAATTTGATATGGTGGCAAATCATTTGTAAAGAGTTTGTGCTTTTCATTAAATCATGTTGAAGGTCCGGGTTAAGCACTTAGAATACTTACCTGTGCTAAATTCATTACCTTAATTACTATGAAGAATGACATATGTGATGGATTCCGCTGGATTTGGCTAACAAACAATCAATCCGCAGCCTACAAACCGGTCTGGTACTACTATTTATGTTTATTTCTCTATTGGTTACAGGGACCCCACCACAAACAGTGGAAGAAAAAAAAAAAAGGATCCTTGAGTTGGTGGCCGAGCTGCAGGCCATACAGGCGACGTTGGGGCCAACTGAATAAGATGATTAGTGCCCTTGGTCCTGGCTCAAGATTGTAAATAGTTTTTAAAGTTTTTATTATATTTTTAAATTTTTAAGTCCCCAAATAATTTTAATACAACATATATATTGTTAAAAAAATAAATATTTTAACATTCGAAAATGACTCATTTCTATTTATAACATACATTAAATTTTGACAAACACGAAAAGGCATGTTTTAAGAAATAAATACAGATGTACATTAAGTGGTTGGGGTAATATTTCTGAACAACACAAATAAGAAGAATGGAACCGGCAAGGGGTTTGGGTAAGTTTTAGGGTCATCAAAAACAAGAAGAATGGAACCGGCAAGGGGTTTGGGTAAGTTTTAGGGTCATCAAAAACAAGAAGAATGCAACCGGCAAGGGGTTTGGGTCAGTTTTAGGGTCAGGAAAATGAAGAAGAATGCAACCGGCAAGGGGTTTGGGTAAGTTTTAGGGTCAGGAAAATGAAGAAGAATGCAACCGGCAAGGGGTTTGGGTCAGTTTTAGGGTCAGGAAAATGAAGAAGAATGCAACCGGCAAGGGGTTTGGGTAAGTTTTAGGGTCATCAAAAACAAGAAGAATGCAACCGGCAAGGGGTTTGGGTCAGTTTTAGGGTCATCAAAAACAAGAAGAATGGAACCGGCAAGGGGTTTGGGTAAGTTTTAGGGTCATCAAAAACAAGAAGAATGCAACCGGCAAGGGGTTTGGGTCAGTTTTAGGGTCAGGAAAATGAAGAAGAATGCAACCGGCAAGGGGTTTGGGTCAGTTTTAGGGTCAGGAAAAATGAAGAAGAATGCAACCGGCAAGGGGTTTGGGTCAGTTTTAGGGTCAGGAAAATGAAGAAGAATGCAACCGGCAAGGGGTTTGGGTCAGTTTTTGGGTTAATAAAGGTAAGTGTAAGAATGTCGCAAAGTAGTTGGGTTGAGCTAGGTAGTGTACGATATGGGCCACATTAGTTGAGTGTAGCTTGTATTGCGCATGCGCAAGATCTTCTACATTTACGAGCGAACGAGTATTAGAGGTTAAAAAGCAGGAAAAACCATCGGGAAACGCAAGAAATACGAAGAGGTGGACGATGGAAGAAGGGAAAAAAAACATGCTGCCGTCTCAACAACAGATCACTCAACCTAAAATTTACGTTTGAAAATGACTGGGCCAAGGTCGGGAGATAGCATACGAACGGACGGGCATTTTACAATAGGAAACTCATTAGGTTATAGAATCACTCGCAAGTTCATACGAGTGCTCGATCGACCCTCATGTTCCAAGACCAATTTTACAATTTTTAGTGTTCCTTCACCAAACCCTCATACCATATTTAAGTACACTCACATCGCTGTGACTGTTTCCTGGACTGCCTCAGTCTGGTCATCTGGAATTTTATATTATCATATTTTAGTTTTATATGGTTGAATGGGGGTGGCTGGTGGGAATGGAATTCATGCAGATCAATAGAGGAAGAAACAGCATAAGACCAGCTGAATTAAGGGGGACGAAAGCTATTACATCCCAGCCTTGAAGTCTAAAAGAACTCCAACTCACCTTGGTATACTTACTACTAATTACTTACAACTCTGCCTACATACATCTGCTTACCTCATCTCTACCTATCTCACATCCGCCTACCTCTACCTGCCTCACCTCTACTTACCTTACCTCTTACCAATTTTGCTCCCCTCACCTTTTCCTACTTCACTCCTGCCTACTTGTCCCTGCCTCATCTTTTTTCTGCATTGAACGTTTACATTTTTGCTGCTTACAATTTATTGCGGCCCCTTGAAGTGGAGCAATACGATAATGGAACCAGACCAAAAAAGGTTGTGCATCTCTGGTATACAATATATCACTTTGGCTCTTTGGGGCATTGCAATGTACTTGCAAATCATTTGATTGTTTTATTATAGTTAGCTACATCATCCAATATGCATATCAAGTTTGGCCTTAAAGTGATGCCATAGTTTATTTGTAATATTGTGTATAGCATTAGGTGTGTATAGGTGTACATTTAACAAATAATTATATATTTTTATATATTTATAGTCAGCTATATTTAGCTCTGTGACCTCTAGTGGGAGGAAGATTATAAGACGTACCTTTTTACCACAAAAGTGGGTGAAAAATAGAGCGAATGACCACTCACCTTACCAACACTGCCGCTAATAGAGTGGCAGCAAGGTTATCTTGCCTGGGATCCATCAGCGCTACTGATGTCAGGGCGCATCCTTTTTATGTACTCAGAATGGCTTCCCTCGCTCTGTGCATGGCCCTATCTGCCCATTCATTTAAATAGGCGGACAGGCACACCCACAGAGCATTGGAAGTGATTTTTTTTGGGGGGGATTGGAAGGGGTGGGATTCTGACACACTGTCTGTTAGGGGATTCTGTATGCTCCCTATTATAGAGAATTGGGGGAGTCTGCATGCTGCCTCTTATAGGGGATTGGGGGGATTTTTCACACTGCCTGTGATGATTACGGGGTTGGGGGGATTCTGTGATTAGGGATTGGGGCATTTTGCCACACTGCCTGTAGGGGTTGGGGTATCCTGCACACTGCCTATTAAAAGGGGATTGGAGGATTCTGCCACACTGCTTATTCTAGGGGATGGGGGATTGTACAGGCTGCCTATTATAGGGGATTGGGGGATTCTGCAGGTTGTCTATTAGGGGGGATTGGGGGATACTGCAGGTTGTCTGTAGTTATTTGGGGAGATTCCCCCACACTACCTGTAGAGAGTGGGGGGATTCTGCACACTGCCTAGTATAGGGGATGGGGGACTGCCACACTGCCAAACTGTCTATTATACTTTACTTCAAAGTCTCACCTCTCTCGGCTCCTCCAGCAGCCCAGGCAGCTCATCTCAGGCAGCAGCGATTCATCTCACCGGTTTCAGAGCTAAGAGAGAGCACTGCTAGGAGGAGGCTGGGCAGGGAGGTGGGATGGAGGGGTTAGCTGGGCTTGATGGCAGTGAACCATTCAAGCTGGGGGGGGGGGCCTTGTTCCGTTATGGGACTTAAAAGGCTATTGGGGGCCTGCATCAGTGGGGTGTAGCCAGAGCCCGGTGTGAGAAAGAGTATTTTCTCACTCTCAGTGCCAACCTGAGAATAATGACACTTTAACTCCTCCTTTGCTATCCTTGCTCCTTGTTGTGCATCCTAGCAGAAGACACAGATCCTCTGCCATGCTAGCTCACCCACCCTGCTCACTTGCTTCCAGGCAAAGGTAAGAGCTTTGTATACCCCAAGGAGTGAGCTGCCAGTGGAAGCGTGAGGTCACTGATCTTTTTTATTTTTAAGCGTTACAATTAAATAATCTGGTTACAAATTAAAAAAATGGTCCTTCCCCCATACCCAGGAGGCTTAACAGCCATCTCTGGCCCTAAAGACTACCAACCCACATAGCCCACATGAGCACAGGCTCTTCTGCACCCTTCTGGCCAGTAGAGGATTCAAGTAATGGGGGTTGTAAGTACCTGCTTGCCAGTAGGTGAATAACCTTCTAGTCCCATCTTGCCCGTTGAACTGGTATAAGGGTCCCAATATGAAATGGCAAGGAATGAGCTGCAGGAAATTTCCTATAATTTCACAGTGAGTGACGGGGCGTGACGGGCTTTCCCCCAACTCACTCTTCAAACAATAAAAAGTCCCTTCCTGTGGCGGAAATAAGCTGGTGGGAGACCAATGCAGGGTCAGGGGATTTGTGGCCTCTGTCCTACAAGAATATGGCAGGGGGCGGATGAACAATAATGACATTAGCTGGAGCAATTTGTTAAAGTTTGAATCAAGAGCAACCGAATTTCTTTGGGAAATTTCTGTAATCTATATTTGCAAATCTATAGCCCCAAATACAGGGAGAAAGAAAAAAATATTTAATAATTGCCTGCATTCTAATGCAATAAGTGCACCTATTTTGACTAGATGGCCCCTTATTAGTATCAGTAAGTAAAGGTTGCTAGATGATGTTGACAGTCATCAATAGAGATGAGCGAACTTTTGAAAAGTTCGATTCGGCCGATTCGCCGAATTTCACAAATAAATTCGGGTTCGGCCGAATCGAACTTTTACGAAGTTCCCCATCAAAAATGGCGGCATGGTGGGAGCGGGCCGGCCGGCGGGCCGGTAAAGCCGGCCAGCCCGCTCCCACCATGCTGGCATTTAAAAAACAACAAAAAAAAAAAAAGCATTTTCGCCGGCATGGTGGGAGCAGGCCGGCCGGCTCCGCTGTCAGCGGAACCGGCCGGCCCGCTCCCACCATGCCGGCATTTAAAAAAAAAAGGCAAACACTTACCTGCAGGTCCGGAGCGTGGAGGCCGGCGCCGCTCTCAGCTGTCATCTTTACCGGCCCGCTCCCACCATACCAACTTTTTTTTTTTTATCTTTGTTTTTTAAATGCCGGCATGGTGGGAGCGGGCCCGCCGGCCGGCTCCGCTGTCAAAAAATCGAAAATGACAGCGGAACCGGCCGGCCCGCTCCCACCATGCCGGCATTTTTTTTTTTAATTTCAGGAAAAATTCGATCGGCACAAACCACAAAATATTCGGGTTCGTGCCGAATCGAATATTTCCTGAAATTCGGAGCGAATTCCGGTTCGTCCGAACCAGTTCGCTCATCTCTAGTCATCAATGCTGTTTAGTATTGTCATAAAGCAGAACCTCAAATTATGGTTTGTTGTAGCATTACATTAAGAAAGACGTGAAACTACAACAATGGGGTAGATTCAGAGCCTGGTGAGAAAACTCACTTTTTTTAGGAGAGAAACATCCATTCATTTATTGTCTACCTTGGGACTGATTCATAGCCAAATGAAAATTTACACCCAATAGACAATTAAAGTAAATGGCAGTTTTCTCTCCCAAAAAAGAAGTGAGTTTTCTCACTAAGCTTTGAATCAACCCCTTTGACTGATAAGCCCCATGGATGATGCATCATATTTCCTTTCAGTGTCTATATTTTGGAATTAGTACAGTAGGAAATTTTATACAGTAGTTGCAAAAGTAACATGATAGGCGGTCACCTATTAGCCCTTGGAATAGGGTCAGCACTGAAGCACTGACGCACTGACAGCCCCTGTATTCCTGTTACTACTTTTTTAACTTACAACGCAGTATAAATTAGAAAAAACACCATAACATTATATATGAGGAAAATATCAAAGTCTTTCTTCTTTTGTGTTGCTGTGTCTTTAATCTTGACATATTGTGAAAACAATACTTGGAAGACAACTGTACACAAATTCAGTAAAAACCTGGCTTTACTTACTAAATGCCTATGTTGCACAGCTGCCTATTGCATATCTAGTAAAGCGCTCATTCGCACCATCTGTAAGTATTTGTAAAATAATCCTGCTATTGCTGCAAGTGAATGGATACTTCATCTGAACTGTGGAGAAGTAAACATTCAAAATTAACATTGTATTTAGAATTGATAAACAGCCTAATGGATGGAGACAAAACAAACAGCTATAAAAAAAAATGTGACCAATGTGCTCCGGCAAGAAATTAGGCCTGACGTTAATGGAAAGCCTAATTAAAACTGTGTATAGAGTCCATCATGCATATAACTAACCTTGAAATGGTTCATTTATGGCATTATTCACTAATTAGTCCTCTCATGCTACCGTAACGAATAGCCTGTCTACCATCCAAGATTTGTCCTTCTTTCTGGACAATGTTTAGCAATGGATATACTTGCTGACTTGTATAGAAAACCTATGTGACATGAACCCTTTTATTTGCCGTAGTTTCCACAGCGTCTGCCACTGTACTCAGCCCTGGCATCTTGGTGAGTTTCACTTATGGTGCCTCGCCAGGTCCTGTACTCCCCTGTACTTGTCTGACCAGATGGAAGCCGGAACTGTGGTGCATTCTCTGCAGTTCTGGCTTCTAGCCTTTGTGGGAGGGCATGGAGAGCAGTTCCTCAATACTTGAATCAAGCCCAACCAAATTCCTTTCTGCAAATTCTGCAAATCTGTGGCGCCAAATATGGGGAGAAATAAATAAATATGAGATCATTGTAATTATTTAAAACATGCCTGAATCCTGATACATTTACTGCACGCATACTTGACAAAACAGCACTGTCCTGGCAAAAGCAACGTCACCAATAGCTAACAATTATAGACCTTTTTTTTTATACTAGATGGCCCCTTATTAGTATTGTTTTATGAAAGTAAAGGTTGCTAGATGATGTTGCCAGTCATCCATGCTGTTCAGTATTGTCATAAAGCAGAAGCTCTAATTAGTGTGTGTTGTAGCATTACATTGAGAAAGACGTGAAACTACAACAATGGGGTAGATTCAAAGCCTGGTGAGAAAACTCACTTTGTTTAGGAGAGAATACAGCCATTCATTTTCATTGTCTACCTTGGGACTGATTCATAGCCAGGTGAAAATTTACACCCAATAAACAATGAAAGTGAATGCCAGTTTTCTCTTCCCCCAAAATTTTTCTCACCAACCTTTGAATCAACCCCATTGACTAATAACACAAAATATCCAAGCAATGGTTATTAAAAAAAACCCCAAGTAGATCAGCCCTGGAGTCTAAAAGATTTCTGGGGGGAGGGGGGTTCTCAGCATCTGCAGGCAAAATGTAAAATCAGAACATACCTTTAGCCTTCCAGGAAATTATGTCTATGCTTGTCTGGTTTCTCAGAAGGGTATAGCTATGCCTCCCTTTTTTATAGCCAAATGATCCTCTGCTAAAGACAGAGAGTGATCTGAACCTACCCCCTTTCTGCATTAAAGTGTAAGCAGCTCCATTCATGTATGTAGGGGAACCACTCTCTGCCTGTCTTTTTTATTCCTTTGTGGTTTACTTCCAGCGAGAAAATACATCCAGTTGTTATAGTATGGAGTAAACAGACATGCAGAATGAGGCACAAACCTAAATATAGCTGCTCACTTGCCGTGATGCAGGCAGAATTCCCTGCCTGCATCACAGGATTCACTGCCTGCATCAAAGTTGGTCAATGTCCCCCTATTCAGTATTTTTTTGTGGTCAGGCTGGTAGGGGAACAATGTAAAGTTGCTGTGGGATACTGTAATGCTGCTGCATTACATTGTTAGCAGCCTTATTCCTTTGTGCAGGGGGGAACCGCTCTCTGCCTGGCTGTTTTTTTCCTGCATGCTTCATTTCCAATGGGAGAAAACAGCTAAAGAAATTGAGACTTTATGTGATAGAGAAACACAGTTGCAAGGAAGAAAATGATACACGCTTTTCCAAACTACTTAAGCATAAAAAGCTAATAAGTGTGGTGTTCATATGCATTCAGACCCATGCACATGTGCTAAAACACTGTCCCACCAAGAACCAAATAATAGGCAAGGTGCAGAATCGCCCAGTTACAGGCAAAGGGGCATTCTCCCCACATCCCCCATGGCCAGTGTGGCATTAACCCCCTCCCATTCCCCATATAGGCGGTATGGCATTCATCCCCCTCCCATTCCCCATATAGGTAGTGTGGCATCCCCCTCCCTATTCCCATATAGGCAAAAATAAAAAAATAAAAAAGAAAAAAGTAAACTCACCTTTCCATCCTTCCCGCTGTCCCCACTGTATCTGCCACCGCCTGGGCACACAGACAACGGGCTTGGTACAGCAGGTGGGCATGGCCGATGCTCGAGCGTCGGTCACACCCATCGCTGTGTATAAAGCCGGGTGTCAATGTGTTTAGGCGCCGCGGAAAAGGGGCGGCAGATACAGCTGCCTTTGCCGCTTCCTCTCCACCTCGCCAGCACACAGAAAGCATTGACCATGCCCACCACTATACCGAGCCCGGTGTTGGCTCTGTGTGTGCTGTAGAAGAAGTGGCCGAGGAAGCTGTATCTGCTGCTCCTTCTCCGTGGCACCTGCACACACTGACACCCAGCTTCATACACAGCAATGAGCATGACTGGCGCTCGAGATTCGGCTATGATCACCTGCAGTATGAAGCCTGTGTGTGCAGGTGCCGAGGAGAAGGCAAGAGATACAGATACGGCTGGGACAGCAGGAGCGAAAGGTGAGTTTACTTTTCTCCTTTGCCCTAATTACGGTGCCCAGTGAGCAGTTGGTGGGTTAGGTGCCTTGCTCAAGAACACTTCAGTCATGTCCCAGCCAAAAGAAGTTCCATTTGTAATTGGCCTCAAGCTATGTAGGGGACACAGCAAGCATGAGGAAGATGATGCTCTGGTCAGATGAGACCAATGTTTAACATTTAACATCGCAAACATTACAGGGTTGATTTAGCACCATATTTTTTTACTCACTTTTTTTTGAGTAAACACTTTTTCTTATGACTTTTTTCTGCATTGCAATTTAGCGCCATATTTAGTTGTGTCATTTTTTTAAACATTTGCACTGCTAAATATAAAATATGAATTGAACCGATAGAAAAAGTGTTTACTCACAAAAAAGTAAATAAAAAAAATACTCAACCCTAATGTGAAGGAAAGCAAACATTGCACATAACACTGAACACACTATGCCCACCTTGAAACAGTGTGGTGGTACCGTCAGGCCTGGCATGGCATGCTCAACTGTAAGGTGGAGGGTTTAGGTGCAGAGCTGCCCCAATTTGCCAACCCAGTACGTGTGCTGTGCTGGTGCTGAACACTGTGGGCATATTGTGCATCAAAATCAATGCTGATGGCCTTAGTAAGGCTGCTGAATGATCTCTAGTGCTAAGCTGCAGCCGGGGTTGCACAGGGTGCAGTCTGAATGTCTTGACTAAATGCTGATACACCGCTGAGTATCTGTAGCTGCCAGGCTTCCACAGATTGTTAAGATCTGGATTGCATGACATGTTGTACAATGCAGTTAACGAAGTGCCTGTCAGGATTGCACCAAATGGAAGATTGTGCCTCTTGAATATAGAGTGCAGCAGGCTACTACGGTACATACAATTGGCAACAGCGTCTTTCCCCTAGGTCCCCACCCCTCCAGGCACTGTCATGGATGCACACTCTGCAACTGAGGTTGTTGGTCTCCTGGTTACTTGTGTCCACACAAATGTACCCTTAGGGCCACCACTAGGAATATTGGGGATCCATACAGCCACAATGTATACCAAAACCAGTTTGGAATGTGTGAAACCCTGTGGGTAGCCTGCTTTTCTTACCTTTCATCAAGCCCGTGGTGCATGCGTGGCACGCAGTGGCATCACGTGCATCGTTTGGCTTTGCTCAGCTACGTCAGCTTTTCAGTTATGGTGCAAAGCCGAAAAAGGGTGCTGCCTTCCACTGTGCATGCGTTATGGGCTTATTGGCGAGACTGAAGTAAACATACCATGCAACTGGACAGTCAGCTGCACTCAGACAGTGAGACATCCCAAATCAGAATGCCCTGGGTAGAGGGGCATAACTTGAGAGGGTACACAGGGTGTGACTGCACTGGGGCCCAGAAGGTCAGAGGATGCCCATGATTGTTGCTCCTTCACCTTATTTATCATAGTTGTGGCAGCATCATTTAGAGAATGGAAGTGCCATGTGTCTCTGCTGTTTCAGTCTTTAGTTATCTAGCTGCATTTAATTGAATTAAAAGATACCACTTATTGTATGAGCCGCTAAAGGCCCCATTTAATATTGGCACCAGGGCTCCATCACTTCTGGGTCCCGGTGCACCCCTTGTTAGTTACACCCTTGCGGGCTCCCCAAGTTGTCAGCGTGTGTCACCTACCTCCACTGCTTTAGTGAATTAGGCCTAAAGAAAAAAAAGATCTTACCCTTCTCTCCCCATGCCTCCTCCTAACATCTGAAGGGAGAGGCGGGTGGTAGGCGGCGCTTGGGTCTCTGTGTCGGCCGCACCCACCTCTCCCTTCAGATTTGAGGGGATGGGTGGGCAGGGGGCGGAAGATGTACTGTTTCAAGCAAGCAAAGCTTTTTTTTCCTGTTTACCTCGTAGTTGCTCTGCAGAGCACCTTTGGGGTCCAAGCCTTTTCTTTGCCACTCAGGGCTTGGCCCGGGAGACCGGGTCCCCTCCTCCCCCCTGATGGTGGCTCTGCTTACCTTGGCTTGAGTCTATGCTTAACTAAGATAATAGTAGTTAGAAATAAATATTTGCTCATAGTAAGATAAGTCAGACAATTTGGTTGTTTTCCTAAAATTCAGCACATTGCTAGACATAGAGACTCATCTAATATTTATGAACTACATTTTCACCTATCAATTCGGATTTCAGATAATTATCTACCCAGACATAACTTTAGAGCAGTCAGCATCCTAAGGAAACAGTGACCCAGCATTGATGAATCCCTGGCTATTTTCTGTATCAGCAGACATTTTATTTTATCTTAATTGCTCATTCTTCCAGCAACGCACTTTCCTAATAATGATTCTGTTAATTATACGAGAGACGGGAGTCTGTCTGCATTTCATCCAGCCTGCAGGACACTAAGGCATATACCAAATGCAATTAGGACTGTCAGCATTCATGCTTCTGACAGTGTTTACATGCCCAGCTGACTCAGCAAGCCATTGGGAGCCTTTTTCTAAAGAAAAAGAAAAGCTGGGTCGACTAAACATTTGCTTACTGAAAATAAAACCTGTAAGGTGTGTATTTGATCTGGAAAAATAGTAAATTGCTTTTCTATTTATAAAGAGGTCATCTCTGCTTTTCAAAACAGCTATGTTTTTGCAAAGAGCTTTGACAGCTGTCAGAGAAGGTAAATGTAGTGGGGTGATTCATTAACCTGCATGTAAACAGAGCATAAAGCTGTGTAAGTCAGGAGGATTACAATTATGTAGCAATTCTAACCTGCCTCAAACTGCATATTCTAATTTAAAAAAAATGCCTATTCTTTGCAGTATCTTAGACTTATACAATACCAATAACAGTGGTCCAGGGCGTCTTCCCTTTATACTTCCATCTTTAGACATAAAGATGCATAATCTTGTAGTGCAGGGGTGGGCTGGCCATGGGGCATACCGGGCACACCAGGGAAGGCCGCGACTGCAGGAGGACTGGTGGCCGCTGGTGAGCAGTTGAGGCATGCAATTACACATTTATCAAGCAGAATCTGTTTAGCGACTGGGATAGCGCCATGTAGCATCTGATTCATCATTTTTACAGCCTCAGCGAACAGCGCCGGTGTTCAGCCTTGCACAGCGCCAGGTATGACCTCTCGCTACCTGTCGCTCTCCCATACATTTCAATGGACGAACCTTTTCTTCTCTTTAAAGTGGACCAACACCCAGGATTTTGACTATCCTGGGTATTGGTCCACTTCCCCGGGGCACCCCAAATCGGGCTGATCACCCCTGGGTGTTGGCCCACTTTAAACGGGGTATTTGTTTTTTTTTTTTCCAAAAAATCACATATAATTCTGTGACCATTAAAAAAGCAGTTTTTCCACAATTTTTTCATTTTTTATATATTTCTTCAGAAATTACATTACAGGTCTGCCATTAAAGTGTTCATGTTACAGTGTAGCTACAATGTAATTCCATATGTTTTCACTTTGTTACTAGAGGATAGATGCTGAAAAACAGACTTTAAACACACCGCCTCATGCGCTCTGGGCTTCAAACAAGCATTTTTCAGTGCCAGAGATTTGTGAGGCTGTTTTTTTGCTGAATTTGGTCGCTATGAGCAGTCGCTAACATGCGCTCCCATACAGCGCTGTACTGGTCAAATAGTGACTCCTCACAATGTATTTAACATTACTGCACAGTGACTGAGTCGCCATGAACTAGCGACCTACGGCTGAGCACAGTGACTACTATCGGGCGCTCTGAAAATGCCTGCTACAGACGCTCATCTGTCGCTACCTGCCGCTAATGATGAATCAGCCTGCCCGTTAGGAAGACAAAACAGATAACATTTCAGAAATTAAAAGAAAGACAATAAACCATCTGAGATCTATTTGTATTACATACGACTGGGGGCATTTAGCGGTTTAGATCAATAATTTAGAACAATAATTAAAAGGTATATAATTAGAAAGGGCAACACTATTATTTAAGGATCTTATTTGTTTCGTCTGATTATATTAATGAATAAGAGCATAAGCATTTAATATTGGTGAGGCTAAACAATATTTGTATGGATTCAACTATGGGAAAACAATGAATGCATGCATAAGGACATTTTAAAATGGGGTATTATAATTACATATTATAATTACCGGTATATTATTATTATTAACACAATTTATCAAATTAAAACATATCAAATTTACAATAACATCTAATTCATGTGTTTATTTATTGAATGTGTTTATTATAGAAGAGTATAAAAGATTATATCAAATAATCATCTTACAGATTTATGGCTCTTATCACCTTCTAATCTTTTTTTATAAATGTATCACCAGATATACCAATGCCAGGTACATTATTAATTTTTGATTTATATATTTGATTTTCATTTTAAATTTTAATTGAAATGTTTCATGTAATTCATGTAATATTTATATAGTTAACTTTTTTCTTGGTTACTGCCTTTTTTGTCTTCTCATTTTTTCATTCGACCACACTAAATGTATACTAATTACAAACCCTCTTTGTGATTCTAACACTCTATTGAAGGTTGTGTTTAGAGATGAGCGAACTTTTGAAAAATTCGATTTGACTGATTCGCCGAATTTTCCAACAAAAATCGTTTCGTCCCGAATTTATTCGCAACAAATCGCTATTAAAAATGGCTATTTCTGAGCTTCCTAGAGCCTCAATAGGGTTGTAAACCATTCTGCCTTGCTGTAACATGCATAGGATGCGTGCTGGGTTAGTGAAATAATACTGTAAATAATTATGACATGCAGATCAGAGGCATCGCTATTAGAATCGCAGAGCGGCACAATTGCAGAGAGTTGAGGTGGCATTACAATGAGGGGCCCCTATATTGCCTGAAAAACATACCCTGGAGCTGGCAGCAGCAGGAGCCCAAATATTGGCTGAAAGACATCCTGGAGTTGGCAGCAGGAGCAGCAGGAGCCCAAAAATTGGCTGAATGACACCCTGGAGTTGCAAGCAACAGCAGAAGCAGGAGTTGGCAGCAGGAGCCCAAAATTGGATGAATCACACCCTGGAGTTGCAAGCAGCAGCAGCAGCAGCCCAAATATAGCTTGAAAGATACACTGGAGTTGGCAGCAGGAGCCCAAAAATTGGATGAATCACACCCTGGAGTTGCAAGCAGCAGCAGGAGCCCAAACATTACATTAAAGAGACACTGGAGTTGGCTTCAGGAGCCCAAAAATGGGATGAATCACACCCTGGAGTTGCAAGCAGCAGCAGCCCAAGCATAGCTTGAAAGAGACACTGGAGTTGGCAGCAGGAGCCCAAAAAATTGGATGAATCACACCATGGAGTTGCAAGCAGCAGCAGCAGCAGCCCAAACATAGCTTGAAAGATACACTAAAGTTGGCAGCAGGAGCCCAAAAATTGGATTAATCACACCCTGGAGTTGCAAGCAGCAGCAGCAGGAGCCCAAACATTGGCTGAAAGATACACTGGAGTTGGCAGCAGGAGCCCAAAAATTGGCTGAATCACACCCTGGAGTAGCAAGCAGCAGCAGGAGCCCAAACATAGCTTGAAAGATACACTGGAGTTGGCAGCAGGAGCCCAAAAATTGGATGAATCACACCCTGGAGTTGCAAGCAGCAGCAGCAGCAGCCCAAACATTGGCTGAAAGAGACACTGAAGTTGGCAGCAGAAGCCCAAAAATTGGATGAATCACACCCTGGAGTTGCAAGCAGCAGCAGGAGCCCAAACATTGGCTGAAAGAGACATTGGAGTTGGCAGCAGGAGCCCAAAAATTGGATGAATCACCCCCTGGAGTTGCAAGCAGCTGCAGGAGCCCAAACATAGCTTGAAAGAGACACTGGAGTTGGCAGCAGGAGCCCAAAAATTGGATGAATCACACCCTGGAGTTGCAAGCAGCAGCAGGAGCCCAAACATTGCTTTAAAGAGACACTGGAGTTTGCAGCAGGAGCCCAAAAATTGGATGAATCACACCCTGGAGTTGCAAGCAGCAGCAGCCCAACATAGCTTGAAAGAGACACTGGAGTTGGCAGCAGGAGCCCAAAAATTGGATGAATCACACCCTGAAATTGCAAGCAGCAGCAGCAGGAGCCCATACATAGCTTGAAAGAGACACTGGAGTTGACAGCAGGAGCCCAAAAATTGGATGAATCACACCCTGGATTTGCAAGCAGCAGCAGCAGGAGCCCAAACATAGCTTGAAAGAGACACTGGGGTTGGCAGCAGGAGCCCTAAAATTGGATGAATCACACCCTGGAGTTGCAAGCAGCAGCAGCAGCAGCCCAAACATAGCTTGAAAGAGACACTAGAGTTGGCAGCAGGAGCCAAGAAATTGGATGAATCACACCCTGGAGTTGCAAGCAGCAGCAGGAGCCCAAACATAGCTTGAAAGAGATACTGGAGTTGGCAGCAGGAGCCCAAAAATTGGATGAATCACACCCTGGAGTTGCAAGCAGCAGCCCAAACATAGCTTGAAAGAGACACTGGAGTTGGCAGCAGGAGCCCAAAAATTGGATGAATCGCACCCTGGAGTTGCAAGCAGCAGCAGGAGCCCAAACATAGCTTGAAAGAGACACTGGGGTTGGCAGCAGGAGCCCAAAAATTGGATGAATCACACCCTGGAGTTGCAAGCAGCAGCAGGAGCCAAACATTGCTTTAATGAGGCACTGGAGTTGGCAGCAGGAGCCCAAAAATTGGATGAATCACACCCTGGAGTTGCAAGCAGCAGCCGGAGCCCAAGCATTACATTAAAGAGAAACTGGAGTTGGCTTCAGGAGCCCAAAATTGGATGAATCACACCCTGGAGTTGCAAGCAGCAGCAGCAGCCCAAACATAGCTTGAAAGATACACTGGAGTTGGCAGCAGGAGCCCAAAAATTGGATGAATCACACCCTGGAGTTGCAAGCAGCAGCAGCAGCAGGAGCCCAAACACTGGCTGAAAGAGACACTGGAATTGGCAGCAGGAGCCCAAAAATTGGATGAATCACACCCTGGAGTTGCAAGCAGCAGCAGCAGCAGGAGCCCAAATATTGGCTGAAAGAGACACTGGAGTTGGTAGCAGGAGCCCAAAAATTGGATGAATCACACCCTGGAGTGGCAAGCAGCAGCAGCAGGAGCCCAATCATAGCTTGAAAGAGACACTGGAGTTGGCAGCAGGAGCCCAAAAATTGGATGAATCACACCCTGGAGTTGCAAGCAGCAGCAGCAGGAGCCCAAACATTGCTTTAAAGAGACACTGGAGTTTGCAGCAGGAGCCCTAAAATTGGATGAATCACACCCTGGAGTTGCAAGCAGCAGCAGGAGCCAAACATTGCTTTAAAGAGACACTGGAGTTGGCAGCAGGAGCCCAAAAATTGGATGAATCACACCCTGGAGTGGCAAGCAGCAGCCCAAACATAGCTTGAAAGAGACACTGGAGTTGACAGCAGGAGCCCAAAACTTGGATGAATCACACCCTGGAGTGGCAAGCAGCAGCCCAAACATAGCTTGAAAGAGACACTGGAGGTGGCAGCAGGAGCCCAAAAATTGGATGAATCACACCCTGGAGTTGCAAGCAGCAGCAGCAGGAGCCCAATCATAGCTTGAAAGAGACACTGGAGTTGGCAGCAGGAGCCCAAAAATTGGATGAATCACACCCTGGAGTTGCAAGCAGCAGCAGGAGCCCAAACATTGCTTTAAAGAGACACTGGAGTTGGCAGCAGGAGCCCAAAAATTGGATGAATCACACCCTGGAGATGCAAGCAGCAGCAGCAGCAGCCCAAACATAGCTTGAAAGAGACACTGGAGTTGGCAGCAGGAGCCCAATAATTGTATGAATCACACCCTGGAGTTGCAAGCAGCAGCAGCAGGAGCCCAAACATTGCTTTAAAGAGACACTGGAGTTTGCAGCAGGAGCCCTAAAATTTGATGAATCACACCCTGGAGTTGCAAGCAGCAGCAGGAGCCAAACATTGCTTTAAAGAGACACTGGAGTTGGCAACAGGAGCCCAAAAATTGGATGAATCACACCCTGGAGTTGCAAGCAGCAGAAGCAGCAGGAGCCCAAACATAGCTTGAAAGATACACTGGAGTTGGCAGCAAGAGCCCAAAACTTGGATGAATCACACCCTGGAGTGGCAAGCAGCAGCCCAAACATAGCTTGAAAGAGACACTGGAGTTGGCAGCTGGAGCCCAAAAATTGGATGAATCACACCCTGGAGTTGCAAGCAGCAGCAGGAGCCCAAACATTGCTTTAAAGAGACACTGGAGTTGGCAGCAGGAGCCCAAAAATTGGATGAATCACACCCTGGAGTTGCAAGCAGCAGCAGCAGCCCAAACATAGCTTGAAAGAGACACTGGAGTTGGCAGCAGGAGCCCAAAAATTTGATGAATCACACCCTGGAGTTGCAAGCAGCAGCAGCAGGAGCCCAAACATTGCTTGAAAGAGACACTGGAATTGGCAGCAGGAGCCCAAAACTTGGATGAATCACACCCTGGAGTTGCAAGCAGCAGCAGGAGCCCAAACATAGCTTGAAAGATACACTGGAGTTGGCAGCAGGAGCCCAAAAATTGGATGAATCACACCCTGGAGTTGCAAGCAGAAGCAGCAGCAGGAGCCCAACCATTGGCTGAAAGAGACACTGGAGTTGGCAGCAGGAGCCCAAAAATTGGATGAATCACACCCTGGAGTTGCAAGCAGCAGCAGCAGCAGCCCAAACATAGCTTGAAAGAGACACTGGAGTTGGCAGCAGGAGCCCAAAAATTGGATGAATCACACCCTGGAGTTGCAAGCAGCAGCAGGAGCCCAAACATTGCTTTAAAGAGACACTGGAGTTTGCAGCAGGAGCCCTAAAATTGGATGAATCACACCCTGGAGTTGCAAGCAGCAGCAGGAGCCAAACATTGCTTTAAAGAGACACTGGAGTTGGCAACAGGAGCCCAAAAATTGGATGAATCACACCCTGGAGTTGCAAGCAGCAGAAGCAGCAGGAGCCCAAACATAGCTTGAAAGATACACTGGAGTTGGCAGCAAGAGCCCAAAACTTGGATGAATCACACCCTGGAGTGGCAAGCAGCAGCCCAAACATAGCTTGAAAGAGACACTGGAGTTGGCAGCTGGAGCCCAAAAATTGGATGAATCACACCCTGGAGTTGCAAGCAGCAGCAGGAGCCCAAACATTGCTTTAAAGAGACACTGGAGTTGGCAGCAGGAGCCCAAAAATTGGATGAATCACACCCTGGAGTTGCAAGCAGCAGCAGCAGCCCAAACATAGCTTGAAAGAGACACTGGAGTTGGCAGCAGGAGCCCAAAAATTGGATGAATCACACCCTGGAGTTGCAAGCAGCAGCAGCAGGAGCCCAAACATTGCTTGAAAGAGACACTGGAATTGGCAGCAGGAGCCCAAAAATTGGATGAATCACACCCTGGAGTTGCAAGCAGCAGCAGGAGCCCAAACATAGCTTGAAAGATACACTGGAGTTGGCAGCAGGAGCCCAAAAATTTGTATGAATCACACCCTGGAGTTGCAAGCAGAAGCAGCAGCAGGAGCCCAACCATTGGCTGAAAGAGACACTGGAGTTGGCAGCAGGAGCCCAAAAATTGGATGAATCACACCCTGGAGTGGCAAATAGCAGCAGGAGCCCAAACATTACTTTAAAGAGACACTGGAGTTGGCTTCAGGAGCCCAAAATTGGATGAATCACACCCTGGAGTTGCAAGCAGCAGCAGCAGCAACCCAAACATAGCTTGAAAGAGACACTGGAGTTGGCAGCAGTCGGCCAAAACTTGGATGAATCACACCCTGGAGTTGCAAGCAGCAGCAGGAGCCCAAACATAGCTTGAAAGAGACACTGGAGTTGGCAGCAGGAGCCCAAAAATTGGATGAATCACACCCTGGAGTTGCAAGCAGCAGCAGCAGGAGGCCAAAAATTGGCTGAAAGGCACACCCTGAAGTTGGCATCAGCAGGAGGCCAAAAATTGGTTGGAAGGCACACCCTGAAGTTGGCATCAGCAGGAGCTCAAAAATTGGCATAAAGACATAAATATGTTTTGCACCATTTGGAAAGTGTAAAACGTGGCACCATGCTGAATTTAGTCGCATGCATCAGGCATTAGTGGGTGGAAATCCTGGCTGATCCATCCCTGATTCATCTTCACAAAGGTGAGTCTCTCCACATTTTCAGTTGACAGACGAGTTCTTCTCGCCGTAACTATGGCCCCCGCCGCACTAAACACCCGCTCAGATGGCACGCTACTTGCCGGGCAGGACAGCTTTTCCAGGGCAAACTCTGCTAGTTGCGGCCACAAGCCAAGTTTGGCTGCCCAGAAGTCCAGCGGATCCTCAAGGTGTGTTGACATGGTCATGTCAAGGTATGACATGACCTGCTGGTTGAGGTCCTGCTCCAGGTCTTCCTGCTGCTCATGAGTAGCCTCACTATGCGGGTGTAGAAAGCTACTCATAAGCGGCTGAAGACTGAGGCTGCTGCTGCTGATGGAGCTGCTGCTGCTGCTTCGGCCAACCCCCCCCAGCAGCCATGGCAGTGGAAGGTAAGCGCAGAGGTCCCCCCGAGTCAGACCTGCGAGAGTACGGACCATGGCACAGATAGGCATCGGCCAACTGACTACGTAGAATGTCTTTGTAGTAGTTCAGTTTGTCCTCCCTCTCGGCGGGTTTAAAAAATACCCCCATTTTGTGCCGGAAGCGAGGGTCCAATAAGGTGGACAGCCAGAAGTCATCCCGGCGACTAATGGAAACAATTCTGGGGTCACTACAAAAGCACGTGAGCATTCTTCCTGCCATTTGCGCAAGTGACTCGGAGGGACTATCTGTCTCCATCTCCACTGCATACTGCCACGGTGTGTCCGGGTCCTCTGTCATGCCTTCCTCAAAACCCTCTAGCTCCTCTGGCTGCTCCTGCTCCTCCTCTCCTGTCCGCTGACTAGATAAACCAGCCATTTCGCCAAGCCTAAACTGTGCTTCACTGTGCCCCTCCTCCTTCTCTTCCTCCTCCTCCAGTTCAGCTCCAACGGGGTTCATGTGGCCGTAAGATGTAGACGCCATGTCTCCAGTGCCCTGACCAGCCATGGTTTCCAACATGGGCTGTAGTACATGAAGCAGTGGAATCACGTCGTTCATCCCGTAATCCTGCCGACTGGCAAATAAAGTGGCTTCCTCAAATTGCAGGTGTCACGTATAAGCAGCCACTGGTTGACATTGAAGTTACACAGGGGAGTCCCCCTATCCGCTTGGATCATCAGGAAATCCGTGATGGCTTTTCTCTGTTCATATAATCGGTCCAACATGTGAAGGGTGGAATTCCAACGGGTGGAAACATCGCAAATCAGACTATGTTGGGGGATACCGTTCTGATGCTGTAGCTCAAGAAGGGTGTGTTTGGCGGTGTATGAGTGGCTGAAGTGCATGCAAGGTTTCCTTGAAGTTGTTAGGATGTCTTGCATATGGGGGGAACACTTCAGAAACCGCTTGACAACCAGATTGAAGACGTGAGCCATGCAGGGGGCATGGGTCAGCCTTCCTTGGTGCAGCGCAGACAAAATTTTCTTCCCATTGTCGGTAACCATGATTCCCATTCTAAGTTTTCTTGGAGTAAGCCATGTTTGGATTTCCTGATGAATACATTTAAGCAGTTCCTCCCCTGTGTGACTCCGTTCGCCAAGACAAACCATGTGAAGCACTGCGTGACACCTCCGTGCCCTGCACACATGGTAGACTGGAGGGGCACTGAAACTTGAGCCTACAGAGGAGGGTGAGGAGATGGCGGAGGATGAGGAGGCCGAGTCGCACAGTGTCACAGGCCCAACGGGCAGGGAGCGCGGAGGCCGAAGCGTCGTGACCTGTACAAGCTGCTGCTGCAGCTGCAAAGGGACCACATTCACCCAGTGGGCCGTAAACGACATGTACTGTCCCTGACCATAGTTACAGCTCCAGACGTCGGCGCTGCCATGCACTTTGCTACAGACAGACAGGCTCAAGGAGTGGCCCACATTCTGTTCAACAAAAGTGTGCAGCGCTGGTACTGCCTTCTTGGCAAAGAAATGACGGCTTGGGACTCTCCACCTCGGCTCGGCACAAGCCTTCAGTTCTCTGAAAGGTGCAGATTCCACCACCTGAAAAGGGAGCGACTGCAGCACCAGCAACTTGGACAGGAGCACATTCAGCTTCTGCGCCGTAGGATGAGTGGGCGCATACTGCTGTCTCTTGGACATGGCTTCGCTGATGGATTGCCGGCGGGATGCATTACTTGGAGGAGGAGGAGCAGGAGTGACAGAGGATGGGTATGAGGCACAGCTGCCTTCGGCTGAGGTGCTGGAGCCTTGGCTGGCAGAAATTGGGAGCGGCGTGCCACTAGGTGAGGAAGCAGGCTGGACCACCTCTTCGGAGCCTCGGTTCTCCCAGGCCGCTTTATGGTGACGCATCATATGTTGACGCAGGGCCGTGGTGCCAACATTTGGGCCCTGGCCACCCTTTACCTTCTGCCTACATATCTTGCATGTGGCCATGTTACCCTCCTGCGGACGCTTCAGGAAAAACTGCCACACTGCCAAGTAGCTACTTTTCCCACCAACAGGCCTCACTGATTCACTGCTATTGTCGCCAACTCCAGGAACCCCTGCTCCACTACCTCCCGATAAGGTAGCCTGCCGTGCAGCAGGTGCTCTACCCCGGCCGCAGCCCCATTTGGCTCCAGGATTTACAATTGTGCCCCCATGCTGACTGCCAACCATGCTGCTAACACCTTGCTGCCTGAACTGCTGGCTCGGGGGCAACCTGCGCCCCTCTTCTCCTGATGATGACGATGAAGCCCCTTCATCACCCGGCTCCCAAGTGTGATCGGCTTCATAGTCATCATCATCATCACCGAGTTGTGGTTGTATGTCACTGATGTTCTCGGTTTCCTCAGTGTCTGGCGCAGGAGCTGGAAAGCTCGCAATACCCACGACATTGTCCACATCACTATTTGTCTGCCGAGCTAAAGAAGCCACCTCCATTTCATGGCTGGGCAGTAGCTGCTGACTGTTCTCTATCTGATCGTCCTCCTCACTAAAGAGTGGAGCTGAACCCAAAGCATAGGATACGTCGCTGGGGGAGGGAATGGCGTAGGACAGAGGCAATGGGAGGACAGGGACTGCTCTCGGGGCATGCCAACTCAGGGTTGTGTCAGAGGAACCTACCGACCCTAGACTGGGGGTCTCAGACGTAACTTGTGATGATGTTGATGAGCACGTTAACCAATCTACCAGAGCAGATGCGTTACTGGTGGAGGCACGACCGCTAGCAGTTACTGGCAGATCAGGTCTCTCACCGTGACTCCTGCTGCCACTCGCTCCTAGTCTGCTGCAACCTCTGCCTGCTGAATCTTGGCCTCTGCCACTCCTCTTTAAACATCCTGGCACTTGTCTGCCTGAGATTTTTATGTATTTGCTTATTTAGTATAAACAGATAGGCTGCAAGGTGCAGCTTTGGGGTGCCCTGCGGCCTGGTTTATTGAAAGCAGTTAAAAAGCAAGTGCAAACCGAAGTAGCTTAATAAAGCAGCTGATGCTTATCAACGCTTATGTTGTATAACAGATAGGGTGGAAAGTGCAGCTTTGGGTGCCCTGCGGCCTGGTTTATTGAAAGCAGTCAAAAACAAGTGCAAACTGAAGTAGCTTAATATAGCAGCTGATGCTGATCAACGCTTATGTTGTATAACAGATAGGGTTCAAGGTGCAGCTTTGGGGTGCCCTGCAGCCTGGTTTATTGAAAGCAGGCAAAAACAAGTGCAAACTGAAGTAGCTTAATAAATCAGCTGATGCTGATCAAAGCTTATGTTGTATAACAGATAGGGTGGAAGGTGCAGCTTTGGGATGCCCTGCGGCCTGGTTTATTGAAAGCAGTCAAAAACAAGTGCAAACCGAAGTAGCTTAATAAAGCTGATGCTGATCAACGCTTATGTTGTATAACAGATAGGGTGCAAGGTGCAGCTTTGGGGTGCCCTGCAGCCTGGTTTATTGAAAGCAGGCAAAAACAAGTGCAAACTGAAGTAGCTTAATAAAGCAGCTGATGCTGATCAATGCTTATGTTGTGTAACAGACAGGGTACAAGGTGCAGCTTTGGGGTGCCCTGTGGCCTGGTTTATTGAAAGCAGTCAAAAACAAGTGCAAACAGAAGTAGCTTAATAAAGCTGATGCTGATCAACGCTTATGTTGTATAACAGATAAAGTGGAAGGTGCAGCTTTGGGGTGCCCTGCGGCCTGGTTTATTGAAAGCAGTCAAAAAGCAAGTGCAAACTGAAGTAGCTTAATAAAGCTGATGCTGAACAACGCTTATGTTGTATAACAGATAGGGTGCAAGGTGCAGCTTTGGGGTGCCCTGCGGCCTGGTTTATTGAAAGCAGTCAAAAACAAGTGCAAACTGAAGTAGCTTAATAAAGCTGATGCTGATCAACGCTTATGTTGTATAACAGATAGGGTGCAAGGTGCAGCTTTGGGGTACCCTGCAGCCTGGTTTATTGAAAGCAGTCAAAAACAAGTGCAAACTGAAGTAGCTTAATAAAGCAGCTGATGCTGATCAACGCTTATGTTGTATAACAGATAGGGTGGAAGGTGCAGCTTTGGGGTGCCCTGAGGCCTGGTTTATTGAAAGCAGGAAAAACAAGTGCAAACTGAAGTAGCTTAATAAAGCTGATGCTGATCAACGCTTATGTTGTATGACAGATAGGGTGCAAGGTGCAGCTTTGGGGTGCCCTGCGGCCTGGTTTATTGAAAGCAGTCAAAAACAAGTGAAAACTGAAGTAGCTTAATAAAGCAGCTGATGCTGATCAACGCTTATGTTGTATAACAGATAGGGTGCAAGGTGCAGCTTTGGGGTGCCCTGCAGCCTGGTTTATTGAAAGCAGGCAAAAACAAGTGCAAACTGAAGTAGCTTAATAAAGCAGCTGATGCTGATCAACGCTTATGTTGTATAACAGATAGGGTGCAAGGTGCAGCTTTGGGGTGCCCTGCGGCCTGGTTTATTGAAACAGTCAAAAACAAGTGCAAACTGAAGCAGCTTAATAAAGCAGCTGATGCTGATCAACGCTTATGTTGTGTAACAGATAGGGTACAATGTGCAGCTTTGGGGTGCCCTGCGACCTGGTTTATTGAAAGCAGTCAAAAACAAGTGCAAACTGAAGTAGCTTAATAAAGCAGCTGATGCTGATCAACGCTTATGTTGTATAACAGATAGGGTGGAAGGTGCAGCTTTGGTGTGCCCTGCGGCCTGGTTTATTGAAAGCAGTCAAAAGCAAGTGCAAACTGAAGTAGCTTAATAAAGCTGATGCTGAACAACGCTTATGTTGTATAACAGATAGGGTGCAAGGTGCAGCTTTGGGGTGCCCTGCGGCCTGGTTTATTGAAAGCAGTCAAAAACAAGTGCAAACTGAAGTAGCTTAATAAAGCTGATGCTGATCAACGCCTATGTTGTATAACAGATAGGGTGCAAGTTGCAGCTTTGGGGTGCCCTGCGGCCTGGTTTATTGAAAGTAGTCAAAAACAAGTGCAAAGTGAAGTAGCTTAATAAAGCTGATGCTGATCAACGCTTATGTTGTATAACAGATAAAGTGGAAGGTGCAGCTTTGGGGTGCCCTGCGGCCTGGTTTATTGAAAGCAGTCAAAAACAAGTGAAAACTGAAGTAGCTTAATAAAGCAGCTGATGCTGATCAACGCTTATGTTGTATAACAGATAGGGTGGAAGGTGCAGCTTTGGGTTTCCCTGCGGCCTGGTTTATTGAAAGCAGTCAAAAACAAGTGCAAACCGAAGTAGTTTAATAATAATTAATGATCAACGCTTATGTTGTATAACAGATAGGGTGCAAGGTGCAGATTTGGGGTGCCCTGTGGCCTGGTTTATTGAAACAGTCAAAAACAAGTGCAAACTGAAGTAGCTTAATAAAGCAGCTGATGCTGATCAACGCTTATGTTGTGTAACAGATAGGATACAAGGTGCAGCTTTGGGGTGCCCTGCGGCCTGGTTTATTGAAAGCAGGCAAAAACAAGTGCAAACTGAAGTAGCTTAATGAAGCTGATGCTGATCAACGCTTATGTTGTATAACAGATAGGGTGCAAGGTGCAGCTTTGGGGTGCCCTGCGGCCTGGTTTATTGAAAGCAGTCAAAAACAAGTGCAAACTGTAGTAGCTTAATAAAGCAGCTGATGCTGATCAACGCTTATGTTGTGTAACAGATAGGGTACAAGGTGCAGCTTTGGGGTGCCCTGCGGCCTGGTTTATTGAAAGCAGTCAAAAACAAGTGCAAACTGAAGTAGCTTAATGAAGCTGATGCTGATCAACGCTTATGTTGTATAACAGATAGGGTGCAAGGTGCAGCTTTGGGGTGCCCTGCGGCCTGGTTTATTGAAAGCAGTCAAAAACAAGTGCAAACTGAAGTAGCTTAATAAAGCAGCTGATGCTGATCAACGCTTATGTTGTATAACAGATAGGGTGGAAGGTGCAGCTTTGGGGTGCCCTGCGGCCTGGTTTATTGAAAGCAGTCAAAAACAAGTGCAAACCAAAGTAGCTTAATAAAGCAGCTGATGCTGATCAACGCTTATGTTGTATAACAGATAGGGTGCAAGGTGCAGCTTTGGGGTGCCCTGCGGCCTGGTTTATTGAAACAGTCAAAAACAAGTGCAAACTGAAGTAGCTTAATAAAGCAGCTGATGCTGATCAACGCTTATGTTGTGTAACAGATAGGGTACAAGGTGCAGCTTTGGGGTGCCCTGCGGCCTGGTTTATTGAAAGCAGTCAAAAACAAGTGCAAACTGAAGTAGCTTAATGAAGCTGATGCTGATCAACGCTTATGTTGTATAACAGATAGGGTGCAAGGTGCAGCTTTGGGGTGCCCTGCGGCCTGGTTTATTGAAAGCAGTCAAAAACAAGTGCAAACTGAAATAGCTTAATAAAGCAGCTGATGCTGATCAACGCTTATGTTGTATAACAGATAGGGTGGAAGGTGCAGCTTTGGGGTGCCCTGCAGCCTGGTTTATTGAAAGCAGTCAAAAACAAGTGCAAACCGAAGTAGCTTAATAAAGCAGCTGATGCTGATCAACGCTTATGTTGTATAACAGATAAAGTGGAAGGTGCAGCTTTGGGGTGCCCTGCAGCCTGGTTTATTGAAAGCAGTCAAAAAGCAAGTGCAAACTGAAGTAGCTTAATAAAGCTGATGCTGATCAACGCTTATGTTGTATAACAGATAAAGTGGAAGGTGCAGCTTTGGGGTGCCCTGCAGCCTGGTTTATTGAAAGCAGTCAAATGCAAGTGCAAACTGAAGTAGCTTAATAAAGCTGATGCTGAACAACGCTTATGTTTTATAACAGATAGGGTGCAAGGTGCAGCTTTGGGGTGCCCTTCGGCCTGGTTTATTGAAAGCAGTCAAAAACAAGTGCAAACTGAAGTAGCTTAATAAAGCTGATGCTGATCAACGCTTATGTTGTATAACAGATAAAGTGGAAGGTGCAGCTTTGGGGTGCCCTGCGGCCTGGTTTATTGAAACAGTCAAAAACAAGTGCAAACTGAAGTAGCTTAATAAAGCAGCTGATGCTGATCAAAGCTTATGTTGTGTAACAGATAGGGTACAAGGTGCAGCTTTGGGGTGCCCTGCGGCCTGGTTTATTGAAAGCAGTCAAAAACAAGTGCAAACTGAAGTAGCTTAATAAAGCTGATGCTGATCAGCGCTTATGTTGTATAACAGATAGGGTGCAAGGTGCAGCTTTGGGGTGCCCTGCGGCCTGGTTTATTGAAAGCAGTCAAAAACAAGTGCAAACTGAAGTAGCTTAATAAAGCAGCTGATGCTGATCAACGCTTATGTTGTATAACAGATAGGGTGGAAGGTGCAGCTTTGGGGTGCCCTGCGGCCTGGTTTATTGAAAGCAGGCAAAAACAAGTGCAAACTGAAGTAGCTTAATGAAGCTGATGCTGATCAACGCTTATGTTGTATAACAGATAGGGTGCAAGGTGCAGCTTTGGGGTGCCCTGCGGCCTGGTTTATTGAAAGCAGTCAAAAACAAGTGAAAACTTAATAAAGCAGCTGATGCTGATCAACGCTTATGTTGTATAACAGATAGGGTTAAAATAGCATGTGCCTTGGGATGCCCATGTGGCCTGGTGTATTTTATGCTAAACAGAAAATATTAACACTAATCCAATTATGAGAAATGCTTTTGTTTAACAGATAGGGTTAAAATAGCATGTGCCTTGGGATGCCCATGTGGCCTGGCTTATTTTAAGCTGAACAGAAAATATTAACACTAATCCAATTATGAGAAATGCTTTTGTTTAACAGATAGGGTTAAAATAGCGTTCAGGGCTAAATAGCAGAAAGGGTTAAATAGCATTTGCATGGCATGCACAGTGTGCAGCTGTATTTAAACCAAACCAAATATATTAACAGTAACCCAGTTATTATGAAATATGAATCATAGCACTAAGCACCCTGTCACTGTGACTTGTATGCTGCTGGATTGTTCCGGTTTTAAATCTATCTTTCCCTAGCTCTGTCTACCACTCTAAATCTCCCTAACTATCTGTCTCTCTCTTTACCTATCTGTAACTGTCTCTAGCTATCGCTAACTCTCACCTACTTATCTTGTCTGTCCCTCCCTGCAGCTAGCTCCGTTTTCTCTGCAATGCAAGTCTGAACTGCGCAAAAGGAAAATGGCCGCCGCTTTATATAGCACGGTGACGTCACCGGGCTTCCTGGCTGCTGATAGGCTGCATGTGACTGTCCCATCGTCACTTGCCCCTTGGGACATGTCTGAACATGTCCGTCCACCATCTTAGAATGCCTGTCATTGAGTTTTAAGGAAAACTTCGATCGATCGAATCGCCGGGAAATTCGGATTCGTTCAGAATCGAATTTTTCATGAAATTCGGAACGAATCCGGGTTCATCCGGATCGATTCGCTCATCACTAGTTGTGTTCCTGTGAGTTTTTGTAGAAAAATTCTTCAATATGTATATATTTCTTTGAAGGTAACCAGGCAAGTAGGTGGCTTGTCATTGCCCTCCCGCCAATGGAACCCCTTTTGAGCTTTGAGAGTGAGGAAAAACTTTGTTTCCTCTGTAGGGCATAGTAGTATTGAGTAGTATTGAATATGACTGGAGGCAGGCTGTATTGCTTCCGAGTGGTGGGAATTCCAGCCCCTTTTGCTTGGTGCACTGGGCTGGATTACTATAATATCATTTCAATATATTATAGACATCCAAAATGAATTGCTAAAGTTTCATTATCATCATGCACATCTATACATATGAGCTGCTAAGAGTAAGTTAGTCTCTGCTGAAGCTGGCTTGCTCTTCTGTTATGACAAGCCTTACCACCATATAGCCATTAGCTTCCAATGTTGTACTTATGAGTGCCAAAAGCTCTAAACACATGTCCACAAGTAGAAGACAATGTGGGTCATGCTAAATATTTGGAAAATCAAGTTTACCTTTGGGTGTGCTTTTGGGTCTAAATAAAGACTTACATCTGAGTGTACACAATAAAAAATCTATAAAATCAGTTTATGGTTGACCATTCCATCTCAGCCTCATACATTTATGGTGACCTGTGAGCACTGGGCTGTATGCCAGTAAAGAGCCTATTTTGATTAGAATGTAGCTTTTTACTAGGTTGCTCTTATTTCCTTAGTTCTTACATGTACGCTCAAAAAACAAAGGTGAAAATATTGTAAAAGGGTTGATTCTTGGGGGGTGTGCTCCAGTGAGTTTGTGCACGCTATTTGGAGTGTCGAGTCCGCCTGATTCATGGTCATCAAAAGTGGATGCGCTTTCATATTACGCACTAGCTTTTGTGCAATAAACTGTCTCTGGTGCTTCATTTATTGCAGGGAGGGTTAAAAAGAACATCTGGGACAAAACATTGGGTGAACTGGAATCAGAATATTCCTCCCCCCAAAAAAAGAAAAAAAATGGAGAACACATGCAGAGTAGTTTATGCTCCTCCTGAGCATTTTTGCACACCGACCATGAATTGAAAATTTTCCAATTGCATTTTTAAATTGCATTTATTAAGTTTATATAGACATGTCCAACCTTATGTTAGCCTGAATTTGGTCAAATACTACATTTCCTCCAAATATCCATTTAACGTGGATCTGTGATTAGTTAAATGAAGCAGAGACAATCTGGATCAGAAGCCCTCCAGCTGAATAGTATGCAGTATCTAGCATTTGATACTCCCAAATGGCAGGTAAAATAGGTTTGGCCACCACAACGTGTGGACTGGTATAGGGGTTCCCGGGAAGTCCCCCTCCAAGTCCATTCCCTCCAGTGACATCATTAGTCACTTGGGGGAATTCCACAGTGGCTCCCCCTTTGTTTTATTATAGCCTGGTATTAACTTGATGGGATGTCAAGAAAGCAGCAGGGGGGACCTGTTTCTTCCCTCACTACAGATGTAGGTGGGACGGGCGCAATATTAGCTCAAGGGTATCCTGCAGAGAGTGGGACATGCAGAGAGGACACACCCAGCGGGGGACATATGAAGGAAGATGTGCTGACAGTGGTTTATTTTTTTCTTTTTCAACTGTTTGTGAACTAGTAAGGGCTCTAGGAGACTCCAATACCTGTTCACAGGGTGGTAATGATAATTTGACCCAGATCTATCTGGTATCCACGTGGGGTTAACTGAACCAAATCGGCAAGGTCAGTGTCAAGCCTAGCTTTGGCCTGGATCTGAAGCTAATCACTAGTTACTTGTACTGTATAAGCGCCTGCTGACCACTCATAGACTCACAATAGAAAAAAACGAGATACAATCTTGTGACAGAGTATCACAAAAAACATGACGGGGGGGTCATGCTAATTATTTAGTAAAGCCTAACTGAAGTTTTACTCTGGGTGCCCATTTAGGTGTGAATTGCAATCTGCATCGCGGTGACAAAAAATGTGAAATAAAAATCATTCTAAAGTTTGGAAACAACAGCACTCTATGGTGTATGCTAAAGTATTTTCTTTTTTTTTCTTCATAGCCCATAGGGTGCTGTTCATTCCAAAAAAATATAAGATTTCTTAAATGTAAAAATGCCATACCACATTGTAGGTGAATTTTTGGGAAAAATTTGAAGAAACTTTTTGTTGCACTTTTTTTTACATATTTAAATTTGTGCTGTTACAGTTAATATTTCATAATTATGTATGGTATCTATATAGTTAATTCCTGTATTGCTGTTCTATGGACATTTCTATAGTCAGTTATGCTGCCACCTTTGGTCGTTTTTGTGTATTGCACTTGTATGTATGTCAGAGGTCAGAGCTTTGACTCATCTAAACCACTCCCATCTTCTCCAGGGAGCATTTCCTGGTTTATTGTTCATTGTATTTCTGCCTTATGAGGCACACGTGTATTCTCCATGCTACTCTAATCAAAGCATCATCTTTTGACCGCCGCATGATACTGAAATCCATTCATTTTGCTGTATCCCACTGTTGTGATGGACTGAATAAATCGGCTTTGTGGATGAACACAGTATTTGGTGAGTTCAGCTATCTGATAAGGATCGTCCCCAGCGTTTCTCTAACTTACACGGGTTGGCACTGCTCTTACAAGGGAAAGAACCGCTATCACAACCTTCTGAGTCAGAATAAAATTCAAAGGTTCACTGAGATGAAGGTTGCAATTCACAATCAAATGTGCACTCCCACAGAAATAAACTTGCTTCCCTTAATAATTGTTGTGAGCACATCTCTTGACACTCATTTTACAACATATATAGTGTGGAGGAGAGTTAGATACATCACTATAGGACAGAAGTGTAAGGATAGGCACAGCTATATATGAAATAAAAAATATTATATTATATATGTATTAGGCAGTTTATATAGCATGTAACATTGTTTTAGAAAGTCAGATTTGGTGGACGCCCCCATGCACATTAGCGGTCATCCTGCAAAATCAAGCACTCTGATTGGCCGAGGTTCTGGCCGAGTGCGACAGTGGTCTAAAATGCTAATGTTATTTTTATATATTTATAAGGCTCATCTGGTGTGTTGCTCCATTACAAACCCCAACTTCCATTTAAAAGTGAGCAATACAGGACCCCTGAATGAAATGCTGGTTAATTATAACAACATTATAGATCAGTTTGCCATATTACATTTTGTTTTCCAATAAAGCATGTAAAAAGCTTACATACACTGGGTCAAATGTGAGAGTCAGTGCCATTTTTTTAAAATTATTTAGACACCAACGAGATTTCAATATTCAGATTCTAAATCTAACTTTTCCAAATCTGATTCGTGGCTGTGTGGAAAATAAAAACAGCTCCAAGCCATGCTGACACTTTGCTACATAAGGCCCATTGTTATTTGCCATCAAGCTGTCAGGCTTCCGCTACATCAATTTTGAAAGCAGTTTAAATCGTAAAGCTGAGTTGAATTCTAATTGACTGATCGCCCCCAGGGGGAGTGGACCAGCCTTTGCAGTCGGAATGCTTTTTGCCACATACAACGTAGAGGGCATGCTGAGCCAAATTACAGTACCTTTATTATGCTGCACTAATAGCCACTGGAAAAAAAGAACATTTACTTAGTCAGACTGACAGTTCACTCTAATGGCTATGCATATTTACCCGAAAAAATATAATTTTGTTTCATATTTAAAGATTTAATGCACAGGCAAAATATAAAAGAAAAACAAATGTCAATTCAGGTAGTACATTCTGAAATTTTAGGTAACAACTACAATATATTGATTGTTTTCATTTTCTAATATGAAAGGAATAATTTATGCAAATGGAAAAACTAGACTGAAGGGATTAGCAGAATATAAACTGGGCCAGCAGCCTTGCATGCTTGAGAACAACTCCCCAAAACTCACTCGTCCCATCTACATGCATAATACTGTATCATTACCAGCGCTTACATTTGCTCCTGCATTTGCTACTGTAGAAGCCTCTCCCTGATTCACTGCAGAGCCAATCGAGAACACTAGGTGGTGTCCCGAGGTCAAATTGCCCAAGACTATGCTACATCTAACAACAGGACAATGCTGCAGCGAGCGATAGGTAGCACCAGTTAAGTGTGTCCGGCACTTGGTGCTGAAGCCCATATTTAAGAAAAAACTATACACAACCAGCGACGGGGCTCTAAAACTAGGCGTTCTAGCATTGAGTGCCAGAAGCTATGTGATAAAAACACCAGCAGCAGAGCGAAAACACATGTAATGGCATTGTTTTAACACTGTGACAATGACACTGCAATGGCAGACCTGCACATACAATTCTGCAAATAATTAAAAAAAAAATAACAATAAAAGTGTTTGGTTGTTGGGCAGGAATAGGCCACGCAATGATTTGAACCAAAAATTTAGAACATTACTTTAGGAAAATGCTATTTATATAAAACCAAATAAAACACCATTGCAATGTATGGGAGAGCGCTACTGAGTGACAGCTGCTACATGGAGCTGCTGAACACACAGCACCGGCACTTTACACTGAGTCACAGCTAGTGATACATGCAACGCTACATGATGCTATTAGAGGCGCTCACCTGATATATTTATATATATGGTTTTCACATACTGCTCCCAGCGTTCACCCGACGCTACATGACGCTACGTGGCACTATTTGGCGTTAACGTTTCTTAAATAACCCCCATAATCCACAATGTTAAATGGCAGGAAAGCCAGTGGCAGTTCCTCTTTTCTGGCCAATGATAGATCCATAGGATGTCTTTGATGGAGGTGGGTGTCAGCCATAGCAGAAGTTACAAAAGATAAATTAATTTTAATGTGCAGAAATATGAATTGCCCAGGGGAGGGATGCATATGAGCACTGATTTTGTAAGAGTACACATAACATAAAAAATGTTGTCTACAGTAGAACTTTAATAGGTTTGTATACATTATATAGAAATATTTTTTATGATTATTTCATCGATCTACTACCATTTTTACTAGTACCGTATATACTCAAGTATAGGTCAACCCGAATATAAGCCGAGGCACCTAATTTTACCACAAAAAAACTGGAAAAGTTATTGACTCGAGTATAAGCCTAGGGTGAGAAATGCGAGAGACTGCACATGGAGTAAAGGAGAAATCTAGCAGCACTGGGGGCTTCACACACAGGGTAAATACCAAATCTGGGTGTTTCACCGCAGAACACATTGAATGTACTGCTTTTGTACTGGACCTCGGCTTGCCCATTTAGTTGCTGCCCTGAACTAGAGTCATGGTTAAACAATATGCTGGTAGGTGTGGGTTGCTCAGGGGTTAATAAGCCCCCTCTCCCTCACCCTCCTTCCTCCCCGCACTCCTTGCTGACAGTGTTACCTCTCTCCAAGTAAACGAGCAGCCTCCGCTCCCGCCCACTGCCTGACAAGCAGCGCAGAGGCGGCTGGGAGAGGGTGACGTCACTCCCAGCAGCGCTGCTCGTGGAGACGGTAGATGGCAGAACCGGAAGCTGCTCGTTTACTTGGAGAGAAGTAAAGATTGTCAGCAAGGAGTGCCGGGAGGAAGGAGGGTGAGGAGGAGGGCTTATTAACCCCTGAGCTACCCATGCCTAGCAGCGTAGCATTGTGACTGTTCTTCTGACTCGAGTATAAGCCGAGGCGGCTTTTTTTAGCCCAAAAAGTGGGCTGAAAAACTCGGCTTATACTCGAGTATATACAGTAGTTATTTTGAAATATGTATTCTCTATTCTATAAGTTATTTATTCTAAATTGTGAATTAATGAAGCTTAATGTTCTGATTTTTATCAGATATCAAGATATGACTCATGTTTTTAAGCCTCTGAGTAGTTTTTGGCTCTAATGGATACACCAGCCCCTATAGGGCATAGGTTTGGTGCTCTTGTAGGTGTGCACTTGTATTGGGCTCTTCCACAACCCCAGTTTACCTGATGGAATGTGGGTAACTGGTATTCCGGTCCTTTGAACTCCTCAATGGTTCTTCCAAAACAAAAAACTTTCACATTGAAGAAAAAAATAATAATTCTAACTTATTCCTGGATACTCTTGTTTGACCCAATGTCTTCCATGCTGATTGACATTTTCATTCTAATCTCTAATTAGAGGTCTTCCCAGCTTCCTCTGCCTTGTTCCAGCATCTTCTGTCTTACTTGTATTCACTGGTTTTGGACTGTCTCCACTGTTCAGGGTAGCACAGGCCTCCCCTCTTTTTGGGCCCCCAGGTTTGCCTCCCCATTGATTTCAAGGGGGTTCGGGATCGGGTCAAGTCAAGTCATCCAAATCGAACTTTGGCAGCAACTTTGGCTGAACTCGATCTTCTATGGGTCCGCTCATCACTACTCTTTACAAATAATAATATTACTAGATTTAGTGTTTAGTGTAGTGTTGAAGTGTTGATATTATATGTATTCCTTTCTTCACTTTTCTGATGAATGAAATAAACGCAGCAAATAAAAAGTCATTAAAGTAAAGAAATCCAGCCCAATATCAACCTCAGGCCTACAACTGGTACCAAAGTGACAGTTACTGTCACCTCAGGAGTGAAAGGATGGCATACAGTAACTAATCTTTCTCAGCTCCCAGCAACGTTCAGTCCATCCCTCATTTCCTTTGGTCACCAAGGCAAAAGCATTGGGACCACTATAGAGCCTACAGTACGACCCTGATTGATGATAACTAGATGATAAAACCATCCACTTGAATTTATTAATCAAGATTATTAACCAATCACCATAAAACCAACCACTTGTGCTTGCACATAATGGTTCATGAGGAACAGTTGAGGGATTGTCTTGTACTGTGCAGTACAAAGTCCATGAACTGGACCCCCCCCCCCAGGGTTGAATACTGTTCGGTGTTTACAGTGGACTACTCCTCAGCAGATTCTGCCAGAATCTTGTCAATAATACAATAGTTATTGACCTTATCAGCGATACCAAAGAATCGGCCCATAAGGAGGAGAAAGAGCAGCTGGGGCAGTAGAGAAGGTAAACCATCTGGTGGTCAACACATTTAAGACACTGTTCGGATGGTGGTTTACTTCAGACTTGCCCCTCCCAATTTCTATTGATGGTAAGGAAATCAGGACGATAAATGACATAAACATTTCTGCGTGCCATGATTTCCCACTGCTTCAGATGGGAGAACATCACTGATAGTCTGGAAAGCTCGCAAGAGATATTCTTACTTAGGACAACAAGGAAGGCTAAAAAACAGAACCTATATGGGAAAAGGACAAAATCAACAGACAAAAAGAAGGTTCTATCTGATCCTATCCACCAAGGCATTAATTGATTTAACTGCTCTTTCCAAGACTTTGATTTAGAGTTCCAAGCTGGGTTTCAAAACAAAAATATTACACATTGACCACCAAACTACTGAACTACAGTATGATGACCATAGCTATTTATGTACTAACTTGCTATGCATTTACATACTCTGGGAACTACATTTTATGCAGCCCTTTTCTCACTTTATGAAAAACAGATATATGTATATCCCTTTTTGTATCTATTTGAACATGTTTAAGGTATTTGTTTTTTTGTTACACTCTGTTTACTCTATGATCTTTCTGAAAGGGAGGTGGCTTTCTGGTGAAAAATAAGAAATGCCCTTTTTGCACGTGGTACTGCATTGACCCATATAGACAATAGCAAGGGAAAGCCGCTTTTTGCTCCAGAAAGGGGTTAAATCCAAGGGGTGATTCGGCACATATTAAAATTGTCTTTACTGGGGGTCATGCTAATATTTGATAAAGCAGGCTTAATTGATAATGTGCTTTTGGGTGTGTCACCTGTACCTGAAAATCCTCTGTATTTTTGATGATTTATATTTACAGGTGAGGTGCATCATTTTTCCAATGACATTGGGATAATTTTTTGAAAGTCTGAAAATAACAACACCCTATGGGTTAAATAACTTGTCACACTTTTTTCTGTATATCCCATAGGGTGCTGTTGTTTCTAAACTTACCAAAAAATATTTGTCCTCATTGGATATATTATGTACCACACCTGTAAAGATACACCATCACAAATGCAGGAGAATTTTCTTCACTAAATAATTAACATGCCTCCCGCTGTCTACCTGTGGGTCAAATCATCAACAGGTGTAAAACAAGCACATCTATTTTATTTTTTAACCTAATGTGCACTTTTTACAAGTAGTGCTCAGATGCTTACAGTTTAAAACTAAATACACAGCAGTAAACAATTCTATATTAAAAAATTCTTCAATGCCTGCATTTTTTGGTATCCAAATGGCTTTTAAAGTAGGTGGGCAATTCGATTAGTGAGTAACTAAAAATGTGTGATATTAAACAAATATTTACATGGTGTACACATCTCAATACTACACTAGCCTCCTGTCTGCTTAACTAAAGTTTTAATTCAATTCAAGGTGACAAGTGCATAATGCCAAAATTGTAACTACACTTTTATATATATATATATAAGCTAAAAGAAGCACATCTGAAAGCTCTATATACACAAAGACAATGGAATAACCATGGTAAAAGGTAACGTTCAATTTTAGGGAGAAGTAGTAGCTGCCCAAGTTATTAATGAGGATAAATAGGATCATAACAGATATACCATTAAATAAATATCATCATATGCCCATTTTACTGCCAAACAGAACTTTTACTACCTTTGCATGCATCCTTTTTTTATCTGGATGTTGCTCCTGCCTCACATTTATTTACAGCCCCGATAAATGAGGCTATTGAAAGATCTTGAAGATTGAATGTTACTTTCACAGGACAAGCGGCTACTCGCATTTCAATTTTTATTTCATCCAAAGTAACTTATTACTGAGTCCTGCACTGTCTATTTCAAACCATTTTACTGCACATTAATAGCACATTTCGTAATGTCTGTCAAGAAGATGTATACTCAATGTAGAGACAGAAAAGCTACAGCACTCTTACCACACCAGGCTTTTTTGTTTAGGCACTTTTAAACAAGAGATCATATACGAATCCACAGAATGCCTCATTACCATTTTAATACAACATTTACCTTTGTATGGGAATGATAATTTTATAAAATAACTAATTTACAGTTTTTTTTAAAGTGGGCCAATTGCCAAGATTTTGACTATCCTGGTGATTGGTCACTGTTTTGGGGGCATCTCAAACCTCCCAGATCGCTGACTTTCACTTACCATTCCACCGTTCCAACGGCGCATGCACAGTTCCTTGTCCAGTCAGCGCTTTATGTGGCGCATACTAATGCACAGCATAAAGCCGTTGATTTGAACATTGTGCAGGCATAGGTGGACCGTCAGCCGCATCCCCGGCTCCCCTGTGGAGTAGGCCGGGGCTGGGGATTGTGCACAGCTACAGGAAAACTGGGGATGCAGCTGTTGGCGAAGACAGTGTTGTCCATTAGTGGGGTTTTTTGCCACGGTCAAACACAGTAAATACCTTACTACATTTCATTAGCCTGACCCTACACATCTCCCCTGTCCCTTTTCATTTTCCCATTGCGGTGCCATGCTTACCTCATTTATTAGTTTGGTCCTCTCACTTTGGGTCGAACTTGATGCTGGTCTCGGTTCTGAGGTAGGACACAGAGTTAGGAATGGTTGGAGGTCCAGTGGGTGCCAGAGGTGGGGGCATGGCTGGGTGGGTGGGTGCAGCAAGGCAAGAAAGAAACACTCCAAGCTTAAACACATTCCGTAAATGACACTCCTTAAGCTACTAAACATGGGGTAAACACTGGGCACCACAGTGACCACCACACATTTGCCACCAATTACAAGGGCTGTTCTCGATTGCAATTGTAGGTAAACACATTTGTGCGGTTGCTTAGCAAACATGTGTGTCCCAGCCAAGCACTCACTGTTGTTGCGTGCATCTGGCCATGCATGTTTATGCCAAATGCTTGTGGTTTTGGGCTTCCCCCCCTGCAAATTAAGCATTGTGGAGCTAAATCTTACCACTGATGGGCATGTGCTGATGATCTCTGTCAATGGTACCTGACATCCCCTGGTAGGTGTCGGGGTGCAGCAGCTCATATACTCGCTGCTCAAGTGAAAGTTCCAGGGTCTGGGGTAAATCTCCATCAGTTTGCAAGCTAAAACCAAACACATATGGATGAGCACATGAGTGGTCAAATGTGTAAACCAGAAACACCCCTCTTGGTCCCCCACACTTACCCATCAGTCCATCTCTGGTTTATTTTCTTCCGGACCACCAGATCTTTGACAACGGGCGGGCAATCTGTTGCCAGATTTCATCCCGCACAGCTGTGGGTGTAGTGCGGGATCACTGTCCATCCAGCTTCTCAAAATGATCAGGCACTAATGGGTCAGCTTCCGTTTGCTTTGCGTGGCAGCAGCCGGTTTCTGGGCTCTGGGGGCAGTGGTGGCGGCAATGTTGTGGCATCCTTTTGCCGTCATTAAGCACCGCCATCAAAGTATAGATGTCAGGTGTGTTCTTTTATACACAAGTGGGTGGGTAATTGGGCCCCAATTAAGACTTTATTTAACAAGAGAGCACAGGCTTTGCAACCTAGAGGTTACAACATCATGGGCGTAGGCACGTCAGGCAGCACAACACTTCAGGTATCAGCCAGGGTGGCTCAGCGCTGGGGCGCCTCTGCACCATGGCACTCTCCCTGTTTACCAACGAGCAGTAGTACATTATGCTGGTAAGTACCCATGCTATGCCATGCTCCGCCTACACATTACAACCAGGCAAATGGGTGGAAGGGTGCTGCACTGCTGCACATGGGATGTGAGACACAGGTATTTAAAGGGGAAACATTGGAGAAGCGTCACGCCACAATCAGGGGAAGGGTAGTGTGAATGTGGAGCTAAACTATGCAAATACATGATTGAAGAAGAAGCAGCAGATCCTATGATAAACTGGTAGGGAACACTTGCGCCTACATTAAAATGACCTTTTTATTGTGCTGTCCCATTGCAGACTTTTCCAAGGGAATGCCACGACTTCAAGCCCAAAACACACACCAAGGGGACACCTGAATGTACAGGGACTGATAGCTTGCACACATGTCCAAATAATGCAGCATTGGTTGGACCTCAAAATAAGGGACAGACCCCGGGTGAGTAAATTTTTCTGCCAGAACTTCAAAGGTAAATGTCTGGTTCATAGCTAAGTTGCCCACTATTGCAGAACTGTTTTACTGAATTGTGCTTCTCTTCTAGCATCAGAGATCTGGCAGAGACTCAAGACCACTCAAAGCAGAGGGTCCAACCAGTGCCTCGGCAAATACTGGGTGTGCAGGTAAGGACTCAACCCCAAAGATTGCCAGCATCCTCATGCTCCACTTCAGAATCCCCACCACCAGTGCAGGAAAATCCGAGAAGGAGGAGGCCCTGGTGTTGGGCTTGGAGTCACAGCCACAGTCAGAGAACTCAGGTAGGACAACAGTCAAACAACAAACATCTCTAGACAAGGAACTCCCAATGATATGTCTGCTAGGTGCTGTGGTTTTGTGCTTCTCTTTCCCTACAGACTCTTCAGACCAGGGAAAATCTGCTACTATGGGACCACCTAATGCCAGACCTTCCAACGACTGGTGGGTTCAACAAAACACAAGCTGACACCTCCAGGAGCTGGCCTAACATCACACATGTGCCTAGTTCTGAATTTTGATTTCATGTCCTTACAGGTCCCGATGAATGTATGGGGTGCCTTCATAACACAGCTAACAACAAGTAAATCAAGTAATGAGCAAATGGGGACATTTGTCAGGGAGAACTGGCAGACGTGTTCAAGCATGTGTTGACATGCCTTTCTTTTGTCTTTACAGGTGTCATGGGGCAAAGTGTGGGACCGAGGACCAGATGGGCCACACATTTTATACATTTTAACATGTTTTAAAGTTTTATAATGTTTTAAAGTATTTAAACATTTGTTGCTCAACTTCAAAAATACATTTTAGAAAAAAATATTTTACAAAGGGGTCCCAAAGAACAAAAACAAATACAGTTTAAAAATAAAAGACAAACATTAAACAATAAAATGATGCAGTGTGGTGTGTTTTTTAAAAACAAAAAAGCTTAATGCAGGATGCAGAAGGTGAAGCTGGGGTGGAGGAGGATGGCGGCAACCACTAGGGGAAAGTAGGTAAGAACAAGGAAGAAGAAGGTGAGTATAACTGGGGACAGACACTACATAGGATGCCCCAAAAGGAACTTGAAGGAAGAAGGTGTGTGACGTTCGGGACACACACTACATGGCATGCCCCAAAAGGAACCAGGAGGTAGAAAGTGGGTGACCCCAGAGACACAAAACTCCAGCACTTAGAATACATGTAATTGGGATTTCTTTGTCCTGAGCTGTGTGTTTTTTTTCTGTTGTCCTACCTGAGTTGGTCTGATTCCAAGCCCAACACCACAACCTCCTTCTCTTTGGCTGGTTCATGTTCTGGTGGTAGTGGGTCCAAACAGAGGGAAGGGGATGCTGGCAGACATTGGGGGCGTTGCCTTACCCACACACTCTTTGATGCAGCACTGGTCGGATCCCTCTTCTCCGGGTGGACTCAATTCTTTGCCAGAACTAGAAGAGAAGCACAATACAGCGTAGTATTGCGACTCACACAGCATATTCATCAATGCCGGACAGTGACCGATCCATGATCCATGGCCGAGCACAGCGACTACTAGTGGGCGCTCTGAAATCCGCTCTACAGACGCTCATCTGTCACTACCTGGCGTTAGTAATAAATCAGCCTGCCCATTTTATTGTGCACTATTGTACTGTTAATCATAAGTAGAAATCTTAAAATATTTCATACATTTTAGGGCTGTTCTAAACATTAAATCTAACTAAAAAAACATGCTGTTAAATACTGCAGAACATGTCAAAACGAAATATATATATATATACTGAATAAGTACAGCGATTCTTAGCCAAGAAAACACATATTTATAAAAACTAAATGCCACTTGCTCTTCTCATTTCTTTTAAACTACTTTCTTAGGCAATTACGTATTTAGAACAATTATAGCTTATCTCTAAGTAACAAGAAGGACATCTCAGGACAGCACTTACAAAGTGCATTGAACTAAAGCAGACTCAATAAAGCATTTAAATTATTACCCAATAAATTAGCATCATATCTTCCTAGCGATAAGCAAAATCAAGTCTGTCCTTTGATGTGAAAGATGGAATTACAAGCTCCTATACTTGGTGTGCTGGGTTGACAATGCTTTTAGGGAGGGACCCCACACATTTTTTTTTATTTTTGACAAATGACTAATTTTGCAAAATCTTTCTCTACCCAAAAATGTAAAAATATGGCTGAGTGGTACCCCCAAAAGCATTACCAACCTAGCAAATCAAGCATAGGGGCTTTTAATTCCAGGGCTTAAGGGCTGACCAGCTGGCTCGTGGCCCTGACCATTACAAGTTCTTATGCCCATAGCACAGGTCCGGTGCCCAGCACCGGCCCATGAAATGGGCTGCCTGACTCATCCACACCACCATGCCTATTTGCGGTGCAGGTAATGGGGTATGAACTGGTATAGGGGTACATGGGACCCCTTACCATTCCAAAGTAAAAGTGAAAAAAATAAAAAACACAGCAGTGTTCATGGCCATATTTACCATTAGGCACCTGTGCCTAGGGGTGCATGGCTGCTAGGGGGCACACTTTTAAATTGCAAAATTAATGTAAACAAGGCTGGTCGTTTCACAGAGGCTGCATACAGACTGCAGTTTCGTCTTTTCACCACTGGGGGCAGTGATGCAATCTAAGACTTACAAGGAAGAGTGCCTTTCCAGGAAGGATATTATCAGCTCGGCCTCTGTGTGACTGCCGGTCTCTCTGTTCTTCCCTAAACTCAAGTAGGTGCTGCTGAATTTTAAGAGGTTGGGGAGGAGTAGCAGGGGGTGACAGGAGATAATATTCACACACCCCTTCACATACAAAGTTCTTAGCTGGATCAGCAGGCATCTCTCGCTCTCTTTTGTGCACATATTTTTATTATGCATATTCTCTATGCCTTTCACTCTTCATCACCTTCTTTTCTACATCCCTCCATCTCATTTCACTTCTCATTTCACCTTTTCTACATATTCCTCATTTAAACTTCCCCCATATGTCTCTTTTCCACATTTTCTTGTTCTTTTTTACCACCCTTTATAAAGTATTTTTCTACGTTGAAACTTTATTACAGTTTAATGAGTATCTTGCCATACCCACCCAAGTTAGAGCCGTCCTGAAACCAATTAAAAATAACATTTGCATACCTATCTTAAAAAAATGTACCTGTCTGGTCCAATCCTGAAATCCTTTTCTCAGCGGAAGCATAGGCCTGTATCTTTCAATGCATTAGTGGGAAGTAGTGACATTTTTCTCTCTCAATGACTGCCTCAGCCACAGAGGCCAAATCTGCATGAATAGGCTTCTATCCAGCGAAAGGACTACAGGTGCCAAATGGTGGTGGGGGGGCATTTCTAGGTAAGTATGCATATCATGATAAATGGGGGGGGGTGAGCACTAAAAGTGCCTAAGACAGCATCAACCCTAAATACGGCCCTGCCAGTGTTTAGTAAATAATTTTATTTAACTTATACTTATCTTGTCCAGACAGACTCCCACGCCACATCCTATAGATTAATATTGGTGGGGCTTCTAAGGATGCTCCATTGGCATTGTAAAGGAGGAGAATACAAAGAAGAGTCCCCAAAGACAAGCAATGATCGGTAGAGACTCTGCCGGAGGATGAGGACGTCACCCGGGGCTGGAAGAGAACAGAGAAGACAGTGAGTAGTGAAGTAGAGTAGAGAAATTTAGAGCAATGAAGGTGTGTTTGTTTACACTTCGGGTGAACTGGTCCAGTATAAGCCCCAGAAGGTTGTGAAAATAATCGTCACCTGCATTGCCATCCACAATTAATTCTTGTTGGAGAGGGTGCTGGCATATATGGAGCAGGCAACCCCTGCCACAGTTCCGGAGGTGCCTAGCCATGTTTATTCGGGGGCCCAGAGCTGTGCTGGACAGTCAGTCCGCCAGCACTTTGTTGACTCTTCCTTTACTTTGTGTCTGTTTTGTTTTGGTTTTGCTTTGTTTTGTATGCTCTTTGCCACTGTACCCTCCTGTTTTTGTTGTGAATAAACAAACAAACTTGATTTAAGTGTCATTTATTGGTGGATCTACGACACTGGCCCCCACAAATGTAGCTCACAACACAGAAATATTTTTACAAAAGCAAAATTGTTGGGCCCCCAGGCCATAAAAAGCAAATACATGGCTTCATTTCATTTGCCTGAGCCTAAACATCCCCCATGTCCCTTTCCATTAGCCTATACTTACCTAATTTAAGGGTTGGTATCCTCACTGTGGGTGGGGCTGGTAGATGGTCCAGGTCCTTCAGGTGTTTCTGGTAGAGGAAGTGGAGCCGGGGTGGCTTGAGGCTCAGTGGGTGCCGAAGATGGAGGCAGGGATGGTGTTTGGTCTGGGTGGCTGCTGCAAGGCAAGGGCGAAACATCTGGCCTTTCATGTTTATGCCAACTGTTTGTGGTTTTGCCCCTCTCCTCCCTCCCCCACAAATTCAGGTGTGGCTGGTTGGGGTCAAGGGTCCCTAACACCCCCTGGTATGTGTGCGGGTGCAGCATCCCATAGACATGCTTTTCGGTGTGTGTGAATTCTAGGGTTTTCGAATCCCTCCACCAGTTTGCAACCTAGAACAAAACACAAATGGATGAGCTTCTGAGTGGTAAAATGTGTGAACCAGAAGCACCCCTCCAGACAGTCTCCAGTTTATTTCCTTCTTGGCCACCATTCTTAGATCATCACATTTTTTGGAGACCTGGACTGCATCCTTGGGCTCCAGCCACACACTGGTTACCAATTTGTTGCCAAATTTAATCTCACACCACCTTTGGTGTAGTGTGAGTCTGTTGCCAAGCTAGCTGGTTAAAATTTTTGCAGACCCAGTTTAACAGGGCTTCCAACTGTGCATCCACGAACCAGGCGCTCAGCTTCCCCCGGGTCAGCTTCTGCCCACTTTGTGGAGCAGCAGCTGCTCCCTTTGATCTGAGCCGGGGATGCGGACCCAATGTGGCCACTCCCAGGCCTGGAAGGAGTGGTGCGCAGGCTAGCAGGGGAATCAGCAACCCAGGCTGTGGCCCTGCTGTTCTGCCCTGGGCTCTGCCATGAGCTCCACAGTGGGGACAGAACTGGCATTCCGCAACTGGGGTGTACACTAGGCTCCGGTGTCCTGATTGGTGGCTAGAGAGTGGTGGGATGTGGCAGGAGCCCTGAGTGTGAGTGAGTAGTGTGGCTATTAGCAGGGTTCTGCCTGGGACTGGGGCTGCAGAGCCTTGGCTGGGTGCTGAGATTCCATCTGCTGTGCCTGGCTTCCAGGCTCTGGAGGCTGTGGTGGAGTCGACCTCATGGCATGGTTAAGGCCAGAGTAAGCACTGGCATCAAAGTACAGGTGTCAGGTGTGTGCTTTTATACATAAGTGAGTGGGTAATTGGGCACCAATTTAGAATTTAATTAACAGGCCAGCATAGGTGTTTGCAACCTAGAGATTTAAACATCATTGACGTATGCGCGTTGGCCAGCACACTTCTGCTGGGGTGCGTCACGCTGCGGGAAGGAGCCAGAAAAGACTGTCTGCAAAATAGCACCATCCCTGTTCACCCGCGATGAGCAGGAGTACAGAATGCTGGTAAGTATCCATGCTATGCCAGGCTTCGCCTACGCATGTTTGCCGCTTTACAAGCATATAAATGGGTGGACAGGTGACAGACAGGTGGCCGCTGGAGTGAAGACATATGAAACAAGGGTTGACATGCGAGTGCATAAATGTAACAACCACAAACCTGCCGGCCTCTTGAAGGCCTAAATGTGAAACAGGCTGCCACAATTAGTGTGCCACCCCACATGTGCCAAAGTGAACATACCGTCAGTCATACGCTCCGGCAACTGTCAATGTACCATCCTCGCTTGTTTGTAGGGGATGCTGAGGGGGGCTCAGATGTAGGGGACACTGTTGCAAGATGAGACAGGAGAGAACCCATAGACCTTCCAATCTGCCAGTAATAGCGGCCTGGAGAGCTGGTTCTACCACTCTGCCTAGATAAGCCAGCGAGTCCGGTCTGAAAGTAATAGCAGGCCGGAGAGCTGGATCCACCACTTTGCCTAGGTGCGTCCAATCTGCCAGAAATGGCAGAAATGGGAGAAATTTGAAGATTTGTAAACACATGTTGGTTTGGAGTAGCATCATGCGCCTAGTGCATATGCACATACTGGTGAGGTTACTCTCCAGCCCAAAGGGGTAGGCCAATACATGCATTGCATATGTGACACAGGGATTTAATGGGGAAGGTTAGCGTGCATGTGAACCTAAACTAGGATAATACATGGACTACAGTATAGTGACATTTTGATTGTGTTTTCACATCGCAGACTTTTATAACAAAGCATTATCACTTCAAATCCAACAACCACACTAGGGGAGCATTGGCATTGGAGGTGGCTGCACATCTCAATGGCTTAAACACATACCCAAATTAGGAGAGCACTGGTCGGACCTCAAAAGAAGGCAGAGGGTGAGGCAGTTTTTTTTGCCAGAACTTCAGAGGTAAGTGGATGCTCCATAGATAAGTTGCCCACTCATGCTGAGGGTAAGGAGTCATCCTCCTCTTCAAACTCACCACCATGAGGACCAGCAAAAGAGGGGGGGGCTGGTGTTGGGTTTGGAGTCAGACCCAGTGCCAGAGACCTAAGGTAGGACAGCACACAAAAAGCACACAGCTCAAGGCTCATGTATGCTAAGTTCTGGTGTTTTGTTCTTCTCTTTCCCTATAGACTAATTGAACCAGGGTGGCTATGGGGCAGACCCTCACCAGACTCAGGTGGGTTCAAGAAAAAGCATGCTGACACCTCCAGGAAAAGAACCCACATATCACATGTGCCTGGACTGTGAGGAAGGCATGGTGCCAAGGCAGAGGATGGCTCCATAAAATGCCCTGCTACAGGGATGCAGTAAGTATTGATCATTTGGGGGCATTGGTCAGGGAGAACTGGTATGTGTTCAAGCAGATGTCAACATGCCTTTCTTTTGTCTTTACAGGTGCCAGTCAGTGGACAAGCTCAAAACTGGACCCCATTTGCCAGTGTTTTAATATTTTTTAAAAATGTACTAAGTTTTAAAGTTGTCGAATTTTAAAAAATAGGTTTATCGACCATTTTAGAAAGGAGCCCCAAAGGACAAAAAAAGGATTTTTATAAATAAAAGAATAATATTACCCTTCAAAAAATGTGGTCTGTACAACAAACATGCTTAAAGAGGACTAACCACGTCCTATAGAAAGTAAAATTAAATTTAAAAAACATGTATCAACTCCCCTTAGTGTCCTAGTAATGAATTGGATACAAATGCCCACAAACAATTTTGTCTTCAAAGAAAACATTGGGGGGGAAATTAAAGAACAATTAAATCTTCGTATGGCTTTTATCTTCCTTCTTGGGTCTTATCTTCCTTCCTTCAACAGCCTTTAATTGCTTCCAGCATGAGATTGAGTGGAGGGGGAGGGAGGGGGCTTAAACAGCTAGTTTAGAACAATAGTATCCTTTCAGTAAGCAACGGCATGCAATGGCATGGCCACTGGGAAAAACAAAAATTAAAATCAATAAAATAAGAATACCAAACAGTAGTGAGGGCAGAAAACATCCAAACGGTAATGTACCCAGGGTAGGGGAGCAAATCAGATTGAGTTGTTTTTAGTGGTTTTGCTTTGCTTTAATGCAGGCGCAGAAGGTCAAGGGGGGGTGGAGGAAGGTGGCGGCAACAACTAGGGGGAAGCAGGTAAGAACAAGGAAGAAGGTGAGTCACACTACAAGGATGCAGACTAGATAGGATGCCCTGCAACAAACCAGCAGGGAGGAGGTAAGTCACACGACAGGGCTGCTGAGACACCTCAGGAAACTCAGGCACATCAGATTCCCCACAAGGAACCAGCAAAGAGGAGGTAGGTCACACTACAGGGATACAGACTACATGGGATACCCTGCAACAAACCAACAGGGAGAAGGTGTTTCACATTACAGGGATGCACACTTCATGAGATGCTCTTCAAGGAACCTTGATAAACAGAAACATGGGATGCCCGTGGGGTTCAGCGAGGGAAAAAGAAAAACTCCATGTGCCTATGCCGACATGCCAGCGAGATGGCCACAGAGCTGCGAGATGCCGCAGCAACATACAGTAGGCTTAAGCCAAAAACTGTATGTGCTTTAGTTTTATATAGGGAGGCACTCCAACATGTACAATAATTGTAATCTTTATTCCATATCAAAAATCAATACATGACACGTGGCATGCTTAAAACCTCTAAAACATTACATACAAAAACCACACACAGGCCAAAAACTGAGCAATCATGTAGAGGCTTAGAATCAAGTTTATTGTCTACCTAGGGGGTGATTCAGCACCACTGGTGCTGAATCAACTTTGAGTTTTGAAAGGGGGGGGGGAGTTAATCATAAAAGCATTCACTCTGAACCATCCACATAATCTACATTTCAATCTACATAATAAAAATTGAATGTCTGTCCATCCGACTGCCTGTCTGTATGTCCTCTATAGACTTCTGTACGCCTGAACTGTTTAACTCCAAATTAAGTACACATCCTTGCCAGATGCAAGATGCAATTTGGACACATACTAGAGTTTCCATTAGGAAAGGAGAGGGGTGGCAATCTGCAGTTGATCCAACTGACTGCAGTGGCATCTTTTGGACCCACTATTTTGACTAAGATTTTGATCTTTTAGGGCACTACTACATCTTCAGATTGGCAAAACTACTATAACTTCAAATTGGTAAAATGCCTCCAAAGAAAACTTGCTTATTTAACTGTAAATCTTGCATGGGCATGAGGAAAACTGCGTCACAAGCTGCAGAGACTCCTCAGCAAATTCAGGCATGACTCCAAGCTGATCAAATGTGTCATACTGCTGCTCGAGCTTCTGAAATGCCTCAGGAAACTCAGGCCAGGCAGCAAGCTAATCAGATGCATCATGCTGCTGCTCAAGCTTCTGAAACTCAAGCCAGGCAGCAACTGGTCAGATGCATCAGGCTGCTGCTAGGGCTGCCAAAACACCTCAGGAAACTCAGGCACATTGGAAAATCAATAAAATACAGCATTCTACTTCTGGAGCTGCTGAAACTCCTCAGGAAATTCAGTCCAGACTGCAAGCTGATCAAATACAGTGCGCTGCTGCTCGAGCTGCTGAAACGCCTCAGGAAACTCAGGCCCGTCGGAAAATAAAATACAGCATGATGCTGGTCAAGCTGCTGATTCTTCTCAGCAAACTCAGAAAACAAACTGATAGAGCACATCATGTTGCTCAGCATGCTAATGAGTGGGCTCCCACGCATGATGCTGCTTTTGATTATGATACAACCATAACCTATGACCAACATAGATTGATTCTGATTGGCAAAATCAAAGTTCTATGTGCTTCCTGTGGTGCTTTAAAGTTTACAAAGGAGCCACCAGGTATGTGCTGATCTGGAGGTATTTGCAAGATACCAGATTTGCCAACTGCTTCAGAGACAAGTCATTGCTTGCTGGCCCAGAATCAATAGATTTCCTTAGCAAAATACAAAGTTATAATAACTGCTTTCCCTTGACTTCATCTGGTGCAACTGAAATTAGAGAAAGTGGTTTCATGCCCACATTTAAAATACAAGGTCATATTTCCCATCTTATTGGCTCTCTTTTGCCTGTACAGAATCAGGAACATGCATTCCTACAGATCTACTTCATGGGTGATGGTAGAGGAAAGTGCCTGCCACAGTACAACTACCAAGAAGGAAACAACACTTAAACTACAGGACATGATGCATCAGCATAATCCCCATATCAATCTCTTTAAGGCAGCAATTAAAAAAATGCCTTCAGACAATCATAAGGTTGTTATAAGGGCAGATAAAGCATCAGCAGGGCAACATCCAGACTGATTCAATGCTCCAACAATTATTGAAGTTGTCATTGTAATGGTTGGTGACAACTTTCACAAGAGATACATCATCTTACAAAAGCGTGATAATCAGCTTCAGAGGATATTTGAATTTCATAGGTCATATGATGCCCCACTTATATTCTGGGTTGGCCATGATGGATATCAATTTGGAATCCCTCAGGCCCAAACTCTGCCACATGCTAGACCCAAAACTGTTTCAGCAGTGGACTTATGCTTCGATACTCATGATACACAGTCAATGTTCTGACATCGCAAATCATTTGTTGGCATATATCAGTGTTCCCCGACCCTGACATACAGGGACCTGATTCACCAGTTTATTGTGGATATGTATGCCAAATTTGAATCTGAGCACCTCTGTTACATCAGAGGAAGAGCTCCATGTGGAGAATTATATTCACCTACAAGATGCTGTTCATTGCGATAGGTCATCTGAGACTTTAGGAAGGCACATTATTTTGCCCTCAAGCTTTGTGGGAAGATCACGTCACATGCATGAGTATGCCCAAAATGCCATGACTTATGTTCAAAAGTATGGATGGCCAGACCTGTTTATTAATTTCACTAGCAATCCAAATTGGAAAGACTTTACAGATTTGCTCTAACAGAATAAGTCTTCAAAGACCTGCAAGACTCGATTGCTCTTTTACCAAGATTTAAAGCGATTAGGTGATTTGATTAACAAAGGACTCATCTTTCATAGACCCCGGTACTCTTTTGAGTAGCAGAAGAGAGGTCTGCCACGTGCTCATATATTGGTTTTGCTGAAAAATCAGGCCAAATGAGATTGACTCTGTCAGATCTGACACCCAGCACCCACAGCTTAAAGGGTTCCCTGCACCCAGCACCCCACAGCAGCCTAAAGGGGTCTCTGCACTCAGCACCCCACAGCATCTTAAAGGGTTCCCTGCACCTAAGACAACATAGCAACCTATTGGGGTCCCTGCACCCAGCCTTCCACAGCAGCCTAAAGGAATCTCTGTACCCAGCACCCCACAGCACTCAATACCCCACTGCTGCTTAAAGGGGTCCCAGCACTCACCACCCCACAGCAGCTTAAAGAGGTCCCTGCACCCAGAACTAGACTTACCCTGAATGAATTTCTCACAGTGGTGGCCTCCTCTCCTCTTTCTTGTCTCTCAATCTTTCTCCTCCCAATGCTCATCTTGAACTGCATCACCCTACTGTGGCTCCTCCCCTCTCTACCTCTTCTATATCCCTATCTCTACCCTGTGCTGCCTGACTGGAAGAGTAGCAATTGTGCCCTCTTTCTCTGCATAGATCATGGGCCTCTCATGCTTGACTTTCCTGAGACCTTAGCATCCAAGACTATGGCTACCCAGAATCCCTACCCATGAGCTTCCCCAGAGTGGCCCCCTGAGACCTCAATCTAGGATCACCTACATTTCCACTGTGGGGCCTATTGCATTATACCATTACAGTTCACTTCTACATTGGACAACCCATCTGGTGCACCCCAAAAAGACAGTAAAGGGGGCCTGGTCCTCTTGTTCCATCGGCTGTAGATGGGCCATTCCTCCCTCAAGGCAGTTACCAGGGACAAAGTTAGGTGTCCTACCCTATTCTTCCCTCGTCTGCCTTTATGTGTTCCTATGCAGGGCCTCCCCTAAGCATTGTCTTCTCTTCCTACCCTCCAGGCAATCTCCTAGAGGATGAGGACCCCGAGAAGCCCCCAAGCCAGCATTTTTGGGTACTCTCTGGCTATGCCCACTACAGGAGACACCCAATGCTCAGCCAGGGGCCCTCTTTCTACCCTGGTGCTTCTGGGGTGCGCCAAGGAACTAAGCCTTTAACTAACACTAAACTGTATCTGGTCCCTGCAATCCAGTACAATCCTTTGGAGTTTCTGGCCTTTAGTGTGGCCATCTTAGTCAAAGCAGACAGAGTAGCATCACCCTCTCTATGCAGCCTCGCTGCAGCCACTACCAGAAGTCTCAATGCACAGCGTGGGATTCGGGGGCCAGGTCAAAAAGGAAGGTAGGATGTGCTCATCCAGTCAATATATAGCAGTCAAGAGGTGCTAGAGGGGTGTGACCACACACACTAAGCAAAAAAGAAAGTTAACCCTCCGCACACTCATACTATTGAAAAATTCAGGCCAGGTAAAGCCAGGTAAAATGTTTCTTTTTTTAGCCCCCATAACGACTGACTTCATTAGATCCTACAAATCTAGATTTGTGACAACATATCGATTATGGAACTGGGTAAACCATGTGCTGAATAAAACCTTTTACCTTGACCCAACCATATTGCTGATTCAAAGATAAGGATTCATAGTTTTTTCTTTTATGGAAACGTATATTCTTATTTTTGGCTCAGTGATGGTTAATAGGGAATTTTAATGTTTTGCTTCTAGAAAAAAAAGAAAGTTGAAAATGAAGATTCATTGTCACAGCACTCGACGATCTGGAAATAATTAAGGACACATTTCACTTGCTAATCTTTCAACAAGTGATCTATAGTAATTTGCACAGTAATTGAAAGGAAGAGAAAGCAGCTTGTCACAATAGGTAAGTTATAGATTTCTTGACCTAGTAAATGATTTGCACAGGAAAGTCTTGATAAGTAAAAATCTGAATGAGACTGAGATTCAGTGTAATTTTTAAAGAACTATTTAAAATCTTAGTAAGGAATGTCTATCTATCTCTCTTTATAAATATACCTTTCTACTAATTTATCAAAGAGTTCAGTGAGCGTGAGGTCATGGTCTCTGTACAGGCCAGTTAAAGTCATTCAGCAGGCACAAAAAACAACAGGGTACTTACCTTTTGTCCCCCTCTGCTGATCAGGGCTTATCCAGGGATCAGCAGCTCACCTAATTACTGTATCCAAACCTGCCCCGCTGCCTCAAACTCTATTCACTGTGCTTTCTTTCCAGACCACGCCCTCTCCATTCACTACAATGAAGGGGACATGCAGCTGCATGCTGTCCTTTTTTTGTGTTTATTACTTTACACAGTATCATCTTCAGAGATTTTTATTTTACTGTTTAATCTATGCCCAATATCGTTTATATATATATATATATATATATATATATATATATTAAAGATAATTGGACACAGTACTAACACCTGGGCAAGTGATCCAGACTGAGTATGTTGTGGTCCCCAAACCCAGTGTGGCAAAGCCGGAGAGAGGTTTATTATGAACTTCATGCGGGGGGGGGGGGGGGCATCCCAAATTAGGATGCCCCAGCGGGACTTGTTTTCCATCCCTGGCTAAAAGAAAGGATCTGGTTGGTACACTGTAAGTCATATTGTGAGTGTAACAAATTATTGAATTAGTAATTCAATGAGTCGATGATGTCGGATTGATTGACCTAGGCTTTCCATAAGGGCACATTGTTAAGAATGTAAAGCTTACAGACAGTTGACGAAAATAAAAAAAAATTGATATTTAGAGAAAGGTACCAAATGGTAAAAAACTATTCTGTCAAGATAGATTTGTGATTTTGATATGGTTTTATATGATCTACATTGTATTTACAGGTACTCTGTAAAAAGTTATCCATATACTAGAGTGTAAAAAGAACAGCAAATAAAAAACTAATTTTTAGAGAATATCTTGTGGCCACAGCTTTGCACCGCATTTTTGATATTTTTCTGCCCATACTTCTAAATGATCTAAAGGGGTTATTTAAGAAGGGATAACGCCAGGTAGTGCCTCATAGTGATGAACACTGGGCGCTGTACGCAAACCCACATTCATAAAAGTGAATCTGGTGAGCACCGCTAACAGTGGCATGTAGTGTGGCATGTATTATTACAGGCGGCTAAGTGTATAGCGCCGGCGGGCTTTCATTAGTGTATAAATAGCACGTTTAGCTATTTTTTTTTCTGCTCAAATCATTGTGTGACCTCTCCTGGCTGCATGCAAACACTTTTAGAAACTTTTTGGACTTTTAATATTTTTATGCAGAATTGCATTTACAGGTCTGGCACTAAAGTGTTATTGTCCCAGTGTTTAAAAGTCATTCCATGTGTTTTCGCTTTGTTACAGGTGTATATGTGTTCAAAAACAGACTTTAATCACATAGCATCTGACGATCTGTGCTACAGCGCCCAGCATTAGAGCATTGACGCTCTGTGTGAGTACTTTTTTGTGGTACGGTGTACGGTGTGGAGCTCCGAGTGTCGGTGGCACTGAGCTGGTGCTATCTTTCGCTTGCTGCAGCGCTGTACTGGTGTTAGAGCGCTGAACATACCTCACATTCATCAATGCCAGCCAGGTTACTGCAGCATCCAAGTCGCTATGTTACTATGTCGCATCCAAGTCGCTATGTTTACAGCGTCCACTAGTGGTCGCTCTAAGCTATACAGACGCTCATCTGCCCATATTTGGTGTTAGTAGTGAATCAGCCTCCACATCTGTTTGTAGCAGCATGCTGTCCTCTTTTGTACTAATTACTTTACACAGTATAGTATCATCCGCAAAGATTGATATTTTACTGTTTAATCCATTCCCAATATCATTAGTAGTACCGGTAGTACTGACACCTGGGCTCTCCTGTAATAATGGTGATCCAAACTGAGTTCCATTCAATTTACCTTTGAGGGTCATGCTTAAGCACCTTGAAATGAATGGATAAACGTTAGACTGGTTGGTCAAGAAGTGTGTCTTCTCACAGAGTCACTCTGTGGCCTCTCACTCCCAGAGAAAGGGGCAACTGACAGGTACACAGGACATAATAAAAATCATTTACATATAACATTGCTTCCACTGCTGTTATGCCCAATTATACACTACTGCTGATGGTGAGATTAAACCCATCAAATAACACTTGATTCCATTTTTCTAACCTAAGCTTTGACAGTAAAAATAAAATATTATAGAAATGTGTTGCCTCTCTTGTAATTCACGGTGCATACATGATATTCAGGTAAACCTTATAGAAGAAAATCTTATGTTCCAGCAATATCATTTACAGGCCAAAATGTTGATAAATAGAAACTTAGTAGTACCTTAGACTACTTAATCTGATGTATCCATAATTAAGTTTATGGCCTTAATTCAGCAAAATCTTATGCACTCTTTTCTAATCTGCACTTTTTTCAGCTTATTATCTCACTTTATTTAGCAATGCATAAAATGTGTTTCTTTGCACTGCACGAATGTACAATGTGTACAATGTACATGTGATCTTTGAGACCTTTCACTTTCACTTTTAAACATTACTGCTCTTCTGGCCCTGCATGTTCCATTCTAATGATTGTCTTGTTATGGAACTGTTTGGTTTTCTTTTAGTGCGACCTATCCATTTCCACTTTCACTGTTTTATTATCAGGAGCAGAAGTGAAGGAAAATAGGCGGGAGAGAAAGAAGGAGAATGGGAGCTGCACTAACTTGCAAGGGGTTAGATGGAGGCAATATATACCACACGTTTGGCAACATTCTTCTGTATTATTGAGACACACAGCTAAATTTGACTGAATTTCAGATGCATCAATATGGAGCAGATGCAACAATATAAAAATTAAAGGAATCAGTACCTCGATTGCCCAAAATGAATTGTAACATTTTGTACAGCACCTATTCAAAAAAATTACAATGAAAGAAACTGAGGTAAAAATAGATCGCATTCATCAAACAGGACGTATGCAGAATGTGGAGCATGTAAAACACAAGACATTCTTTGTTATTTACATGACTTCAATGCGAAAGAACATGTCCGAAAAAGTTTTTGTAGCTGGCAGTTGAGGATGGGTCCAATGCATAAAGATTCGCTGTCCTTCCCATTTCTTTTTTTCTTATCCTCTTCTTATCCTCATTCTTGGAGTCCTAGTTAGTTCTTCATTGACTTTCTAAAGGAGGAGAGAGGAGGGAAATTGACGGAATAGAGAATGGAGGAAATAATGTTTTTTTTTCTCTCCTTTTCTTCCTCCTTTTGAACTTGTCACTTTCACATAATTTTGAAGACAAAATGGACAGGGGTCTTTAGGTCAAACCCATGTACGGGTTTAATCAATTATACTGGGTGCAATATTTTTGCAAACCCAGGTGGCCTATACCCAGGCACCTATGTGGTTGGGGGGGTAGACTTCATTATTTAAGAATTCAATAAGATGAATTCTCAATATAATACACAGTTGGCGTACTTCAGTCAATTTTAAGTTAACTTTGCTCATATTGTAAAGACTTTTTGTTTCCTTGTGGGCTTTTTTTTTCACATGAACTTAAACTAGGTAATGGCTAGAGTAAAGTTTTGTACATACAATGTTAGATGGCTCAAAACACTACAAAAACATGCATTGTTAATCCAAGAACTTAAGCGTCTTAAGATTGATATTGCATTCCTACAGGAAACACATTTTAAACAAGGTAAAATGTCAAAATCCCTCTTTCAAAATGTAGGAACTATCTATAACAATCCATATATACCCAAATGAGCTAGATGGGTAGCCATTTTAATAAATAGTATATGTGAATTTTCTGTTTTAGAACAAATCAAAGATAAGGCAGCATGCTATATTATACTAATAGGGAAAAAACAGACTCGCATGTTCACATTAGTAAGTATTTATGCCCCCAATTAAGGTCTACTAAAATGTATTTCTAAGATCCTAAAGAAGATAAAAATGGTAAAGAGCTCTTATATTTTCAGGGGACTTTAATATCATCCAGGACAGAGATAGAGATTGATAGTACCGGCAACCCTGAAAAATGCCAATTTAAGAAAAAAACTTCAGAGAGTTAATATATATCTGGAGAAGTAAAAATCCACTGGATCGACATTACACATACAATAGATCTAAAAATCCAAATTCTCGTATAGATTTGTTGTTTATGTCTCAGCATATCCTCCAGGATATATAGTGTCTAACAATCTCAGATCATGCACCACTGTACTGGACCCTTGCACTAGGGCCTTGACCATAACAACTAGTCTGTTGGGTGATTCAAGCGGACCGATTCAATAACCAGGCTATTACAGAATTCTTTTTCCTGAATGATACTAGGGAAACCTCAAAAGGAATTTTGTGGGAGTCCCATAAATGTTATATCAGGGATATTATGTCAAATATAAAGAAGGTAGCAGAATTATCTTAGCTGCTAGAGAAGTTACCATAGGCCCAGCAAAAACATAAGCAGACCAAAGTCAAATCCGAATACATAACTATTCAATAATTAAAAAAACTACTCTCACACTTACAAGATGAAAGAGAGGAATGGATACAGCAATTGAAGAAAAAAAAACTGAAATTAATCACCCTGGGAAGCTTATAACCAGAACTATTGGTACTCATAGGGCCAAAAACTTTGTAGAGAGTATAATACGCAGAAGTGATGCCACAACCCTGGTAGAGTTGGAAGAAATTAAAAATTAGTTCCTAGACTCCCACTCCAAAACCTACAACCTAAACAAAAATGTGGACAGAAATCTAGATGCATATTTCAAGAATATAAATCTTCCGAAATTGGAACAGGACAATAAACCAATTACAATAGAAGAGGTCGTATTGGCAATTTCTAAACTTAAAACAAATAGGACTCCAGGTCCAGATCGACTTCCATGTGAATAATATAAGTTGTTTAAGTGAAAATTAATCAACAATTTTTTATCATTTATACAAGAGTTTGGCAATTTGATTTACAGACAGATGAATCAGACCTTGTTTAAGCTGATCCCTAAAGGCCGGAAAGACTTAAAGTGGACCAACACCCAGGATTTTGACTATCCTGGGTATTGGTCCACTTCCCCGATCGGGGGTGCCCCGCTGTGTGAAACCCCCCAGAAAGCCCCCAAAACTCACCTCTCCCCGCTCCCACGTGGCCGCGTCGTCCAATCGGCGCCGACGGACAAGCTGATTGACAGCGACGTACAAGCAGCTTGCCCGTCGGCGCCTCCCGCGCGTCACTCTTGACGTGTGCGCGCCCGCGCCGGCCATTCAGAGACGGCCGGCGCGGGCGCGCGCACGTCTAGAGGAGCGCGAGTGAGGCGGCGGCGGCGGAAGCAGCGGCTGGAGAGGTAAGGTTTTTCGGGGGTTTTGGGGGGTTTACACCCCGCGGGACATCCCGATCTCGGATGTCCCGCGGTGTGTGAGGTGATCGGCCCGGGAATCTTATAGATTCCCGGGCCGATCACCTCAGGGTGTTGGTCCACTTTAAGTGAATGTTCAAATTTTAGTCCAATTGCTCTAACTCAGGTGTTAAGACATGCTTCCCAGGTGACTAGAAAATACTCCACCTAAAATTATCTATGAAGAACAAGCAGTGTTTATTACTACTACTACTAAATACTGCACAAAACACCACAAATGCTATCAATGTGATCTATCAGATAAATCATAACCAAATCGAAGCCATTCTCATAGCATTTGATGTGGAGAGGGCATTTGAAAGGATCTGTTGGGAATATCTAGAAGCTTCTCTTTTGGCCTGAGACCCAATATGGTCACCAAAATAATGGCCCTGTACCACAGCCAGAATGCTATTTTGAATCTCAACAACTCATAATGGGACACGCCAAAGCTGCCCCCTAACTTCCTCTATATATCTCCTATCTATCTAATATCTATCTATCTATAATATATGGAAAATCACATACAATGCCTACTGAGGTGGACTGGGTACAAAGGAATTATGGATTAGGGTTTAGATGGATTCTATGTTAACTGATGCCCTAAACACCTGGGATCCAAAAATTGTCAACAAGATATTAGGAACCATCAAACACTCAGTAATAACCACAGTAACATGCACGTTAAGAACTGCAATGGGTAACACTAAACTTAGCTCAGCACTCCAAGGAATGATAATGCTACTCATTTATCGTAATACTCCTTTACATATAACAAAGAAGCTAACCCAAATGGGTGTTGATTCCTCACAGTCAAGGATAGTAACTTTGCTAATATCCTGCAACTATCAATTTTATAGCTTCTTATCTCAACGGAAAATAGCTAAACATTTCAAACAAAACCCATCCCATTTCCAAACCTTATTTCTTAGAAATTGATCTAGATCTGCATGTCAGGTCTGGAGTTCCCCCACAACATGAAAGCCTGTTTCTGCCTTGCATAGACCTTGCTTGTCTCCACTTCCTGCTGTATGCTGCTCCACCAGCAGGTGGCCTTCTGCTGCAGAGGTGCTGGTAATTAGCCAGTACCTGTGCTATTGACTTCCTGCTCTTTATAATCTGATCCCACCTTGCAGCCTTTGGATCAGCATTGCATTGTCTTCTGTACCCAGACCCGGACTCTGAATTCTGTAACCCAGAACCCAGGACTTCTGCCTCAACCCCCTGGGTTTTGCTTCCCCTATCTCAGCCGTGTATCTGACTTTGGATTTTCACTGGATCTTTATGCAGCAGAATTGGCCATGGCAGTAAATGATGGGAATAAAATACGTTTTTAGACATTATCAACAACGTAAAGAAACATCCTTCATTCTCTTTAATATAGGGAAATGTAGATAGAGTGTGAAATATGAGGTGGTGCTGGATGGAGGAGGTGACTGTAGCAACTCAAAGAGGGGAACATTGAAAAGGGAGGAAAAAGGAAGAAGGAATGGCGTAGGCGGAAGGGTAGGGGAGAAGCAAGAGGGGAATGGGTTAGGGAGGGGGTGGGGAAGGGGTCGTGTATAAAAAAAGAAAATGTTTGAATGCAGCAAGCAAAAGATGATGTGACTCAGTCTTGAGAAGTGAAAACCTTGTAATGAAGTTGACAATTACACTGATTTCTTTTCTTATTTATTGTTAAAAAAGGATATGTATTAGCCAAGTATTATCCAAATGATGCAACAAAATTATATCCAGTCAAGCATAAAGAGCTACCTGGGATTTATGAGCACTGAGGTGCTTTGTTGGGCTAGTACAGGAGTAATCAGTTGTTATAAAATTCCTGCTCTAATGTGTGTATAATGATTTCTACAATTTACATTTGTCATAGGTCCGTTTACACGAATCAAGGGACGTATTATTCTGCCCAGTTTTTTTGGTTGTTCAAAGGCCTCTTATTAGGATAAAAAGATTATATTAATAAATTCTTATTTATGTGCTCTAAGGTAATGTTTTCCCAATCATTTAACTATTTTTTAAAGTAAAAACTTCATTATGATATCATGTAGATTAAAAAAAACTTACCTAAAATACCATAAATTCGCAGAGCATTGTCTAACATTTTTTTTAGAAAAACAAAAAGTTTGCTTTTTAACATTTTTTAAACAAAAGAAGTATCTTTTGAAAAAACACTTTGGTTTACGGTTTCTGACAGATGAAACAAACATGACAGAACAATGGAGTTATCGGCCTTTAGAATGCTTTTTTTTTATTATTCTCCTATTTTATTCCAAATTATCTACCACTGCTTGTCAAGTAATAAATGTTCATCTTGTCTTCACTCCCACATATATGAAGACATCAGCTCTGCCTCTTGGTATTCTCATGTTAGGCTTGTCAAATCTTTCAAACTTATTTTCTCAAAATACTGATATGCCTTGGAGCCTCTTTCTCTTTAAAAGAGCACAATCGTGAAAAATGGCTCAGTGATAAAAACCCATATAAATTTGCTGGATGGAGGGGTCAATTATACACCCAGCATCAAGAAATATTCAGCCAGACTTGTTTTTCTTTCTTTTAATGAAAGGAAAACGACATCCTGCCACCCCCTGGATTTTATTCCTACCATGAGAGAATAAACCGCAAGATTGGAGAAAGTTTCATTCAATTCAGGTAATTAAGTAACCTCTCTTCTCATTAGCCATTGTGTTATATGGATTTTTAATATTACACAATTTTGCGATAGTGCTCTTTTAACAAAATTTTGGCTTTTTACTTGCAGTGTGCCTTCTTTCTTCCTATGTCTACCTAAAAATGAATAAAATAAATAAATAACTTTTTGAGCCCCTGTCACTTAAACCAGACCAACTGCCATTTTGGAGCTTCCTCTCTCAACTGACATAACTGAAATGCACAGTAACAGGAAGCCCAGCATGAATGCCTGTTTGCAGGTGGCCTGCAAGCCCATGAGCTGCCATCTTGTTTTTAAAATTTACCTCAGCAGGTGTTTGAAAATAGTAAATGATTTTATGCGCAGCAATTTAATTTGCACTGGGGGGAGATGCATATGAGTACTATTTATTGTGTTGGTCTGATTTAATTCATTTTTGACTGTTGTACCCTTTAATAACTAATCATTTATTGATCAATTCAGTGCTGCAAAGTCCTGACAGTGATAATCTAGGCCCTTGTAAATGCAATAAACAAATATATTTAAATACCATTATAATATCACCTAATATGATGAGAGCAATATGACTATTATCAAGTGTTATTTGATTACATGGCATGTTTATTGTGCTTTTAAGAGAGGAAAAGGTGGTATGTTAAAGCTGAGTCAGCATCAAGGTTAAAGTGATTCTGCAGGAAAAAAAAAAAGGGGTACTGACAAAAGACAAAAGACAGAAAAGTGGCACTGGACAAAAGGTACTCTCAAATTCACCCAATCAGGGCCCCTGACGCAGTTGTTGCTTCCCACACGTGCCATGGGCAGACCCCGGGGATAAGATTGGTGGCCGGAGGGAAACGCGACTTGCCATCAATCACTAGGGTGTGGCCACATCCTCTCCATTCAATGCTCCTTACATGCTCTCTCTCTCTATTATAGTGAATGGAGAGGACATGGCCACACACCCTGTTGATGGTGGGGATGGGGGGGCGAGAATGAAGTATGAGGCTTTGGACAGAGCTGGATCATGGGCTGTGGCAGGGGTGCGGATCGTGCGATCAGGTGAGTTCCTGATCCCTGGACCTGCTCCAACCAGTAGCACAGGACAGGTAAATGCCCTTTTGGTTTTTTTGCCTGCTGAACTTCTTTAAAAGCATTGTCTCTGTAATTATGTAAAGTAATACAGTAACTCATGTTGCTTGGTTTTTAGATGTTTCATGGATAACCATTATCTAAATTTTAATTTACGCCAGCTTTATAATTTTTATGTATGTGATCCAATAATCATGGGTTTGCTGCCTTTCACCTCTGCACAGCAACTGTTTGATAGTTCTGACAATGGACACAATTTGAAAGTAAAAAGTAACATTGTTGCCTAATGCCAAATTTGACTCCCAGCTATGCCAGACTGGTCAATAAAATACACCTGATCACCATGTGGTCCCTGTTGCAAGTTAGAAGGAAGAACTGTAGCTTTGCTTCTCTCAGGTTGCTCCGGTGACTGTTTGATCAAGTCTTTTATATTCCCTGCACCCCTGGGAGATCTGAAGCCTAAGCATACAGTGCAGAGCTGCCATGGAGCTGGTAAGTCTTCATTTATTTACTGTAATAGAGCTTAGTGGAGTTGGTTTGCCTTTTGTAGAATTAGGTCTGCTTTAACATATGACTTTTCATTACAGCGGTTTTATTAAACATTTGTCACAAATCAGTGGGCAATATGAATATAAAATGAAACCTTTTTGAAATGTGATCTATATTATGAGCAGGATGAGGAAGGTGGTAATGCAAAACTGTGCACAAGGTGGTATAAATGGGTCCAAGCAATATCTCACAAAGTGGGGAGATGGACAAAATCCCCCCTGAAAAGGGAACAATAACTGCCCTAAGTCCAAGAGATTAATTAATAAATGTAACTTATTAAAATATGAATATACAACAGAAACACAATATATATCACTTTATCACTTTAAGACTGACAAGATCGATCAAGAGGGACTAGAACCTGGTAATAAATGTATAAAGTCTAATAACTATTTAAAATGAACAGTATATAAAAAAGACAATAATCAGTGAGAACAAAATGCCAACACGCAAAAATAGTACATTCAAAGGCATAAAGATGGAAAGATGACTTGGTAGGCATTTAAGCCGGACCAAACAACTTTTGTAGAAAAAGAAACCAGCTTACCCTGTACAGCAATGGATCCTCCTTTGTATGCCATTCAAGGATGTTGGACAGTGGTGCCTGGAGGGGAGTACAGCTTACACCCAGAAGGGAAATAGTCTTGTCCAGCAACTTAAAGAGTATCCAAGTAAAATGTAACCTTCAATTCTGTTATTTGAACATCATCTTATCTTTTATATATATATATATATAGAGAGAGAGAGAGAGAGAGAGAGAGAGAGAGAGAGTGAGATAGAGGTGTGAGATGTCAACACCCAAAGGATCGTAACGCTGCTCCCGGAGAGCATACATACTAGGGGTGCATACTTGTGTGCAGCCTTATAATCCCTCACTAAAAACACAAATATTAAATCATATTTATCCTCTGTATAAGGAAGATTGAGGAATTGGTTATAGTTACACATAGCTTCCAACATTTTAACAATCAAAACAATACAAAATACAAGTTAAGTACTGTAAACAACATAATGTGACATATGGTTATAGAGTTGGCATGTTATATAGCACGTATATCATTAACATTATCATACCTGTTTGCTTATGTGGTGTATAGTGAATAAACCTATTAAAATATAATTCATCCCAAGGGGGTGCAGGTGTCCATTTAGAAAATCCACAGCGTCTCATGAGACAATAGTTTACGTATGAGGTGACCCCCATGTGCTCATTGTTATTCTCTCCAAGACCATTGCAACTGGATTATTGAAATTGCCATTATGTTGGGGGATGCAACATAATGGAGTTAGGTAAAGGATTTTTTATGTCAAAAATATGTTACCTGAATCTCTGCTTTAGGGATCTGCTGGTGCAATGGATACTGTATATTGAATTTTTATACATATCTGTTCATATTTTCACAAAAGGTGCATCTAGACTATTCACAAGGATAACTCCCCTTTAATTCCAACCATAGTAAGAGAGAGGGAAAGTTTATTGACCAAGGTTGGCCCTCGCCATGACACAACCTAGACCCCCAATTTCAACTCATGCAAGTCTGGGTCTGCTTTCAGCATAGGTAGATGAGAGTTATGCCATCTCCCATATAGCCCTGAATTTTGTGTTGTAAGTAGTCACAAAGACAAGTGGTTTTGGTGTCTGGGCACTATTCTTTTGGGTAACCAAAACAGTTGCTTTGCTGTGTACTGTAGCATAGCATGACAGTTCCATGATATAGCAATGCTTTTAACCTTTAAATTATCTTTCATAGCATACCCCCTAGGGAGAAAAGCAGGTTCCTGAACTGGCAAACTTGTTGTCAAATACCAGCTCTAGTGAGCATTTCCTATGGGCTCCAATGTACTCTTCGACAGGGACTGCATGTATTGTATAGTAAGGGTGGCAACTGCTGGAATGGAGTATGCCATTGCCCACTAAAACCGGACCAACACCCTTACAAGAAACACTGCTCATATCCAGGGCAATTCAGATTTCTTTAATTAATTAACTTTTTTGTAACTGTGGTGTGGTGGTCGATTCCCCCCCCCCCCCCCTCCGTCACAGGCATCCTATGGACCTGACAGTGTACTGCAAAAGAAAAAGTGCTGCTGGGTTTCCTGAAGCTGTGCATTGTGGGGTATGTCAGTTAAATCCAGGCAGCGGCACAGCTGGAATGCTGAGAAAGGAAGCCTCCTGGGTGCTCCAAGAGAGAAAGTCATGAGGCAGCGTTTCAGCTTTTAGTGTAGGCAGAATCAAATATAAGTGCTGACAATGATTCAGTATCATGCATGTGGATGAGGCAAACTAGTTTGGGGAAGTTTTTTTTCAAATGTTAAGGCTGTTGGTCCAGTTTAAGTGTATCCAGGTAGCCCCTGCTAGAAGGCTGACTGATTTTGGTCTTTCTTACTTGGTAGCATGGCCAAAAATGTCCTTGTAAAACAAATGGCTATTCACTATATGAGTAGGCCAATATTTCTTAAATTACTTCACCATTTGATTTGAGAGGCAGTGGACAAATCTTGTAATGTGACATGACCAGTAAATGTAATATCTTAAGTGGATGTTCCCTTTATGCAATGTCAGTTGTTGCTATAGCCTGGTTCCCACAGTTTTTTAAAACTAACAGAATTCCCTCCATATTATGGAGATTTGGCCTTCCTTTTTAAATGACATAAAACCCATGGTGTACAGAGAGATGATGGCCTATGTGGTTACTGCACCAAAGATAATCTTTGGTGAAATGTGCCGGTTTGGGATACCCTGCGGCCTGGTGTTTTTACAGAACGCACAAAAAACAATTCAAAATGCAATATATTAATAAAACAGAGCTTGTAGAAGCTGCTTTAGTATAACAGATAGGGTGAAATGTGCCGGTTTGGGATACCCTGCGGCCTGGTGTTTTTAAAGGACACACAAAACCAATTCAAAATGCAATATTTTAATAAAACAGAGCCTGTAGAAGCTGCTTTAGTATAACAGGTAGGGTGAAATGTGCCAGTTTGGGATACTCTGCGGCCTGGTGTTTTTACAGGACGCACAAAAAACAATTCAAAATGCAATATATTAATAAAACAGAGCTTGTAGAAGCTGCTTTAGTATAACAGATAGGGTGAAATGTGCCGGTTTGGGATACCCTGCGGCCTGGTGTTTTTAAAGGACACACAAAACCAATTCAAAATGCAATATATTAATAAAACAGAGCCTTTAGAAGCTGATTTAGTATAACAGATAGGGTGAAATCTGCTGGTTTGGGATGCCCATGCGGCCTGGTGTTTTTACAGGACGCAGAAAACCAATTCAAAATGCAATATATTAATAAAACAGAGCCTTTAGAAGCTGATTTAGTATAACAATTAGGGTGAAATGTGCTGGTTTGGGATGCCCATGTGGCCTTGTGTTTTTACAGGATGAACAAAACCAATTCAAAATGCAATATATTAATAAAACAGAGCCTTTAGAAGCTGATTTAGTTAAACAGATAGGGTGAAATGTGCTGGTTTGGGATGCCCATGCGGCCTGGTGTTTTTACAGGACGCAAAAAAAACAATTCAAAATGCAATATATTAATAAAACAGAGCCTGTAGAAGCTGCTTTAGTATAACAGATAGGGTGAAATGTGCCGGTTTGGGATACCCTGCGGCCTGGTGTTTTTAAAGGACGCACAAAACCAATTCAAAATGCAATATATTAATAAAACAGAGCCTTTAGAAGCTGATTTAGTATAACATATAGGGTGAAATCTGCTGGTTTGGGATGCCCATGCGGCCTGGTGTTTTTACAGGACGCACAAAACCAATTCAAAATGCAATATATTAATAAAACAGAGCCTTTAGAAGCTGATTTAGTATAACAATTAGGGTGAAATGTGCTGGTTTGGGATGCCCATGTGGCCTTGTGTTTTTACAGGATGCACAAAACCAATTCAAAATGCAATATATTAATAAAACAGAGCCTTTAGAAGCTGATATAGTTAAACAGATAGGGTGAAATGTGCTGGTTTGGGATGCCCATGCGGCCTGGTGTTTTTACAGGACGCAAAAAAAACAATTCAAAATGCAATATATTAATAAAACAGAGCCTTTAGAAGCTGCTTTAGTATAACAGATAGGGTGAAATGTGCCGGTTTGGGATACCCTGCGGCCTGGTGTTTTTAAAGGACGCACAAAACCAATTCAAAATGCAATATATTAATAAAACAGAGCCTTTAGAAGCTGATTTAGTATAACAGATAGGGTGAAATCTGCTGGTTGGGGATGCCCATGCGGCCTGGTGTTTTTACAGGACGCACAAAACCAATTCAAAATGCAATATATTAATAAAACAGAGCCTTTAGAAGCTGATTTAGTATAACAATTAGGGTGAAATGTGCTGGTTTGGGATGCCCATGTGGCCTTGTGTTTTTACAGGATGCACAAAACCAATTCAAAATGCAATATATTAATAAAACAGAGCCTTTAGAAGCTGATTTAGTTAAACAGATAGGGTGAAATGTGCTGGTTTGGGATGCCCATGCGGCCTGGTGTTTTTACAGGACGCAAAAAAAACAATTCAAAATGCAATATATTAATAAAACAGAGCCTGTAGAAGCTGCTTTAGTATAACAGATAGGGTGAAATGTGCCGGTTTGGGATACCCTGCGGCCTGGTGTTTTTAAAGGACGCACAAAACCAATTCAAAATGCAATATATTAATAAAACAGAGCCTTTAGAAGCTGATTTAGTATAACAGATAGGGTGAAATCTGCTGGTTTGGGATGCCCATGCGGTCTGGTGTTTTTACAGGACGCACAAAACCAATTCAAAATGCAATATATTAATAAAACAGAGCCTTTAGAAGCTGATTTAGTATAACAGATAGGGTGAAATCTGCTGGTTTGGGATGCCCATGTGGCCTGGTGTTTTTACAGGATACACAAAACCAATTCAAAATGCAATATATTAATAAAACAGAGCCTTTAGAAGCTGATTTAGTATAACAGATAGGGTGAAATGTGCTGGTTTGGGATGCCCATGTGGCACGATGTTTTTACAGGACGCACAAAACAAATTCAAAATGCAATATATTAATAAAACAGAGCCTGTAGAAGCTGATTTAGTATAACAGATAGGGTGAAATGTGCTGGTTTGGGATGCCCATGCGGCCTGGTGTTTTTACAGGACGCAAAAAAACAATTCAAAATGCAATATATTAATAAAACAGAGCCTGTAGAAGCTGCTTTAGTATAACAGATAGGGTGAAATGTTCCGGTTTGGTATACCCTGCGGCCTGGTGTTTTTAAAGGATGCACAAAACCAATTCAAAATGCAATATATTAATAAAACAGAGCCTTTAGAAGCTGATTTAGTATAACAGATAGGGTGAAATGTGCTGGTTTGGGATGCCCATGTGGCCTGGTGTTTTTACTGGACGCACAAAACCAATTCAAAATGCAATATATTAATAAAACAGAGCCTTTAGAAGCTGATTTAGTATAACAGATAGGGTGAAATGTGCTAAAATAGTATGCCCATGTAGGCTGGTGTTTTTACAGCATACAAAAAAAATTAAAACTAATCGAGTTATAAGAAATGCTTGTGTGTAACAGATAGGGTTAAATATGCCACTGCCAAGATGGGATGCACAGTGGCCAGGAATATTTACAGCACAAGAAAAAGCTATTTAAAACTGATCTGGCAAATGAAGTGAAGTGAAAATAAAAAAAAAGTTTCCCTGTCACTTTCTCTGCTGTCCCTGCCTGGATCGTTCCCGATTTTTCCCTATCTTTCCCTATCTTTCCCTGGCACTATGTGGGTCTCTGTGGGTCTCCCTGACTCTCCCTGCCTGTCTGTTAGTCTCTCCCTGTCTGCAGCAACCTTCGTTCTGTCTGCAATGCAAGGCTGAAATGCGCACAAGCAAGATGGCCGCCGTTTATATAGCACTGTGACGTCACCGGGCTTCCTGGCTGCTGATAGGCTGCATGTGACCTTCCCATGATAACTTGCCACAGGGGACATGTTTAAAGGAAAACTTTGATCGCTCGAATCGCGGGGAAATTCGGATTTGTTCAGAATCAAATCTTTCCTGAAATTCGGAACAAATTCGGGTTCATCCGGATCGATTCGCTCATCCCTAGTGTTCAGGTTTCCTGTTCTGGTTCGCCCATCTCTAATACAAGCTTCTAAAACAGGCCACAAATAAAATGGAGTCAAATCAAATCACTTAATTTCCCTAGTACAGATACAAGTTTGTGCAAGGAATGTCTCATGGCTGTTTGAGGGGGTGAAAATTGAGAAAAGGGGAAAGGAGAAGAAGCAAGATAAGACACTTTACATAATAAGGGTACATTTGATCTAAGGTAAAAAGGAGAGTAAGCACTATTTACACCCTCTCCTCTTATTCTGACACTAAAGGTTAGTGTCCTATAAGTCCGAGGGATGTTGGAATGGCTTCTTGATTTTATTCAGGTGCATATGAAGTTGTCTTTCAGTGTAAGATTGCGGTCAAAGGTGATTTCTTTAGCTTTGGAGACCATTTTCTTCTCAAATATGGGCTGGTGTGGCATGGTAAGGGATCCTTATGCTGCCTTAACCACTCTTTGTAGCCAAATCTTTTCAATTTTGCTGGCTCCCCCATATTAAATGTTTATTTGCCTTACAAAGTAGAGTCTGTCATGGGTTGTTTTAGTAACTCTGTTTCCCTGACTCTCTTGATCTTTCCCTCTCCTAGGCTGATTGGAAGAATTGTTTTGGAAGTCTACCTCTAGCTGAGCTCTCTTTGTTGAGTTTCCGAAAAACTACCTATCTCCTCCCTACCTGCTGATTCATCCCTGCTGCTAATCACAGTATTACGGTACTATTGTACTATTGTACTACAGTACTATTGTCATCAGTAAATTTCAAGACATTGACTGAGACAACCGTGGATTTGCAGCCGTTATTATCAAAGAGAACAGTAAGAGTGAGTGTACACATCCCTGGGAAGCACCAGTGCTTGTAGTTCTGCTGTTTGAGAGTCTATTCCTTTCCAGTACTATCAAAACCCCGATAATAATCCTTGCTAAAATTGGTGTTTCCAATGGAAACACAGAATAGTCTAGCTTTTAGCAAGTTTAAAGTGATTGGTGCTATCGCAGAGCAACTGTATGTCCTATGTAATTAAAAAAAGCAAGGCATAAGGTTATCTGTATTCTCCAAATCTATTCAATAAAAAATATAAAAGGTATGTAGTGTAAGTCCATAGATCAAAAAAGTTCATACACGGTTAAATAGTCAGTACAGATAGCATAGTGCGTGTAATAGTGAAGAGCAATATAACAATTCTGCATGAATTTTTCTTTACAACGCATTTTGTTCCATATTGTTTTTTAAATGTTTACTCTAAACATCTTAAAGTAATTGTACCTCTAAATAATGGTAATTAAAGTATGTTATTGCCTAGCTTTTCAAGCATTTTTAAATGGCCATCTAAGCCATATATAATTTATTATTCTCTAACAGACACATTGCAAACAAACATCAAAGATCACATCCTATTTCAGAGCTTTAGAGAATGAAGACACAGATTTTAACTGGTACAATAACTGCAGATCCGCCATCTGAAGCTTTTGCAGCTAAATCATGTGGAGCAAATAATATGTTCCTCATAAATAATGCTACAATATAATCTCATACTGCTCAGTGAGATAGATGAATAGGTTTTTGATTTATCTGTTTTTTCTTCTGATCTTATATGAAGCTATAAACTGCTCTATTCACTAAATCTGATATATAGTTTTGTAAGGATTGCTGGATGCTGGTAGGGAACCAAAGTCCTTTTGTGTAAAAACAAACCGGTTTATTGTCGCAGAAAAACATAATAATTTGCAAAAACAATAAAACGAATACAAAAAATGTTCCCGTTAACTTAAATAACGTATGTGTGCCAGGGAAGACAAACTAATAAAGAATGAGTTTTACAATTCGAAATTTACCTTGATTGCTTACATTTTACCTGTCAAAGTAACACACATAAGGACATTGAATTAAAGTAGATTTAAATCCAAAAATCACAACTTTAGATGCTGTAGCACCACTGCTGTGTTGTGCACACCTGAAGGGGTGGGGTGAGGTTGCTGAGTCAGCCTGCAAGCTGGTGACTGGGGAACAAGCTCTCTTCTGGACTTAGGCCCTTATTTAAGAAGGGATAGCGTCAGGTAGTGGCTGGTTAATGACAGGTAGCGACAGGTAGCGACTGCTGAACGCTGGACTCGGCACGCAATTACACATTTATCAAGCAGAATCTGTTTAGCGACTGGGATAGCGCCATGTAGCGTCTCATTCATCATTTTCACAGCCTGCGCCAGCGTTCAGCCTTGCACAGTGCCAGGTATGACCTCTCGCTACCTGTCGCTCTCCCATACATTTCAATGGACGATCCTTTTCTTCTCTTTAAACGGGTTTTTTTTTCAAAAAAATCAAAATAATTATTTGATCTCTTCTGGCATTGAAATAGCAGTTTTCTCATAATTTTTTCATTTTTGATATATTTCCTAAGAAATGACATTACAGGTCTGGCATTAAAGTGTTCATGTTACAATGTTGTCACAATGTAATTCCATATGTTTTCGCTTTGTTACTAGTTGATAGATGCTTGAAAACACACTTTAAACACACCGCCTCCTGTGCACTGGGCTTCAAACAAGTATTTTACAGCGCCAGAGATTTGTGAGGCTGTTTTTTTGCTGAATATGGTGTGAGTCGGTCGCTATGAGCAGTCGCTAACATGCGCTCCCATACAGCGCTGTACTGGTCAAATAGCGACTCCTCACAATGTATTCAACATTACTGAACAGCGACTGAGTCGCTATAAAGTAGCGACTCACGGCCGAGCACTGCGACTACTATCGGGCGCTCTGAAAATGCCTGCTATAGACGCTCATCTGTCGTTACCTGCCGCTAATGATGAATCAGCCTCATAGTAACATAGTAACAGTAACATAGTATTTAAGACTGAAAAAATCTTTAGTGGTCTTGTAGCCATAGCTGGTAATGTTATTACACACAAGAAAGGCATCCAGGCACTTCTGTGTATTTCTTATAACTACCTCCTCTGGCAGAGAGTTCCCTAGTCGCATCTCTTACAATAAAGAATTCCTTCCTATTCCCACCTATGGTGGTGCAATAAGCCCTTTTCCACTTATCTTAGTGGATAAGTGGCTATAGTTACAGTCCTGGATATAAACAGATCATGGGACAGATCTTTCATCAACCCTAGATATATTTATAAATAGTTAATAGGTCAACGCCTGGGCATCACTTTTCCAAACCAAATAAAAAACTAATTTTGCCATTCTTTCAGGGACTCTAGTCTCCCCATTCCATTTATCAATTCAGATGTCCCTCTTTGAAAGCGCTCAAGATCTGATTTGTCCTTCTTATGCACCGGTGACCAAAACTGTAACACAATATTACATATGGGGTATGACCAGTGAAATTTAGGGTGATAAATGATGCTCTGATCATGGTCACCTATGCCCCTCTTGATGCATCCCATGATCCTGTTTGCCTTGGCAGCTGCTGTCTGGCATGATCACCACAGCTAAGTTCATTGTTAACTAAAACCCCTAGGTTCTTTTCCATTGTAGTTTTATGCAGCTATCAAACCCTGGGGACACCCATTTTCTTTGTGAGCTTACAACCCCCAATCTCTGCAGCCAACTTCACCTTTAGCCAAGCCCCCGTTTGCCGGGATGCTATAAATGCCTCACCAGACACGATTGCCCCAAGACTTACTCGCTCAAAGGATGTAAGCTCACGTAGGGTGAAGATGGGTGAACCAAATATCGGACGGGGCGTAACAGGCAAAAGGTAAGTACTGAGAACAGTTTGGGTGCTCTGCATGACACAGCTTAGTATTAAAGAGGGATATTTTACTGTTTAACCCTTTCAGTGCCAGCCTACCTGCAGCATTTGCCACTCCCTGTTGCCAGACCATGTTTCCCTATTTTGCGCTACACATGTTCAACTGTCATTTTTGAAAGGATTTCCAGGGATTTCCCAGGAAAATGATATATTGTTTTTTTCAGCAGAGTCTGGACTTTAACATGAAATGTCTTGTTTGTAATTTTTAGGTGTATTCTCAATATTTTTGGGTGAAATATGTGAAAAAAAAATAAAAAAAATTATTTTTTTACAATTTGTAGTGTTTTTTTGTAATAAAAAATGTTTGTCAATAAAATCTTATTGCGTGTGAAATCCCAATTTCTCCCGGTTACAGCGATACCACATATGTATAGGTAGACACCCTTTCCTGCCCAGGAGACTCCCCCAAACTGAAATAGCGCTTTAGGGGATTTAAAAAAAAAATACAACTGTGATATGCGCTATGCGCAGATTTACCAGAAAAACAACCCTTTACATTTGAAATACCCCCCACAAACTATATATTCTCTGGAAGTACACACCTCAAGCTTTCTAGATGTACCAGGCATGTTGATGTGCCCATAGTTTTCTGGAAGTAATTCCTCAATGTATTCTTTGGTTGCAAAGAGTTTCCCAAAAAAAAGAATAAAAAAGCAGAATCAAAGCCACATTTTCCTAAAAAAAACTATATACAAACAAGAAAAAACAAGTTTAATCTGAAAAAGCAACATTCCCCGAACAGAACAACACCCAACATGCATAGGTTCTGTCAAGGGAAGAGCTGCCAAACACCCCAAAGTAAAGCATGCGCGTAACGGTAATTTTACTTGAAAATTTCAGTTCTGCAGACAAAGTGTGCACCTTGCGATTTTTCAACCAAAACAACCCTTTACATTTGGAATATTCCCATAAACCATATATTCCCTGAAAGTACACATGTTAAGCTTTCTAAGCGTAACCAGCTTGTTGTAGTGGGCTCATCTTTCTGGAATTAATTCCTCAAAGAATTCTTTGGTTGCGCAGGGTTTCCCTAAAAAATGTATAAAAAAGCTGAATAAAAACACCTTTTCCTAAAATATAAATATGCAAACCAGAAAAAACAAGCTAAGTCTGAAAGCGCAAGGTCTCCCGAACAGAACAATACCCAACATGCAGAGGTACTATTAACCCTTTTAATTGTCAGCCTACTTGAGATTTTGTCACCCTCTGTTGATAGGTCATTTTTCTCCATTTTGCGCCATGTTTTGCGCCATTTTTGCTGTAATTTTCAGGAAAATTATATTTATATTTTTTTGCAGCAGAGTTTAGGTTTTAACATGAAATGTCTTGTTTGTAAATTGTATTTTGTTTTTTACAATATTATTAAGTAAAAAAAAAAAAAATAAATAAATAAAAACATTTTTAGAAAATTGACTCCTTTATTTTAAATAAAAAATGTATTTTATTAAGGAAAAGCATATTGCATGTGAAAGCGCCATTTCTACCGATTAGAACGGTACCACATATTTATCGGTATCCCCCCGTTCCTGCCCCGGAGACCCCCCTAACTGAAACAAGTAATCTATAACATTTACAAATAAAATACAACTACCATCTACACTACAAAGGGTTAAATCGAGAAAAAAAAATTACATGGGGTCCCCCCTCCCTTTTTTGGGGGGGATTTTTAAGGGTTAAAAACACTTAAAAATCCAAAAAAAAAATTGACATGTGGTCCCCCTTACCCAAAGTAACCAGCCCGGGACCAGCTATGCAGGGCTTGTAGAAACAGAGCACAGGGGCCAGCTTTTGTGGCCCCTGGCCCTGCAGGCTACAAGCCCGCATAGCCCGTGGGCCCGGGCTCTTCTGCCCCCCCCTGGGCTTTGGGGAGGCAGGTAATGGGGGTGCCAGGGGTTAATGGCAAGTCACCCACTAGGGCAGGTGACTTGCCACCCCTCCCAGCCTTGTGAACTGGTATAAGGGGTCTCATGGACCCCTTACCAGTTCACAAGGGGTTAAATGTTGGAAAAAAAACTCAGACACATAAATAAAAAAAATGATCTTTATTATTTTTTTTTTTTTAATTTTACTCACCTCCGGGCTAGCAGTCGCGATGCAGGAAGTGGGGGGAGAGGGCATTTTCTGCCCTCTCCTCGCCACCAAAGAGGCTGGGGGGCGATTGGAGGCCCCCCCAGTGAAGAGAAGACCCGGCGGGAGGCAGCGCGGCCACAGGTAAGCAAATGTCTTTTTTTTTTTTTTTTTTTTTTTACAGCTAGCAGCTGCTGCTGCCAAAGCGGGGGGGGGGGGGCTATTCCGGGGGCTCTCCTGGAGCCATCCGACCCCCCACAGGGGATCGGATGGCACCAATTTAAAGAGGAGACCCGGCCGGATCCAACGAGGGGTCAGGTGTGTATTTTTCATTTTTATTTTTTAAACTAGCAGCGGGGAAATTCGAGCACGTAACACCTACGAGCATGGCACTTAAGGCCCAGCCAAGCCAGCACGTAGGTGTTACGTGCTTGGCACTTAAAGGGTTAATCAATTCCCAAATTGAGCCCAGCCTTGACCCCTGTGGTGCTAGTTACAAATGAGCGAACGTTTGAAAAATGTGATTCGACTGATTCGCCAAATTTTCCGACAAAAATCGTTTTGACCCGAATTTATTCGTGACGAATCGCTATTAAAAACGGCTATTTCTGAGTCTACTAGAGCCTCAATAGAGTTGTAAACCATTCTGCCTTGCTGTGACACACATAGGACGCGTGCTGGGTTATTGAAATAATACTGTAAATAATTATCACATGCAGATTGGAGGCATCACTAATAGAATCGCAAAGCGGCACAATTGCAGAGAGTTGAGGTGGCATCACTATGAGGGGCCCCTATAGTGCCTGAAAAACACACCCTGGAGCTGGCAGCGCAGGAGCCCAAAAATTGAATGAATCACACCCTGGAGTTGCAAGCAACAGCAGCAGCAGCTGCAGGAGCCCAAACATTGCTTTAAAGAGACACTGGAGTTGGCTGCAGGAGCCCAAAAATTGAATGAATCACACCCTGGAGTTGCAAGCAGCAGTAGCCCAAAGATTGCTTTAAAGAGACACTGGATTTGGCTGCAGGAGCCCAAAAATTGGATGAATCACACCCTGGAATTGCAAGCAGCAGCAGGAGCCCAAACATAGCTTGAAAGAGACACTGGAGTTGGCAGCAGTAAAGCCCAAAAATCGGATGAATCACACCCTGGAGTTGCAAGCAGCAGCAGCAGCAGGAGCACAGACATTGCTTTAAAGAGACACTGGAGTTGGCAGCAGGAGCCCAAAAATTGGATGAATCACACCCTGGAGTTGCAAGCAGCAGCAGCAGGAGCCCAAACATAGCTTGAAAGAGACACTGGAGTTGGCTGCAGGAGCCCAAAAATTGAAAAATTCACACCCTGGAATTGCAAACAGCAGCAGGAGCCCAAACATAGCTTGAAAGAGACACTGGATTTGGCAGCAGAAGCCCCAAAATCGGATGAATCACACCCTGGAGTTGCAAGCAGCGGCAGCAGGAGCACAAACATTGCTTTAAAGAGACACTGGAGTTGGCAGCAGGAGCCCAAAAATTGGATGAATCACACCCTGGAGTTGCAAGCAGCAGCAGGAGCCCAAACATTGCTTGAAGGAGACACTGGAGTTGGCAGCAGGAGCCCAAAAACTGGATGAATCACACCCTGGAGTTGCAAGCAGCAGCAGCAGCAGGAGCCCAAACATAGCTTGAAAGAGACACTGGAGTTGGCAGCAGGAGCCAAGAAATTGGCTGAATCACACCCTGGAGTTGCAAGCAGCAGGAGCCCAAACATTACTTTAAAGAGACACTGGAGTTGGCTTCAGGAGCCAAAAAATTGAATGAATCACACCCTGGAGTTGCAAGCAGCAGCAGCAAGAGCACAAACATTGCGTTAAAGAGACACTGGAGTTGGCTGCAGGAGCCAAGAAATTGGCTGAATCACACCCTGGAGTTGCAAGCAGCAGGAGCCCAAACATTACTTTAAAGAGACACTGGAGTTGGCTTCAGGAGCCAAAAAAATGGATGAATCGCACCCTGGAGTTGCAAGCAGCAGCAGGGGCCCAAACATAGCTTGAAAGAGACACTGGAGTTGGCTTCAGGAGCCAAAAAATTGGATGAATCACACCCTGGAGTTGCAAGCAGCAGCAGGAGCCAAAACATAGCTTGAAAGAGACACTGGAGTTGGCAGCAGGAGCCCAAAAATTGGATGAATCACACCCTGGAGTTGCAAGCAGCAGCTGCAGCAGCAGCAGCCCAAACATAGCTTGAAAGAGACACTGGAGTTGGCAGAAGGAGCCCAAAAATAGGATGAATCACACCCTGGAGTTGCCAGCAGCAGGAGCCCAAACATAGCTTGAAAGAGACACTGGAGTTGGCAGCAAGAGCCCAAAAATTGGATGAATCACACCCTGGAGTTGCAAGCAGCAGCAGGAGCCCAAACATTGCTTGAAGGAGACACTGGAGTTGGCAGCAGGAGCCCAAAAACTGGATGAATCACACCCTGGAGTTGCATGCAGCAGCAGCAGGAGCCCAAACATAGCTTGAAAGAGACACTGGAGTTGGCAGCAGGAGCCCAAAAATTTGATGAATCACACCCTGGAGTTGCAAGCAGCAGCAGGAGCCCAAACATAGCTTGAAAGAGACACTGGAGTTGGCAGCAGGAGCCCAAAACATTGGATGAATCACACCCTGGAGTTGCAAGCAGCAGCAGCAAGAGCACAAACATTGCTTTAAAGAGACACTGGAGTTGGCTGCAGGAGCCAAGAAATTGGCTGAATCACACCCTGGAGTTGCAAGCAGCAGGAGCCCAAACATTACTTTAAAGAGACACTGGAGTTGGCTTCAGGAGCCAAAAAATTGGATGAATTGCACCCTGGAGTTGCAAGCAGCAGCAGGGGCCCAAACATAGCTTGAAAGAGACACTGGAGTTGGCTGCAGGAGCCAAAAAATTGGATGAATCACACCCTGGAGTTGCAAGCAGCAGCAGGAGCCCAAACATAGCTTGAAAGAGACACTGGAGTTGGCAGAAGGTTCCCAAAAATTGGATGAATCACACCCTGGAGTTGCAAGCAGCAGCAGGAACCAAAACATAGCTTGAAGGAGACACTGGAGTTAGCAGCAGGAGCCCAAAAATTGGATGAATCACACTCTGGAGTTGCAAGCAGCAGCAGGAGCCCAAACATTGCTTTAAAGAGACACTGGAGTTGGCAGCAGGAGCCCAAAAATTAGCTGAATTACACCCTGGAGTTGCAAGCAACAACAGCAGCTGCAGGAGCCCAAACATTGCTTTAAAGAGACACTGGAGTTGTCAGCAGCCGCAGCAGGAGCCCAAAAATTGACTGACACACCCTGGAGTTGGCAGCAGCAGCAGGAACCCAGAAATTGGCTGGAAGGCACCCTGAAGTTGGCAGCAGCAGGAGCACAAACATTAGCTGGAAGGCACACCCCGGAGTTGGCAGCAGCATAAGCAGGAGCCCAAACATTGCTTGAAAGACACCCTGGAGTTGGCAGCAGCAGCAGCAGGAGGCCAAAAATTGGCTGAAAGGCCCACCCTGAAGTTGGCATCAGCAGGAGCCCAAAAATTGGCCTAAAGACATAAATATGTTTTGCACCATTTGTGTAAAACGTGGCACCATGCTGAATCTAGTCGCATGCATCAGCCATTGGTGGGTGGAAATCCTGGCTGATCCATCCTTGATTCATGTTGACAAAGGTGAGTCTCTCCACATTTTTAGTTGACAGACGAGTTCTCCTCGCCATAACTATGGCCCCCGCCGCACTAAACACCTGCTCAGATGGAACGCTACTCGCCGGGCAGGGCAGCTTTTCCAGGGCAAACTCTGCTAGTTGCGGCCACAAGCCAAGTTTGGCTGCCCAGAAGTCCAGTGGATCCTCAAGGTATGACATGACCTGCTGGTTGAGGTCCTGCTCCAGGTCTTCCTGCTGCTCATGAGTAGCCTCACTATGCGGGTGTAGAAAGCTACTCATTAGCGACTGAAGACTGAGGCTGCTGCTGATTGAGTGCAGCTGCTGCTCCGGCCAACCCCCCCAGCAGCCGTGGCAGTGGAAGGTGAGCGCCAAGCTCCCCATAATCTACATGTGGCCATGTTACCCTCCTGCGGATGCTTCAGGAAAAACTGCCACACTGCCGAGTAGCTACTTTTCCCACCAACAGGCCGCACTGATTCACTGCTACTGTCGCCAACGCCAGGAACCCCTGCTCCACTACCTCCCGATAAGGTAGCCTGCCGCACAACTGGTGCTCTACCCCGGCCCCGGTGCCGTTTGGCTCCAGGCTTTACAATTGTGCCCCCATGCTGACTGCCAACCATGCTGCTAACACCTTGCTGCCTCATCTGCTGACTCCGGGGCAGTCTGCGCCCCTCTTATCCTGATGATGACGATGAAGCCACTTCATCACCCGGTTCCCAAGTGCGATCGGCTTCATCATCATCATCGTCATCACCGAGTTGTGGCTGCATGTCACTGATGTTCTCGGTTTCCTCAACAGTGTCTGGCGCAGGAGCTGGAACGCTCGCAACACCCACGACACTGTCCACATCACTATTTGTCTGCCTAGCTAAAGAAGCCACCTCCATTTCTTGGCTGGGCAGAAGCTGCCGACTGTTCTCTATTTGATCGTCCTCCTCACTAAAGAGTGGAGCTGAACCCAAAGCATAGGATATGTCGCTGGGGGAGGGAACGGCGTAGGACAGAGGCAATGGGAGGACAGGGACTGCTCTCGGGGCATGCCAACTCAGGGTTGTGTCAGAGGAACCTACCGACCCTAGACTGGGGGTCTCAGATGTAACTTGTGATGATGTGGATAACGGCAGATGCGTTACTGGTGGACACATGACCGCTAGCAGATACTGGCAGATCAGGTCTCTCACCGTGACTCCTGCTGCCACTCGCTCCTAGTCTTCTGTGATCTCTGAATCTTGGCCTCTGCCACTCCTCTTTGAACATCCTTGCACTTGTCTGCCTGACATTTTTATGCATTTGAAATGCGCAATAGGTACGATAAAAAATGTGTTTACTTTAAAAAGAAGAAGCTAAATAAAGTAAGAGACTGCTTCTCTGCACCAGATACTATGAAAATTGGCAATATGAGATACCCTGTGGCCTAGTGTTTTGGCAGCAGACCAAAAATGCAATACTTTGATTAAGCTGAGGAAGGCTCAACAAGCATATTTAGTATAACAGATAGGCTGCTAAGTGCAGGTTTGGGATGGCCTGCGGCCTGGTGTTTTTTTTTTTGTTAAAGGCAGACCAAAAACCAATTCAAAATGCAATACTTTGATTAAGCTGAGGAAGGATCAACAAGCGTATTTAGTATAACAGATAGGCTGCTAAGTGCAGGTTTGGGATGCCCTGCGGCCTAGTGCTTTTTTGTTAAAGGCAGACCAAAAACCAATTCAAAATGCAATACTTTGATTAAGCTGAGGAAGGATCAACAAGCGTATTTAGTATAACAGATAGGCTGCCTAATGCAGGTTTGGGATGCCCTGCGGCCTGGTGTTTTTTTTGTTAAAGGCAGACCAAAAACCAATTAAAAATGCAATACTTTGATTAAGCTGAGGAAGGATCAACAAGCATATTTAGTATAACAGATAGGCTGCCTAATGCAGGTTTGGGATACCCAGGTGGGCTGGTGTTTTTTTTGTTAAAGGCAGACCAAAAAATATTTAAACTAATCCAGTTATATATTATGATAAATGCTTGTGTATAACAGATAGGGTTAAATAAGCCACTGCATAGGTGGCATGCACAGTGGCAAGGCAGATTTACAGCACAAGAACTGAAATCGAATTGAAAACTGATCTGGCTAATGAAAAAAAAAAAATTTCACTGTCACTTCTAAGCTGTCCCTGGCTGGATGGTTCCGGGTTTTCCCTATCTTTCCCTGGCTCTGTCTACCTCTCTGTCTGCCTCTCTTACTCTCCCTACCTATCTCTAACTCTCTGTCCCTGTGTCTAACTAGCTGTGCTCTGAACGCAATGCAAGGCTGATATGCGCACAAGCAAGATGGCCGCCGCTTTATATAGCACGGTGACGTCACCGTGCTTCCTGGCTGCTGATAGGCTGCATGTGACTTACCCATGATACCTTGCCCCAGGGGGTATGTCTGGACATGTTCATCCACCATTTTAGAATGCCTGTAATTGAAATAAATGGAGTTTAAAGGAAAACTTCGATCGATCGAATCGCGGGGAAATTCGGATTCGTTCAGAATCGAATTTTCCATGAAATTCGGAACGAATCCGGGTTCGTCCGGATCGATTCGCTCATCCCTAGTGCTAGTAATGGTGATTATATCTGAGCATGTACTGTTGTAACATTGATGACCATCAGGCAATATACATATGTTTTTCCCCAGTCCAAGCATTCTCATATTTTGTACCGGTCTTTTATGTGGCATAGTATAAAATGCTTTAGAAAAGTCAAGATGTATGACATGACTCACTTTGATCTAGTCTTGAACTTACTTCCCCATAAAAGTGGATCAGGTTTGTCTGGCAGGAGAGATTCCTCATAAATCCATGCGGATAAGCAGTAACAATGTCGTTTTCACTGAGATACTCCTGGATAGCATCTCTTAAAAAACTTTTAAACAGCTTGCCCACCACAATAACAATGAATTGTCTATTACTGTATTAAATTTGGTTTTCCTTCCATGTCTTTCTACCCATACAGACTGCACATGTTCATTTTCCTCACTTATATTGGGGTCGATTCAGAGCCAGGTGAGAAAAAAGACTTCTTTTTTAGGAGAGAAAATTGTTATTCACTTTCATTGTCTACCTCGGGGCTGATTCAACAACCGGATGTATTTTTTCAATTTTCTCTCCTAAAAAAAGGGCGTGTTTTCTAACCTGACTCTGAATCAACCTCAAACTCCCACATTGTGAGTGTACAGGATTTTATAAAGCAGACTCTACCGCTTGCTGTTTTTAGGATACCTCCTAAATACCCCCCCTCGTGCTTAGTTTAAACACTTCTTGAATCTACCCTCCCCAAAAATAGATGTGTTTGAACCCAAACCCTTCCTTGTGAGTTAATTTTTTTCTTACCCCCCCCCCCTTAGAGCCCCCTAGGACTCTAGATGCCAAGAGGTAGCCTTTTCTTAGTAGTGTCACTTTAAAGAGAGACGCCAGAGAATTATGTAAATGGTACTTTTGCTGCTACTAAAAAAACAAACACAAGTAAAGGTGCTACAGAAAATGTGGATCCTAGAGAACCACAGTACCCCCAAATATTTTCTCTTTTTTATCATCTTTGTATTGTAGTCAGCTCTCCATACTGGATAAAGTAGCAGGGTGCACAAACCAATCATACAGACAAGGGGGTGACCTCTGCAGTTGCCCAGACTATTAACACTGTATTGGTTGTATAGTTACCAGCATATGGGCCCCAGCTTTTCTCTGATTGAATGATTCAGCAACACACACAGTAAAGAGGAGGGGCTCTTAGTTCATGTTCAGTTAAAGGTTTCCAATAAAACAAAAACAAGAGAGGGACTCGATGGAGCTCTGCTTTATGAAGGGTTACTTCTGTATCGTGTTGAGAACAGATTTTCTAGAATGAATTAACAGATCTGGTCAGTGATGCAGGTCAAATTTTAGGGTGGAGCCCCAATGGAAATATGATTGAACAAAGGTTCATTTAAAATATGGGCCATCATCACCTGGCTGATAAGTATTTTTTCTATTCAATTATTTTTATTGGAAAATATGCAAGTACAAAATAGCATCCCCTTTATCAGACATTGGACGTTCATGTACAACATGACCCACAGGTATATAATCATCTTTTCCTTTTCTTAAACATTAACCATAATTATTTTTCTGAAGCTAATGTCACATCATCACAACCTCCATCTCGTTCCTCTGCACTCCCCTGCTCGCACAATAGCCAGATAAACAAAACTTCCCACCACGGGGATGATATAGGCTAAAATGACAAGGAGAAAAGGGAAGGGGAAGATACATAAAAAAAAAAGAAAAAAAAGGGGGGGGGGGATATAGTGGGAAATAACAGGTGGTATAGAATACAAAGCACTATAATTCACACTACTAACAAGTTAGCATCAAAATCTGCTGGTAAGTATTCATCTACCCACGGGGCCCACACCTCTCGAAATCCCTCCAGACTCCCGTTATTCATCTTCTCCATGGCCATAATATAATTAACCCTGTATTTTCTCCAAAGATCAAGTTCTGCTTCCTTCAGGCACTAACAATGACCATTTTCGCTCTCGTCAAGACATGAAATAACAGTTTCTGCGCTGCAGTATTATTTCTAATGGACTCAATAAAGTCTACTTTTGTCCCCATATCTATACCAATGACTTCAAAAATGTTTGTGCAAATGGCTCCACCCCCTGGGCGAACAGGAATGGTGACAGTGGGCAGCCCTGTCTCCTTCCTTTTTCCAACGGGAAGGTGTAGGACCTGTACCCACAATACTTTACAAATGCCACCGGGGTGATAAGTATGTTTTTAATCATTAGTTACTCCTGTTAATATTGTTGTAGTCAACATAACTACAAAGTACAATAATCCTAAATTTAATAAATAATTCTAGGAATTTAAATAACCGGTAATTCAAAAATACATGTGGTACATTACAAAAGTGAAACTAGCCATGACTAGTCCAGGCTCCTCTTCTCAGTATAAAAGCTGCTCCCGACAGTTTGGTCAGCAGTTCCTGGCCGGGGGCCAGGATCAAAGAAGGGGAAACTTTGTTCCTCTCTATTCCAAATGCCGGCAATGTACACCCCAATGGCAAAATTGTCATTGTTCATATTTTGTTCTGTGCCCCATGGGCACCCCAATTTGGGATGCCCTGCTGCACAAAGTCCTCCAGTTCTCCCAGTAAAACTTGACCCTTCCAGGACCCATGGTGCCATCCCTTTTGTCATTCAGCTATATGCTCTGCCCTTCTGCAATGAGGAGTGAGAGTGCCGCATCACGCATCTTTGGGCTGTGCTTTCATTCCCCATTGCAGAAGATCAGAGCCATTTGTTGAATAACAATAGCATGGCAAAGGGTCAAAGGTCCTTCTGGGTTTTGATCTGCTTTAAAAAAAAAGCTTCTACCTGCTAGCTATTCAAGGGATAATAAGAAATAATCCTCATTATATTTACAAGTACATGTTCGATATTACATGTACTTATTTTGCAGGCAATCCAAACAATTCTGGAGAGGCTGAGTTTAGAGAGGCAGTCAGCATACATATATTTAAGAAGTGCACTGTTTTGCTGCCCGTTTTGGAGCGCCCACATCTCTTTCTTTTTTGGCGCTACTATTTTGACAGAATGGTGCTTAACGTCACAGCGCCTGATGTTAGCTAATTACCTTTTATTTTTTGCACTATGTATTGACTGGCCAGCGCATTTTGGACCCAAATGCCATTTATCATTACACCAGTGAGCACCTCCATCTTTTAAGTGCTTCATGCCATATTTATTAATTTTTGGCATGCTGAAAAGATTGGTGATGTATTTTACCAGTGCTGGTCAGCTTTTCATCATTACACTTAGAGGATATCCCTGCTTGGGGACAAAGGGGGGGGGGGGGTTTAGGCTGCGTTTTAGTTGTTGTCCAAATTACACATTGGTAATCAAAAGAAGCCATGAAAAATAAATTTAGAAGTAAAAAATAGAATGAAATTTGGGGACATGTAGGTCCTGCGTTTACATTATTGACTCAAAATGCAAGTTCAGTACAAAAAAAATCCCAAATTATCTGGATAATCCTGGCCACTAGGCTTGACGTGTTTATTGGTAATTAGCTTAAGCAGTCTGGCAGCCAAATTTATTACTAGAACCACTCAGCACCACTTTTACCACTCACAAGAGGCTCAGATGGCACCCAAAGCCACCATGCCGCAAACAGGCAAATGGTGCTGTTGGTCGTCGGCACTGCAACCAAAGTGACACTGTCCTTTATTTTGTTGGTTTGATAAATGTAATGTGCGATTGGCACTCTTGGCTTGGGATCCCTGTTTACCTCTGTGCCTCTGCTTTTGAATGCTGCTTTGGTTGTTGCAGCGTTATTTAGCCAAACCAATGCAGAATACATCACAGACCCACGAGTTACACACAACTTGCTTTATTTTTGCAAAGATCCCAAATGTAAATCAAAGAAAGGAGTTGAATCAACAGCAAAACAATAACAAACTGTGCTTCTGACATCTTTACAGTGCCTTTAATGGCAAAAAAATGTTAGTTTGTGTAAAGTGTTTCTTTTTCACTCACTTTCACTGTCTATGGGTCGGCTAACTCTCTGTTGGTCTTCTATTGTTTCCTGCTTGTCTGCATTTTAGGAAGTGTTGTCTGCACTTTTTAACTATGCTTTATTTGGGTCCCCAAATCTCCCTGCTGTTCCTAGGGCATGAATCAAATCACAGTTTGTGTCACCTCAAAAAATGAAGTAATCATTTGTGTCCACGGGGCAAAGCCACTCTGTGTGTCTTCGGCAGTGTCTGCGGGCATGTCTGGAACTTCAGGCAGCAGTTGCGTTTCCTCTGGCTCTTGCAATGTGGTATGCAGTGATTGTGTAGCACACAGCAAGCCAGGATGATCTTTGACACCTGCTTTGAGCTGTACAGCATCTCCTCTCCTGGGCAGGCAAAATATAGGAAGCATGCTTTAGGCAGGCCAATGGTTCTTTCCACAATGCAGCTGGTCAAGTGTTTTTGGGGCTTACAATTTGCCTCCTTAATTACCTAGTAGCCAATCTGAAAGCATTTCTTGATTCTCAAATTTCCTGGCCTTGGCACACATAGGAATCATGGCAGGAGCCGCCAAGAACTCCAACCTCATTGCACGCATCTCTTGATCGCACACAACTATCGCATTCATAGAATGGAAGCCTTTCCAGTTGAGGTAGTGCAGCTCTCGTGCTCGAGGGGGGCGGAAGGGAATATGGGTTCCTTCAATGCACTTGAGCACATTGGGAATCCCCATGTGGTAAAATGCAAGTTTGATGCATTGGACCTTTTCCTCAACTCCAGAAATCTGATGTAGGTGGGAATGAGGTCACATATGGCCAGGATGACATCATGAAAGATGCAGCACATGGTGGGCTGGCTTATGCTGCTTAAGAGAGCCGCAGTGGCTTGAAATTTGCCCCTCAGGATGTCAGGATGTTCAATGAGGCACAAAGGCATACTATGCCGGGTACAGCCTTGCTGCGGCCAGTGGCTTGGTCAGTTCTGTGGTGGATTTGTTGGTTTAGTGACATAAGTAGGGATGAGCGAATCGATCCGGACGAACCCGGATTCGTTCCGAATTTCATGAAAAATTCGATTCTGAACGAATCCGAATTTACCCACGATTCGATCGATCGAAGTTTTCCTTTAAACTCCATTTATTTCAATTACAGGCATTCTAAAATGGTGGAAACACATGTCCGGACATATCCCCTGGGGCAAGGTATCATGGGAAGGTCACATGCAGCCTATCAGCAGCCAGGAGCCCCGGTGACGTCACAGCGCTATATAAAGCGGCGGCCATCTTGCTTGTGCGCATTTCAGACTTGCATTCGTGAGACAAGGGTGGTTGCTGGCTGGCTGCAGACAGGGACAGACAGTTAGCGATAGGTAGGGAGATTTACAGATAGGTAGGGAGTGGTAGACAGAGCCAGGGAACGAGGTTTAAAACCGGAACAATCCAGCAGCATACAAGTCACATTGACAGGGTGCCTAGTGCTGGCTATGATTCATAATTACTGGGTTACTGTTAATATATGTGGTTTGGTTTAAATACAGCTGCACACTGTGCATGCAATGCACATGCTATTTAACCCTATCTGTTAAACAAAAGGATTTCTCATACTTGGATTATAGTTAATACTTTTTTCTCATCTTAAAATACATTACGCCACACTGGCATCCCAAGGCACATGCTATTTAACCCTATCTGTTAAACAAAAGGATTTCTCATACTTGGATTATAGTTAATACTTTTTGCTCAGCTTAAAATACATTACGCCACACTGGCATCCCAAGGCACATGCTATTTAACCCTATCTGTTAAACAAAAAGATTTCTCATACTTGGATTATAGTTAATACTTTTTGCTCAGCTAAAAATACATTACGCCACACTGGCATCCCAAGGCACATGCTATTTTAACCCTATCTGTTAACCAAAAGTATTTCTCATACTTGGATTATAGTTAATAATTTTTGTTCAGCTTAAAATATATTACGCCACACTGGCATCCCAAGGCACATGCTATTTAACCCTATCTGCTAAAAGCATTTCTCATACTTGGATTATTGTTACTTTTTGTTCAGCTTAAAATACATTACGCCACACTGGCATCCCAAGGCACATGCTATTTAACCCTATATGTTAAACAAAAGGATTTCTCATACTTGGATTATATTTAATACTTTTTGCTCAGCTTAAAATACATTACGCCACACTGGCATGCCAAGGCACATGCTATTTAACCCTATCTGCTAAAAGCATTTCTCATACTTGGATTATTGCTACTTTTTGTTCAGCTTAAAATACATTACGCCACACTGGCATCCGAAGGCACATGCTATTTAACCCTATCTGTTAAACAAAAGGATTTCTCATACTTGGATTATAGTTAATAATTTTTGTTCAGCTTAAAATATATTACTCCACACTGGCATCCCAAGGCACATGCTATTTAACCCTATCTGCTAAAAGCATTTCTCATACTTGGATTATTGTTACTTTTTGTTCAGCTTAAAATACATTACATCACACTGGCATCCCAAGGCACATGCTATTTAACCCTATCTGCTAAAAGCATTTCTCATACTTGGATTATTGTTACTTTTTGTTCAGCTTAAAATACATTACGCCACACTGGGATCCCAAGGCACATGCTATTTAACCCTATCTGTTAAACAAAAGGATTTCTCATACTTGGATTATAGTTAATACTTTTTGCTCAGCTTAAAATACATTACGCCACACTGGCATCCCAAGGCACATGCTATTTAACCCTATCTGTTAAACAAAAGGATTTCTCATACTTGGATTATAGTTAATACTTTTTGCTCAGCTTAAAATACATTACGCCACACTGGCATCCCAAGGCACATGCTATTTTAACCCTATCTGGTATACAACATAAGCGTTGATCAGCATCAGCTGCTTTATTAAGCTACTTCAGTTTGCACTTGTTTTTGACTGCTTTTAATAAACCAGGCAGCAGGGCACCCCAAAGCTGCACCTTGCACCCTATCTGGTATACAACATAAGCGTTGATCAGCATCAGCTGCTTTATTAAGCTACTTCAGTTTGCACTTGTTTTTGACTGCTTTTAATAAACCAGGCAGCAGGGCACCCCAAAGCTGCACCTTGCACCCTATCTGGTATACAACATAAGCGTTGATCAGCATCAGCTGCTTTATTAAGCTACTTCAGTTTGCACTTGTTTTTGACTGTTTTCAATAAACCAGGCCGCAGGGCACCCCAAAGCTGCACCTTGCACCCTATCTGGTATACAACATAAGCGTTGATCAGCATCAGCTGCTTTATTAAGCTACTTCAGTTTGCACTTGTTTTTGACTGTTTTTAATAAACCAGGCCGCAGGGCACCCCCCAAAACTGCACCTCGCACCCTATCTGGTATACAACATAAGCGTTGATCAGCATCAGCTGCTTTATTAAGCTACTTCAGTTTGCACTTGTTTTTGACTGTTTTCAATAAACCAGGCCGCAGGGCACCCCCCAAAACTGCACCTTGCACCCTATCTGGTATACAACATAAGCGTTGATCAGCATCAGCTGCTTTATTAAGCTACTTCAGTTTGCACTTGTTTTTGACTGCTTTTAATAAACCAGGCCGCAGGGCACCCCAAAGCTGCACCTTGCACCCTATCTGGTATACAACATAAGCGTTGATCAGCATCAGCTGCTTTATTAAGCTACTTTAGTTTGCGCTTGTTTTTTACTGCTTTTAATAAACCAGGCCGCAGGGCACACCAAAGCAGTACCTTGCACCCAATCTGGTATACAACATAAGCGTTGATCAGCATCAGCTGCTTTATTAAGCTACTTCAGTTTGCACTTGTTTTTGACTGTTTTCAATAAACCAGGCCGCAGGGCACCCCAAAGCTGCACCTTGCACCGTATCTGGTATACAACATAAGCGTTGATCAGCATCAGCTGCTTTATTAAGCTACTTCAGTTTGCACTTGTTTTTGACTGTTTTCAATAAACCAGGCCACAGGGCACCCCCCAAAACTGCACCTTGCACCCTATCTGGTATACAACATAAGCGTTGATCAGCATCAGCTGCTTTATTAAGCTACTTCATTTTGCACTTGTTTTTGACTGCTTTAAATAAACCAGGCCGCAGGGCACCCCAAATCTGCACCTTGCACCCTATCTGGTATACAACATAAGCGTTGATCAGCATCAGCTGCTTTATTAAGCTACTTCAGTTTGCACTTGTTTTTGACTGTTTTCAATAAACCAGGCCGCAGGGCACCCCCCAAAACTGCACCTTGCACCCTATCTGGTATACAACATAAGCGTTGATCAGCATCAGCTGCTTTTTTAAGCTACTTCATTTTGCACTTGTTTTTGACTGCTTTAAATAAACCAGGCCGCAGGGCACCCCAAATCTGCACCTTGCACCCTATCTGGTATACAACATAAGCGTTGATCAGCATCAGCTGCTTTATTAAGCTACTTCAGTTTGCACTTGTTTTTGACTGTTTTCAATAAACCAGGCCGCGGGGCACCCCAAAGCTGCACCTTGCACCCTATCTGGTATACAACATAAGCATTGATCAGCATCAGCTGCTTTATTAAGCTACTTCAGTTTGCACTTGTTTTTGACTGTTTTCAATAAACCAGGCCGCAGGGCACCCCAAAGCTGCACCTTGCACCCTATCTGGTATACAACATAAGCATTGATCAGCATCAGCTGCTTTATTAAGCTACTTCAGTTTGCACTTGTTTTTGACTGTTTTCAATAAACCAGGCCGCAGGGCACCCCAAAGCTGCACCTTGCACCCTATCTGTTTATACTAAATAAGCAAATACATGTCAGGCAGACAAGTGCCAGGATGTTCAAAGAGGAGTGGCAGAGGCCAAGATTCAGCAGGCAGAGGTCACAGCAGACTAGGGGCGAGTGGCAGCAGGAGTCAAGGTGAGAGACCTGATCTGCCAGTATCTGCTAGCGGTCGTGTCTCCACCAGTAACACATCTGCCATGGTAGATTGGTTAACGCGCTCATCAACATCATCACAAATTACGTCTGAGACCCCCAGTCTAGGGTCGGTAGGTTCCTCTGACACAACCCTGAGTTGGCATGCCCCGAGAGCAGTCCCTGTCCTCCCATTGCCTCTGTCCTACGCCGTTCCCTCCCCCAGCGACGTATCCTATGCTTTGGGTTCAGCTCCACTTTTTAGTGAGGAGGACGATCAGATAGAGGACAGTCAGCAGCTACTGCCCAGCCAAGAAATGGAGGTGGCTTCTTTAGCTAGGCAGACAAATAGTTATGTGGACAGTGTCGTGGGTGTTGCGAGTGTTCCAGCTCCTGCGCCAGACACTGTTGAGGAATCCGCGAACATCAGTGACGTACAGCCACAACTCGGTGATGATGATGATGATGATGATGAGGAAGCCGGGTGATGATGGGGCTTCATCGTCATCATCAGGAGAAGAGGGGCGCAGGTTGCCCCGGAGTCAGCAGCTCAGGCAGCAAGGTGTTAGCAGCATGGTTGGCAGTCAGCATGGGGGCACAATTGAAAAGCCTGGAGCCAAACGGGGCCGGGGCCGGGGTAGAGCATCTGCTGCGCGACAGGTTACCTTATCGGGAGGAAGTGGAGCAGTGGTTCCTGGAGTTGGCGACAATAGCAGCGAATCAGTGAGGCCTGTTGGTGGGAAAAGTAGCTACTCGGCAGTGTGGCAGTTTTTCCTGAAGCATCCGCAGGAGGGTAACATGGCCACATGCAAGATATGTAGGCAGAAGGTGAAGCGTGGCCAGGGCCCAAATGTTGGCACCACGGCCCTACATCAACATATGATGCGTCACGATAAAGCAACCTGGGAGAACCGAGGCTCCCAAGGGGTGGTCCAGTCTGCTTCCTCACCAAGTGGCACGCTGCTCCCAATTTCTGCCAGCCAAGGCTCCAGCACCTCAGCCGAATCAGCTGTGCGTCATACCCATCCTCTGTCGCTCCTGCTCCTCCTCCAAGTCATGCATCCCGCCAGCAATCCATCAGCGAAGCCATGTCCAAGAGACAGCAGTATGCGCCCACTCATCCTACGGCGCAGAAGCTGAATGTGCTCCTGTCCAAGTTGCTGGTGCTGCAGTCGCTCCCTTTTCAGGTGGTGGACTCTGCATCTTTCAGAGAACTGATGGCTTGTGCCGAGCCGAGGTGCAGAGTCCCAAGCCGTCATTTCTTTGCCAAGAAGGCAGTACCAGCGCTGCACACTTTTGTTGAACAGAAGGTGGGCCAGTCCTTGAGTCTGTCGGTGTGTAGCAAAGTGCATGGCAGCGCCGACGTCTGGAGCTGTAACTACGGTCAGGGACAGTACATGTCATTTACGGCCCACTGGGTGAATGTGGTCCCTTTGCAGCAGCAGCAACTTGGACAGGTCACGCCGCTTCGGCCTCCGCACTCCCTGCCCGTTGGGCCTGTGACACTGTGCGACTCAGCCTCCTCATCCTCCGCCATCTCCTCACCCTCCACTGTAGGCTCAAGTCTCAGTGCCCCTCCAGTCTACCATGTGTGCAGGGCACAGAGGTGTCACGCAGTGCTTCACATGATTTGTCTTGGCGAACGGAGTCACACAGGGGAGGAACTGCTTAAATTTATTCATCAGGAAATCCAAACATGGCTTACTCCAAGAAAACTTAAAATGGGAATCATGGTTACTGACAATGGGAAGAACATTTTGTCTGCGCTGCGCCAAGGAAGCCTGACCCATGCCCCCTGCATGGCTCACGTCTTCAATCTGGTTGTCAAGCGGTTTCTGAAGTGTTCCCCCCATATGCAAGACATCCTAACAACTTCAAGGAAACTTTGCATGCACTTCAGCCACTCATACACCGCCAAACACACCCTTCTTGAGCTACAGCGTCAGAACGGTATCCCCCAACATAGTCTGATTTGCGATGTTTCCACCCGTTTGAATTCCACCCTTCACATGTTGGACCGATTATATGAACAGAGAAAAGCCATCACGGATTTCCTGATGATCCAAGCGGATAGGGGGACTCCCCTGTGTAACTTCAATGTCAACCAGTGGCAGCTTATACGTGACACCTGCCGTTTGCTCAGGCCCTTTGAGGAAGCCACTTTATTTGTCAGTCGGCAGGATTACGGGATGAACGACGTGATTCCACTGCTTCATGTACTACAGCACATGTTGGAAACCATGGCTGGTCAGGGCACTGGAAACATGGCGTCTACATCTTACGGCCACATGAACCCCGTTGGAGCTGAACTGGAGGAGAAGGAGGAAGAGGAGGAGGAGTTGCCCAGCGAAACACAGTTTAGGCTTGGCGAAATGGCTGGTTTATCTAGTCAGCGGACAGGAGAGGAGGAGCAGGAGCAGCCAGAGTAGCTAGAGGGTTTTGAGGAAGGCGAGACAGAGGACCTGGACACACTGTGGCAGTGTGCAGTGGAGATGGAGACAGGTAGTCCATCCGAGTCACTTGCGCAAATGGCAGGAACCATGCTCACGTGCTTGCGTAGTGACCCCAGAATTGTTTCCATTTGTTGGCGGGATGCTGTCCACCTTATTGGACCCTCGCTTCCGATACAAAATGGGGGCATTTTTTAAACCCGCCGAGAGGGAGGACAAACTGAACTACTACAAAGACATTCTACGTAGGCAGTTGGCCGATGCCTATCTGCGCCATGGTCCATACTCTCGCAGGTCTGACTCGGGGGGACCTCTGTGCTCACCTTCCACTGCCATGGCTGCTGGGGGGGTTGGCAGGAGCAGCAGCAGCAGCAGCAGCTCCATCAGCAGCAGCCTCAGTCTTCAGTCGCTAATGAGTAGCTTTCTACACCCGCGTAGTGAGGCTACTCATGAGCAACAGGAAGACCTGGAGCAGGACCTCAACCAGCAGGACATGTCATACCTTGACATGACCATGCCAACACACCTTGAGGATCCACTGGACTTCTGGGCACCCAAACTTGATTTGTGGCCACAACTAGCAGAGTTTGCCCTGGAAAAGCTGTCCTGCCCGGCCAGTAGCGTGCCATCTGAGCGGGTGTTTAGTGCGGCAGGGGGGCCATAGTTACGGCGAGGAGAACTCGTCTGTCAACTAAAAATGTGGAGAGACTCACCTTTGTCAAAATGAATCAGGGATGGATCAGCCAGGATTTCCACCCACCAATGCCTGATGCATGCGACTAGATTCAGCATGGTGCCACGTTTTACACTTTCCAAATGGTGCAAAACATATTTATGTCTATAGGCCAATTTTTGGGCTCCTGCTGATGCCAACTTCAGGGTGTGCCTTCCAACCAATTTTTGGCCTCCTGCTGATGCCAACTTCAGGGTGTGCCTTTCAGCCAATGTTTGGGCTCCTGCTGCTGCTGCTTGCAACTCCAGGGTGTGATTTATCCAATTTTTGGGCTCCTGAAGCCAACTCCAGTGTCTCTTTAAAGTAATGTTTGGGCTCCTGCTGCTGCTGCTTGCAACTCCAAGGTGTGATTCATCCAATTTTTGGGCTCCTGCTGCTTGCAACTCCAGGGTCTCTCTAAGCCAATTTTTGAAATTTTGGCCTCCTGCTGCTGCTGCTGCCAACTCCAGGGTGTCTTTCAAGCTATGTTTGGGCTCCTGCTTATGCTGCTGCCAACTCCAGGGTGTGCCTTCCAGCTAATGTATGTGCTCCTGCTGCTGCCAACTTCAGGGTGCCTTCCAGCCAATTTCTAGGTTCCTGCTGCTGCTGCTGCAAACTCCAGGGTGTGTCAGTCAATTTTTGGGCTCCTGCTGCCAACTCCAGTGTCTCTTTAACCCTTTAACCGCCAGCCTACCTTGAGATTTTGTCACCCTTTGTTGCCAGACCATTTTGCACTATTTTGCGCTCCCCATGTTCAACTGTGATTTTTGAAGGGATTTCCAGGGATTTCCCAGGAAAGTGATATATTGTTTTTTTCAGCGGAGCCTGGGCTTTAACATGAAATGTCTTGTTTGTCATTTTCTAAGTGTATTCTCAATATTTTTGGGTGAAAATTGTGCAAAAAAAATAAAAAAAAAACAATTTTTTACAATTTGTAGTGTTTTTTTGTAATAAAAAATTTAAGTTTGTCAATAAAATCTTATTGCGTGTGAAACCCCAATTTCTCCCGGTTACAGCGGTACCACATATGTATTGGTAGACACCCTTTCCTGCCCAGGAGACTCCCCCAAACTGAAACAACGCTTTAGGAGATTTTCAGATAAAATACAACTATGCTTTGCAATATGCGCACCTTGCAGTTTTTCAAGAAAAACAACCCTTTACATTTGAAATACCCCCAACAAACTATATATTCCCTAGAAGTATACACCTCAGGCTTTCTAGGCGTACCAGGCTTGTTGACATGGGTGCAGTTTTCTGGAAGTAATCCCTCAATGTATTCTTTGGTTGCACAGGGTTTCCCTAAAAATGAATAAAAAAGCAGAATCAAAACCACATTTTCCTAAAAAAACCTATATGCAAACCAGAAAAAAACAGAAAATCCGAAAAAGCAACATCCCCCAAACAGAATGATACCCAACATGCATAGGTTCTGTCAAGGAAAGAGTTGCCAAACACACCAAAGTAAAGCATGCGCATAACGGTAATTTTACTTCAGATATTCAGCTCTGCAGACAAAGTGCGCACCTTGTGCTTTTTCTACCAAACCAACCCTTTACATTTGGAATATCCCCCATAAACCATATATTCTCTGAAAGTACACATGTTAAGCTTTCTAAGCGTACCCAGCTTGTTGTAGTGGGCTTATCTTTCTGGAAGTAATATCTCGAAGAATTCATAGGTTGCACAGGATTTCACAAAAAAATGTATAAAAAAGCAGAATAAAAAACACATTTTCCTAAAATATCAATATGCAAATAAGAAAAAACAAGCTAAATCTGAAAGTGCAAGGTCCCCCGAGCAGAACAATACCCAACATGCATAGGTACCTGTAACCTTTTGACTGCCAGTCTACTTGAGATTTTGTCACCCTCTCCTGACAGGATATTTTTCACCATTTTGCGTGATGTTTAACTGTGATTTTTGCAGGAATTTCCAAGAAAATTGCATATTTTCTTTTTGTGGCAGAGTTTAGGCTTTAACATGAAATGTCTTGTTTGTATTTTTTCTACTTTTTTAAATATTTTCAAATAAATAAATAAATAAAAAAATAAAAAAATATATATTTTTTAAATTGTCTCCTTTATTTTAAACAAAAACATTTATTTTATTAAAGAAAGCCATATTGCATGTGAAAGCCCCATTTCTCCCGATTACAATGATACCACATATGTATCGGTAGCCCCCCGTTCCTGTCCAGGTGATCCCATAAACTGAAAAGAGCACTTTATAACATTTACAAATAAAATACAACTACTATCCACATAATAAAGGGTTAAATAAAAAAAAATTGGTGTGGGGTCCCCCTTCACAGGGGGGGGGGCACCATTTCTTGGGGGATTTACCAGTTCACAAAGGGTTAAAAGTAAAAAAAAAAAAAACACACACACACAGAGACACACTTAAAAAAAAACTTTATTAAAAAAATATATTTTTTTAATTATTTTTTGTAATACTTACCTCCCATCCATCCCTGTGTCCCACGCTGATCACTTAGGCTTCTGCTCTCCTGCTGGGTTACAGGTAACAAAGGGTTAATTAAAAAAAAATGGCATAGGGTCCCCCCTCAAAGGGGACCCCATTTTATTTTTGGGATTTTTAAGGGTTAAAACCCTTAAAAATCCCCCCAAAAAATGGCGTAAGTTCCCCCTACCCAGCATAACCAGCCTGTGACCCGCTATGGGGGCTTGTAGAACAGGGCGCAGGGGCCAGCTTTAGTGGCCCCTGGCCCTGCGGCTACAAGCCGTCATAGCCTAGGGCCACGGCTCTTCTGCCCCCCCTGGGCTTTGGGGAGGCAGGTAATTTGGGGGGCCAGGGGTTAATGGCAAGTCACCCGCTAGCGCAGGTGACTTGCCAGACCCCCGAGCCCTGTGAACTGGTATAAGGGGTCACATGGACCCCTTACCAGTTCACAAAGGGTTAAAAGGTAAAAAAAAAAGACAAGACACGTTGTTGAAAATAAGTTTATTAAAAAAAAAAAAAAACTTTTACTTTACTCACCTCCGATCTTCATCTTCTGTGTCCCGCGGCGAGATGCTGTCAGTGACGGCTGGGCAGAGAAGGGGGGAGGCAGGCGATCGGAGGATCGCCTACCTCCCTCCTTCCCCGCCCAGCCGTCACCGGCATCTGAGAGTTGAACTGCCGGGTGCCCCGATGACACCCGGCGGTGACGTCATCTGGCCCCGCCCCGTGACGTCACCAAGATGGCGGCCGCCATCGGAAGACAGCAAGGGAGGAGGGCTGTTATGCCCCCTCCAGAAGACGGAAGAGCGGGGAGGGCCCCCCCCCCCCGTGAAGAGGAGAGCCTGCGGGAGCCGGCGGGGACAAAGGTAGGTAACTGTCATTTTTTTTTTTTTTTTTTTATGACAGGAAATCGGGCGGCTGCCTGTTCCGGGCCCTCCCCTGCAGCCGGAGGAGCCCCGATGGGCAATCGGAGCCCCTCTGGCTGAAGAGGAGACCCGACCGGATCGAACGAGGGGTCAGGTAAGTGTCTTTTATTTTTACTTTTTTTTTTTTTTATGGGGAAAGTCAGACACGTAAATTTTACGTGGCTGGCGTTTAACTGTTGGAGAGGCAGCCACGTAAAATTACGTGGCTGGCGTTTAAAGGGTTAAAGTAATGTTCGAGCTCCTGCTGCTGCTTGCAACTCCAGGGTGTGATTCATCCAATTTTTGGGCTCCTGCTGCCAACTCCAGTGTCTCTTTAAAGTAATGTTTGGGCTGCTGCTGCTTGCAACTCCAGGGTGTGATTCATCCAATTTTTGGGCTCCTGCTGCCAACTCCAGTGTCTCTTTAAAGTAATGTTCGGGCTCCTGCTGCTGCTTGCAACTCCAGGGTGTGATTCATCCAATTTTTGGGCTCCTGCTGCCAACTCCAGTGTCTCTTTAAAGTAATGTTTGGGCTGCTGCTGCTGCTGCTTGCAACTCCAGGGTGTGATTCATCCAATTTTTGGGCTCCTGCTGCCAACTCAAGTGTCTCTTTAAAGCAATGTTTGGGCTGCTGCTGCTGCTTGCAACTCCAGGGTGTGATTCATCCAATTTTTGGGCTCCTGCTGCCAACTCCAGTGTCTCTTTCAGCCAATGTTGGGCTCCTGCTGCTTGCAACTCCAGGGTGTGATTCATCCATTTTTTGGGCTCCTGCTGCCAACTCCAGTGTCTCTTTAAAGCAATGTTTGGGCTGCTGCTGCAGCTGCTTGCAACTCCAGGGTGTGATTCATCCAATTTTTGGGCTCCTGCTGCCAACTCCAGTGTTTCTTTAAAGTAATGTTTGGGCTCCTGCTGCTGCTGCTGCTGCTTGCAACTCCAGGGTGTGATTCATCCAATTTTGGGGCTCCTGCTGCCAACTCCAGTGTCTCTTTCAAGCTATGTTTGGGCTGCTGCTGCTGCTGCTTGCAAAACCAGGGTGTGATTCATCCAATTTTTGGGCTCCTGCTGCCAACTCCAGTGTTTCTTTAAAGTAATGTTTGGGCTCCTGCTGCTGCTGCTGCTGCTTGCAACTCCAGGGTGTGATTCATCTGATTTTTGGGCTCCTGCTGCCAACTCCAGTGTCTCTTTCAAGTAATGTTTGGGCTCCTGCTGCTGCTGCTTGCAACTCCAGGGTGTGATTCATCCAATTTTTGGGCTCCTGCTGCCAACTCCAGTGTCTCTTTAAAGTAATGTTTGGGCTGCTGCTGCTGCTGCTGCTTGCAACTCCAGGGTGTGATTCATCCAATTTTTGGGCTCCTGAAGCCAATTCCAGTGTCTCTTTAAAGTAATGTTTGGGCTGCTGCTGCTTGCAACTCCAGGGTGTGATTCATCCAATTTTTGGGCTCCTGCTGCCAACTCCAGTGTCTCTTTCAGCCAATGTTGGGCTCCTGCTGCTGCTTGCAACTCCAGGGTGTGATTCATCCAATTTTTGGGCTCCTGCTGCCAACTCCGGTGTCTCTTTAAAGTAATGTTTGGGCTGCTGCTGCTGCTGCTTGCAACTCCAGGGTGTGATTCATCCAATTTTTGGGCTCCTGAAGCCAACTCCAGTGTCTCTTTAAAGTAATGTTTGGTATCCTGCTGCTGCTTGCAACTTCAGGGTGTGATTCATCCAATTTTTGGGCTCCTGCTGCCAACTCCAGTGTCTCTTTAAAGTAATGTTTGGGCTGCTGCTGCTGCTGCTTGCAACTCCAGGGTGTGATTCATCCAATTTTTGGGCTCCTGAAGCCAACTCCAGTGTCTCTTTAAAGTAATGTTCGGGCTCCTGCTGCTGCTTGCAACTACAGGGTGTGATTCATCCAATTTTTGGGCTCCTGCTGCCAACTCCAGTGTCTCTTTAAAGTAATGTTTGGGCTCTGGCTGCTGCTGCTTGCAACTCCAGGGTGTGATTCATCCAATTTTTGGGCTTCTGAAGCCAACTCCAGTGTATCTTTAAAGTAATGTTTGGGCTGCTGCTTGAAACTCCAGGGTGTGATTCATACAATTTTTGGGCTCCTGCTGCCAACTCCATTGTCTCTTTCAGCCAACGTTGGGCTCCTGCTGCTGCTTGCAACTCCAGGGTGTGATTCATCCAATTTTTGGTCTCCTGCTGCCAACTCCAGTGTCTCTTTCAGCCAATGTTGGGATCCTGCTGCTGCTTGCAACTCCAGGGTGTGATTCATCCATTTTTTGGGCTCCTGCTACCAACTCCAGTGTCTCTTTCAAGCTATGTTTGGGCTGCTGCTGCTTGCAACTCCAGGGTGTGATTCATCCAATTTTGGGGCTCCTGCTGCCAACTCCAGTGTCTCTTTAAAGTAATGTTTGGGCTCCTGCTGCTGCTGCTTGCAACTCCAGGGTGTGATTCATCCAATTTTTGGGCTCCTGCTGCCAACTGCAGTGTCTCTTTCAAGCTATGTTTGGGTTCCTGCTGCTGCTGCTTGCAACTCCAGGTGTCATTCAGCCAATTTTTGGTCTGCTGCCAACTCCAGGATGTATTTCAGCCAATATTTGGGCTCCTGCTGCTGCCAGCTCCAGGGTGTGTTTTTCAGGCAATATAGGGGCTCCTCATAGTGATGCCACCTCAACTTTCTGTAATTGTGCCGCTCTGCGATTCTAATAGCGATGCCTCTGATCTGCATGTCCTAATTATTTACAGTATTAGTTCAGTAACCCAGCACGCATCCTATGCGTGTTACAGCAAGGCAGAATGGTTTACAACCCTATTGAGGCTCTAGGAAGCTCAGAAATAGCCATTTTTAATAGCGATTCGTCGCGAATAAATTCGGGTCGAAACGATTTTTGTCGGAAAATTCGCCGAATCAGTCGAATCGAATTTTTCAAAAGTTCGCTCATCTCTAGACATAAGTGTGGCTCAATTGAGGCAGAATCAGCGGCATATTTGTTCGTCACTTAAATCCGCCACAGACAGCCAGTTGGTGAACACCTGGTCACACCACTGTGCCTTCCTCAGCCTCCTTTTCCTCCTCTGCGGCAGCCACACAACTCAACCACACATTGCCACTTCAACACCAAAAGTGCAAGCACAATCCCAAACACACACTCTCGTACCAAGCACAGCTCAACACAAACAGCAGGTACCCACACTCTTACTCACAGAAATGCGACTCAGTGCAGCTAACCAAAAACAGATGCAATGCGAAAACAAACATGCAGCTGCTGAAAGCATGCTGCTTAAAAATGGTCAGATCAAGAGGGGAGATGCTAGGCAGCCCAGACAAGGTGTCAAATACAATCCTGGATTGCTGTGTGCTCATCAATCTCTGCTTACTACAGCAGATTTAAGAGCCAGAGGAAACGCAATTGAGGTTACAAAGCACAGACCTGCTAGCAGACACTGCACCTAATACAGAATGGCTCTGCTTGGTGCACAACTAACAGCTATTTTATCATTCTTTTACACAGTGGTCTCCTACTCCAAAAGTCAACCACACAGACCAGCCAGCTACCTCCTCCATGCTCTGCGTCAATCAGAAAGGCTAATTAATTTGTGTAAGCCATTACATGCTGCTCTGCGCGTATGGGCATTTACAGCTGGTTTCATACTTCTAATAAGAAATGCTATTTTGTTTTTGTGAAAACCGTTCTTATACTTCTGTGTACTATTGGGCATTTTTTGTGGCCACATCAGTACAAGATCCCCTAGCATTTCCATTGGTAGCATTGGTGGCGCCACTCTGTGCCTGATTTAGTGTCCTCCCATAAATTGAGAGAGCCATTGCTTGCTGATATTGCTGCTTTATCTTATTGTGAGGTCTGATCTGCTTGTTCTGGAGGAGGGGGTTCCACCAGGGCTTTATTTGCTGCTACTGCTGTGGTTGACTTACCAGTCAGTCAGTACCAGGACAGTCAGGGCCAGCCCCACACGCTTGATGAGCAGGAGGCCAATCTTCCAGACCCCACTGAAATTGCTGCAGGAGGTGTTGAGGGTCTCAGGAAATCACCTGCCAAATGGTCACTGTTGATGTGATGTCGTAGTCTTAACAAGAATGACTGCACCAAGATATGGGATGGGATTGCTGAGACCCTCAATTGCATCGCTGCACATCAGAGGACCACTGCAGCAACCAAAAAGCGATTCAACACGCAGCGGCGGGACCTCAATTAAAAAGGAGGCAGGCCTGCTCATGAAGTGTGTGGAGCAGGAAGGCCCCCTGAATCAGTACAGGGAATATAAAGTCATGCTGAAGCCAAAGATTCCTGTATATCGGCTGCAGGTTGTGGATGTGCAGGATGACACAACAGCCTTGGCTGAAAGTAAGCGACTGCTTTGGTTGTCCAAAATTAACCTGTTTGTTTGGCATTTGTGTGTTTTCTTTGTTTAATTACTAGCTGCAGATGCAGGTTCAGGGTTGGAGGGGGGATCAAGCCCCAGACTCCCAGTCTGCCACTAGCCAACAGCTGGAAGTTAATGTTAGAGCCAGAATCAGTCAGCAAGGCTACCCACCTGCAGCCAGCTCTTTATGCAGCCAACATGCCCTGTCTGAAAGTGCACTCTTCAAGCCGTTGCCAAAATTTCATCTGCTCCTGTTGCTTTGGTCAATGCATTACTGTAAGTGCACTCTGGTGCAGATGTTTTGTTTTAAAAAAGCGGCATGGCCACATGCAGGTCTGTGGTCCCTCAGTTAACATTTTGCCCAATTTTTGGTGTCCCTGTGTTCTTAGACACCAGTGAGCCATGCCACACCTCAGCAGTTCACCCTGCTCACCCGATCTGTAAGTGCACACCTGTGTCCAACTTTCACATTTGGCTTCTGCAGGCCACTTGGTCCATGCTGGTTAATGTTAACCCACTTTGTAATGTAATTTCTTATGCTTTGCTCATGTTTTTCTAGGCCTCCCATTGGTGATTAGAATAATGGAGCAGAGTATGAAAGAGAAGGCCTATTTGCCTTGTGTGCTTTGCTACACACTATCTCTAAATTTGCCTCTTTTTGTCATGGGCTTCACAGTGCAGACAGCCCCTATTCTTTCAAGCCCATCTCTGAGGGAAACATCCATTGATCCTGGGGTACCTCCACCTCAATGCGTCCAAAACATGTTGGAAACAAAACTGGACAACTGTCAAGGACATCATTGCTCAACACAAATCAAGCTCCATAACCAAGTTGCATCCAAAGCACAATGCTTTACTTACTTTAGTGGGGGCCGTGATGTGTCTCCATTGCAAGCAACACACAATTGCGTAGCTCAGGATTGACCAGCAGAAACACAATAACTGCAAGCACACCTTTACCAATCCTATTTGTGAGGTCAAGGGACAACTATAACCAACAGATAAACTCAGACATTGGCTCCACTGGTGTTTGCTGAGGACTGATGCTGCAAGGATAAAATAGGCACCAACAACAGGGCCACCCAAATGAGTGGCGGTCATTGAGCGGCAACCTTCAAGGTGAAATTAATACAAGGGCCAAACAGGCAGCACGGTGCAGGAACAATGGGCAGAGTAAAAACAGCACATATCATGGGCTCATGAACAATTGGTGGAGCTACTACAGCAAGTTGCATGAGCACAAGAACAACATGTGGACATTCTTTCTGCCATCCTGGAGAGCCACATGGAAATGGGGGAGTTGCTGCAGGTCCTCAACCAGCAGCAAAACATCATTTTCCAGACCCTGTTTTGGAGCTGGACATCCAGCTCCCAATGGCCAAACACCTGCACTGCCGCATCCACAGGTAAATCCTGGTGGGCAATCCCTACCATGATGCGCCTTCACCTTTATTTACAGATTTGGGAATGTAATTGTGTTTTTTGTTTCTATTGTTGTATTTACTGTATTGTTTTTATTTGCTGTATTTTACAATACATTTGCTGTTGACTACCAACATACCCCCTATTTTGTGTATGGTCAATGTGTGAATGATGGTGGTTCTTGCCCAATAGCAAAATGTACACTTGAAAAATATCAATAACTCAACTGACACACATTTTAGAAACATTAACATTTTTATGTAAAAAACACTAACCAGGCCAACATGGCACAACACAAAGTTGCAGCACACAAACTATTTCTTGCCTCCACCAAGTATCTTTTCCCACACGTCCAGCAGCATTTCCCAGGACTCCAACACATACTGCCAGATCCTGTGATGCTCAGCAATGTAAAACAAACACATACAAATCAGTAAAGGCAGTAAATAACACAATGATTAAATGCACAACAAAAGCAATAGGCCACACTTGTCGGGTTCCAGATTGAGCACAGACTTACTACAGATCCAGGGGCTCACCAAAAACACCAGTGAAATCTGTCACAAACCTCCATGTGGGGTCTGAGGCCAAGCAACTCTCTTATAGCTCAGAACAACCACCAAGCATGTGTATTTAAATGGGCTAAACAGAAATGCTGGCAACAACATGGAACCGTCCATCATCTGGGTAATCCCAAGGGGAAGTTCATATGGGTCAACCCAGAACAGGAAGAACACACTAACCAAAAAACACACCCACAGATGGGCAATTTAGCCAGGTGTGTTAACACACAAATGGGGGACATAGAAGTGGTGAAGTTGTACCGAATATTGGGCGCAAAACACAACCTTCATTAAACACATACACACATACACAAAGATGACCACCCCCCAGGCACAAATCCAAAAAGGTGGTGGAAAATTGTTAGTTGAAGGCCATGTGGTAGGAGAGTCAGTAAAAAAAAACTACATATCCAAGTCAGTAGCAGCTCTGAAGATGACCCAGCATGAGGATCAGTATCTGTGTCAAGGCAAAGGCAACAAACAAAAACCAAAAAGTTCCTTAGTAGGGCTAAACAAGCAAACAGTAAGTGCAGAGTCCACTGTTTGTGGTGAAACAGTCACCTGCGGCTCTGGCAAAAATTCTGGCAGAAGGGTGGATGCTGTCTCACGCCAGACTTCGGATCCCAGCATTTCAAGTCCGTCCACCTTTATCTGATGGATTTGGGCTTCAACTTAACATTGAATCACCGGCCAACCGTGTCCTTGAGGTCCTCCACAATCACCCCCTTCCGGAACTGGGAGTAGGCATAGTCATATTCTTTCTGCAGCATGGGCTATGGAAAAATAAAAATAAAATAAAACAAAAACATAATTAGCATAACATGCATGAAACTGAAAAACAGCACCCAAAGCAACAACACACAAAAAAGAGGTACAGGAAGAAAAAACAAACAACAGAGCTAAAATGCACAGCCCCCTCCCCCCCCCCCCCAAAAAAGACACTAATAAAAAAACGCAATTCAAAAGGTAAGTACGTAAACCAAAAATGCAAGACGGCAATCTAAAACATAGAGTGAAGGAGGCAAAAACGTATACAGGGACAATGTTCAAACACGAAAACACATTTAAAACAAAAACAAACTCTAGAAAGGGAATAACAAACAGGAAACAGACATGTGAAGAAAACACACAGGCACACATGAAAACAAATAAACAAGGCAACAAAAACAGAATACAGAGAGCACAAAAACAATTAACAAAGAAACTTGCTATGATTTGCCCATTCACCTGGGGGTCCACCCACTGACAACAGGTGAATGCCATTGCTGCTCCACACTGCTGAGGCCGCAATCTGTGTGGAATTTAAAATCACATGAACCCCTATATTGGTTTGTTCCCGAAAAGTCTATGCAGGCAGTGGGTAAAGAGGAGGAAAGGCTAATTTAAAATGACCTGTGGCGCCTGTCGAAAAAGGACAACGTAACATCATCTAGACCATTACAGTGCCAAACAAATGATGGAGGCGCATTTAACAAAAATAGCTAGGTAGCACCATGGAGGAATGACAGAAAGCTGGTGGTCCAAGCCGCATTTATGATAGAAATTAATAGCGCCTTTGTTGGTGCTAACAAAACATAACACTAAGGCATTCTGCACCAGGTATACAAAAAAAGGTTGGGAAACACGCTGCAAGTACAGTGACAAAGCACACACCTGGAATGATATTAGTGACAACGAAATGACAGTGCAATCCTGTGGCAGGCCAGAAAACACAAGTTAGCCAAAGATAACCAAAGTACTAAAAATTGAAAAAAACATTCAGGACGTGCCAGGTAGCAAGTGGAAGCTAAAAGGAACCTAGAACGATCATCAAGAAATGACAATAGAAGTCTATAGAAGAACGACACTGAGCGCCTGATGTGGCACTGCATGCACACAGCACCGGCACTCAAAATACACCTGGCACAAGTAATAAATATAATGCCATTTGGTGTTATGTGAGGCGCTAAACATTTTTAGAATATTAAATAGGAATTTCACCTGCCGCTGTGTGGCATTATGTGGTACTAGCGTTTTTTAAATCCTAATATTTGGGGCATCTTGTACACCACCTATCTTACCAGAAAAAAATCTTGTATATGCTAAATCATTTATATAAGTAATTGTTTGAGAAACAACTAATTTCTTATTAGAAATTAGATTCTGTACCCTACATCTATGTGCATGGAAAAATGAATAATGGCCCTTGCATCCCTCTGACTCAAGAAAAATGTACTCCACTATAAAAGATATGACCTACTTTTTCCAACATGCCTTACTGTCAATATTGTTTCTGCTTTTAATGCTATTAATATTCTGCACTTTTATGCCTTGAAAGATATTGAGATAAATAATAAAATGAAAGTAAAAAATGTTTTCAGTGCTGATGAGAAAATAGTTAAATGTGAATTAGGGATGAGCGAATCGATCCGGACGAACCCGGATTCGATCCGAATTTCAGGAAAAATTCGATTCGGATCGAATCCGAATTTCCCCGCGATTCGATCACTCGAAGTTTTCCTTTAACATCCATTCATTTACATTACAGGCATTCTAAGATGGCGGGCGGGACATGTCTGGACATGTATCCCGCGCCAGTGCAAGCTGGGGCAGTCACATGCAGCCTATCAGCAGCCAGCAAGCCCGGTGACGTCACACAGCGGTATTTAACGGCGGCCATCTTGCTTTTCCTCATTTCTCTATTGCATTCGTGACAGACAGACAGAACGCTGTGTAGCTGAGGCAGTTAGACAGGCTGGAGACAGGCTGGAGACAGGGACAGACAGGGACAGACAGGGACAGGCTGGAGACAGGCAGGAGACAGGCAGGAGACAGGCAGGAGACAGACAGGAGACAGACAGAAAGCCAGGGAAAGGTAGGAAAAACGGAGCTGGCTGACAGGGAGATTTTTTTTTTTTCATCCAGCCTTTGTTAGCGTTTTCAGGCTGCTTATAGTAACTAACTGTGCATATATACTGAACTGATCTTAAGTCTGCTGTGAGGCATCCCATTCTGTGACTAAAGCAGCCTCTGTTTAAGACCATATAAGCATTTGCTCTAATCATATTTGAAATTAGGCCTGATAAAGACACTTTTGCTGGCCAAAGCACTACTGTACCCTGGCAGCTCGATTCCTGCCCAGGGCATCCCATTCTGTGACTAAAGCAGCCTCTGTTTAAGACCATATAAGCATTTGCTCTAATCATATTTGAAATTAGGCCTGATAAAGACACTTTTGCTGGCCAAAGCACTACTGTACCCTGGCAGCTCGATTCCTGCCCGGGGCATCCCATTCTGTGACTAAAGCAGCCTCTGTTTAAGACCATATAAGCATTTGCTCTAATCATATTTGAAATTAGGCCTGATAAAGACACTTTTGCTGGCCAAAGCACTACTGTACCCTGGCAGCTCGATTCCTGCCCGGGGCATCCCATTCTGTGACTAAAGCAGCCTCTGTTTAAGACCATATAAGCATTTGCTCTAATCATATTTGAAATTAGGCCTGATAAAGACACTTTTGCTGGCCAAAGCACTACTGTACCCTGGCAGCTCGATTCCTGCCCGGGGCATCCCATTCTGTGACTAAAGCAGCCTCTGTTTAAGACCATATAAGCATTTGCTCTAATCATATTTGAAATTAGGCCTGATAAAGACACTTTTGCTGGCCAAAGCACTACTGTACCCTGGCAGCTCGATTCCTGCCCGGGGCATCCCATTCTGTGACTAAAGCAGCCTCTGTTTAAGACCATATAAGCATTTGCTCTAATCATATTTGAAATTAGGCCTGATAAAGACACTTTTGCTGGCCAAAGCACTACTGTACCCTGGCAGCTCGATTCCTGCCCGGGGCATCCCATTCTGTGACTAAAGCAGCCTCTGTTTAAGACCATATAAGCATTTGCTCTAATCATATTTGAAATTAGGCCTGATAAAGACACTTTTGCTGGCCAAAGCACTACTGTACCCTGGCAGCTCGATTCCTGCCCGGGGCATCCCATTCTGTGACTAAAGCAGCCTCTGTTTAAGACCATATAAGCATTTGCTCTAATCATATTTGAAATTAGGCCTGATAAAGACACTTTTGCTGGCCAAAGCACTACTGTACCCTGGCAGCTCGATTCCTGCCCGGGGCATCCCATTCTGTGACTAAAGCAGCCTCTGTTTAAGACCATATAAGCATTTGCTCTAATCATATTTGAAATTAGGCCTGATAAAGACACTTTTGCTGGCCAAAGCACTACTGTACCCTGGCAGCTCGATTCCTGCCCGGGGCATCCCATTCTGTGACTAAAGCAGCCTCTGTTTAAGACCATATAAGCATTTGCTCTAATCATATTTGAAATTAGGCCTGATAAAGACACTTTTGCTGGCCAAAGCACTACTGTACCCTGGCAGCTCGATTCCTGCCCGGGGCATCCCATTCTGTGACTAAAGCAGCCTCTGTTTAAGACCATATAAGCATTTGCTCTAATCATATTTGAAATTAGGCCTGATAAAGACACTTTTGCTGGCCAAAGCACTACTGTACCCTGGCAGCTCGATTCCTGCCCGGGGCATCCCATTCTGTGACTAAAGCAGCCTCTGTTTAAGACCATATAAGCATTTGCTCTAATCATATTTGAAATTAGGCCTGATAAAGACACTTTTGCTGGCCAAAGCACTACTGTACCCTGGCAGCTCGATTCCTGCCCGGGGCATCCCATTCTGTGACTAAAGCAGCCTCTGTTTAAGACCATATAAGCATTTGCTCTAATCATATTTGAAATTAGGCCTGATAAAGACACTTTTGCTGGCCAAAGCACTACTGTACCCTGGCAGCTCGATTCCTGCCCGGGGCATCCCATTCTGTGACTAAAGCAGCCTCTGTTTAAGACCATATAAGCATTTGCTCTAATCATATTTGAAATTAGGCCTGATAAAGACACTTTTGCTGGCCAAAGCACTACTGTACCCTGGCAGCTCGATTCCTGCCCGGGGCATCCCATTCTGTGACTAAAGCAGCCTCTGTTTAAGACCATATAAGCATTTGCTCTAATCATATTTGAAATTAGGCCTGATAAAGACACTTTTGCTGGCCAAAGCACTACTGTACCCTGGCAGCTCGATTCCTGCCCGGGGCATCCCATTCTGTGACTAAAGCAGCCTCTGTTTAAGACCATATAAGCATTTGCTCTAATCATATTTGAAATTAGGCCTGATAAAGACACTTTTGCTGGCCAAAGCACTACTGTACCCTGGCAGCTCGATTCCTGCCCGGGGCATCCCATTCTGTGACTAAAGCAGCCTCTGTTTAAGACCATATAAGCATTTGCTCTAATCATATTTGAAATTAGGCCTGATAAAGACACTTTTGCTGGCCAAAGCACTACTGTACCCTGGCAGCTCGATTCCTGCCCGGGGCATCCCATTCTGTGACTAAAGCAGCCTCTGTTTAAGACCATATAAGCATTTGCTCTAATCATATTTGAAATTAGGCCTGATAAAGACACTTTTGCTGGCCAAAGCACTACTGTACCCTGGCAGCTCGATTCCTGCCCGGGGCATCCCATTCTGTGACTAAAGCAGCCTCTGTTTAAGACCATATAAGCATTTGCTCTAATCATATTTGAAATTAGGCCTGATAAAGACACTTTTGCTGGCCAAAGCACTACTGTACCCTGGCAGCTCGATTCCTGCCCGGGGCATCCCATTCTGTGACTAAAGCAGCCTCTGTTTAAGACCATATAAGCATTTGCTCTAATCATATTTGAAATTAGGCCTGATAAAGACACTTTTGCTGGCCAAAGCACTACTGTACCCTGGCAGCTCGATTCCTGCCCGGGGCATCCCATTCTGTGACTAAAGCAGCCTCTGTTTAAGACCATATAAGCATTTGCTCTAATCATATTTGAAATTAGGCCTGATAAAGACACTTTTGCTGGCCAAAGCACTACTGTACCCTGGCAGCTCGATTCCTGCCCGGGGCATCCCATTCTGTGACTAAAGCAGCCTCTGTTTAAGACCATATAAGCATTTGCTCTAATCATATTTGAAATTAGGCCTGATAAAGACACTTTTGCTGGCCAAAGCACTACTGTACCCTGGCAGCTCGATTCCTGCCCGGGGCATCCCATTCTGTGACTAAAGCAGCCTCTGTTTAAGACCATATAAGCATTTGCTCTAATCATATTTGAAATTAGGCCTGATAAAGACACTTTTGCTGGCCAAAGCACTACTGTACCCTGGCAGCTCGATTCCTGCCCGGGGCATCCCATTCTGTGACTAAAGCAGCCTCTGTTTAAGACCATATAAGCATTTGCTCTAATCATATTTGAAATTAGGCCTGATAAAGACACTTTTGCTGGCCAAAGCACTACTGTACCCTGGCAGCTCGATTCCTGCCCGGGGCATCCCATTCTGTGACTAAAGCAGCCTCTGTTTAAGACCATATAAGCATTTGCTCTAATCATATTTGAAATTAGGCCTGATAAAGACACTTTTGCTGGCCAAAGCACTACTGTACCCTGGCAGCTCGATTCCTGCCCGGGGCATCCCATTCTGTGACTAAAGCAGCCTCTGTTTAAGACCATATAAGCATTTGCTCTAATCATATTTGAAATTAGGCCTGATAAAGACACTTTTGCTGGCCAAAGCACTACTGTACCCTGGCAGCTCGATTCCTGCCCGGGGCATCCCATTCTGTGACTAAAGCAGCCTCTGTTTAAGACCATATAAGCATTTGCTCTAATCATATTTGAAATTAGGCCTGATAAAGACACTTTTGCTGGCCAAAGCACTACTGTACCCTGGCAGCTCGATTCCTGCCCGGGGCATCCCATTCTGTGACTAAAGCAGCCTCTGTTTAAGACCATATAAGCATTTGCTCTAATCATATTTGAAATTAGGCCTGATAAAGACACTTTTGCTGGCCAAAGCACTACTGTACCCTGGCAGCTCGATTCCTGCCCGGGGCATCCCATTCTGTGACTAAAGCAGCCTCTGTTTAAGACCATATAAGCATTTGCTCTAATCATATTTGAAATTAGGCCTGATAAAGACACTTTTGCTGGCCAAAGCACTACTGTACCCTGGCAGCTCGATTCCTGCCCGGGGCATCCCATTCTGTGACTAAAGCAGCCTCTGTTTAAGACCATATAAGCATTTGCTCTAATCATATTTGAAATTAGGCCTGATAAAGACACTTTTGCTGGCCAAAGCACTACTGTACCCTGGCAGCTCGATTCCTGCCCGGGGCATCCCATTCTGTGACTAAAGCAGCCTCTGTTTAAGACCATATAAGCATTTGCTCTAATCATATTTGAAATTAGGCCTGATAAAGACACTTTTGCTGGCCAAAGCACTACTGTACCCTGGCAGCTCGATTCCTGCCCGGGGCATCCCATTCTGTGACTAAAGCAGCCTCTGTTTAAGACCATATAAGCATTTGCTCTAATCATATTTGAAATTAGGCCTGATAAAGACACTTTTGCTGGCCAAAGCACTACTGTACCCTGGCAGCTCGATTCCTGCCCGGGGCATCCCATTCTGTGACTAAAGCAGCCTCTGTTTAAGACCATATAAGCATTTGCTCTAATCATATTTGAAATTAGGCCTGATAAAGACACTTTTGCTGGCCAAAGCACTACTGTACCCTGGCAGCTCGATTCCTGCCCGGGGCATCCCATTCTGTGACTAAAGCAGCCTCTGTTTAAGACCATATAAGCATTTGCTCTAATCATATTTGAAATTAGGCCTGATAAAGACACTTTTGCTGGCCAAAGCACTACTGTACCCTGGCAGCTCGATTCCTGCCCGGGGCATCCCATTCTGTGACTAAAGCAGCCTCTGTTTAAGACCATATAAGCATTTGCTCTAATCATATTTGAAATTAGGCCTGATAAAGACACTTTTGCTGGCCAAAGCACTACTGTACCCTGGCAGCTCGATTCCTGCCCGGGGCATCCCATTCTGTGACTAAAGCAGCCTCTGTTTAAGACCATATAAGCATTTGCTCTAATCATATTTGAAATTAGGCCTGATAAAGACACTTTTGCTGGCCAAAGCACTACTGTACCCTGGCAGCTCGATTCCTGCCCGGGGCATCCCATTCTGTGACTAAAGCAGCCTCTGTTTAAGACCATATAAGCATTTGCTCTAATCATATTTGAAATTAGGCCTGATAAAGACACTTTTGCTGGCCAAAGCACTACTGTACCCTGGCAGCTCGATTCCTGCCCGGGGCATCCCATTCTGTGACTAAAGCAGCCTCTGTTTAAGACCATATAAGCATTTGCTCTAATCATATTTGAAATTAGGCCTGATAAAGACACTTTTGCTGGCCAAAGCACTACTGTACCCTGGCAGCTCGATTCCTGCCCGGGGCATCCCATTCTGTGACTAAAGCAGCCTCTGTTTAAGACCATATAAGCATTTGCTCTTATCATATTTGAAATTAGGCCTGATAAAGACACTTTTGCTGGCCAAAGCACTACTGTACCCTGGCAGCTCGATTCCTGCCCGGGGCATCCCATTCTGTGACTAAAGCAGCCTCTGTTTAAGACCATATAAGCATTTGCTCTAATCATATTTGAAATTAGGCCTGATAAAGACACTTTTGCTGGCCAAAGCACTACTGTACCCTGGCAGCTCGATTCCTGCCCGGGGCATCCCATTCTGTGACTAAAGCAGCCTCTGTTTAAGACCATATAAGCATTTGCTCTAATCATATTTGAAATTAGGCCTGATAAAGACACTTTTTCTGGCCAAAGCACTACTGTACCCTGGCAGCTCGATTCCTGCCCGGGGCATCCCATTCTGTGACTAAAGCAGCCTCTGTTTAAGACCATATAAGCATTTGCTCTAATCATATTTGAAATTAGGCCTGATAAAGACACTTTTGCTGGCCAAAGCACTACTGTACCCTGGCAGCTCGATTCCTGCCCGGGGCATCCCATTCTGTGACTAAAGCAGCCTCTGTTTAAGACCATATAAGCATTTGCTCTAATCATATTTGAAATTAGGCCTGATAAAGACACTTTTGCTGGCCAAAGCACTACTGTACCCTGGCAGCTCGATTCCTGCCCGGGGCATCCCATTCTGTGACTAAAGCAGCCTCTGTTTAAGACCATATAAGCATTTGCTCTTATCATATTTGAAATTAGGCCTGATAAAGACACTTTTGCTGGCCAAAGCACTACTGGACCCTGCCAGGTCGATTCCTGCCCAGGGCATCCCATTCTGTGACTAAAGCAGCCTCTGTTTAAGACCATATAAGCATTTGCTCTTATCATATTTGAAATTAGGCCTGATAAAGACACTTTTGCTGGCCAAAGCCCTACTGGACCCTGCCAGGTCGATTCCTGCCCAGGGCATCCCATTCTGTGACTAAAGCAGCCTCTGTTTAAGACCATATAAGCATTTGCTCTTATTATATTTATATTATAAGACACTTTTGCTGGGCATAGGCTTACTGCTGCCTGCCAGGTGCACTTCTGTTGAGGCATCCCATTCTGTAACATAGCATACCCCTCTTTATTTACACTAAGCAGCTCTCTTATTTACACTAAGCAGGCCTGTTGGAGGCTGAGTGTTACTGCTCACTTTTGGTGTGCATTATATTCTGTTTCATATAGACCCACCGCTGCCCGGGGTTTTTTTAAATATCACCTACTACCACGCAAGTTAGACTATGTCGGGCAGACAAGTGCCTGGAAGTGAAAAGAGGAGTGGCAGAGGCCAAGATTCCGCAGGAAGAGCTCGCATCAGACTGGGGGCCAGTAGCAGCAGGAGTCACGCTGAGAGACCTAATCTGCCAGTATCTGCTAGCGGTCGGGTCTCCACCAGTAACGCATCTGCCGTGGTAGATTGGTTGACGCGCTCATCAACAACATCATCACAACTTACGTCTGAGACCCCCAGTCTAGGGTCGGTAGGTTCCTCTGACACAACCCTGAGTTGGCATGCCCCGAGAGCAGTCCCTGTCCTCCCATTGCCTCTGGCCTACGCCGTTCCCTCCCCCAGCGACGTATCCTATGCTTTGGGTTCAGCTCCACTCTTTAGTGAGGAGGACCATCAGATAGAGGACAGTCAGCAGCTACTGCCCAGCCAAGAAATGGAGGTGGCTTCTTTAGCTAGGCAGACAAATAGTGATGTGGACAGTGTCGTGGGTGCTGCGAGCGTTCCAGCTCCTGCGCCAGACACTGTTGACGAATCCACGAACATCAGTGACGTACAGCCACAACCCGGTGATGATGATGATGATGACGATGAAGCCGATCGCACTTGGGAGCCGGGTGATGAAGGGGCTTCATCGTCATCATCAGGAGAAGAGGGGTGCAGGTTGCCCCGGAGTCAGCAGCTGAGGCAGCAAAGTGGTAGCAGTCAGCATGGGGGCACAATTCCAAAGGCTGGAGCCGGCCGGGGCCGGGGCCGGGGTAGAGCACCTGCTGTGCGGCAGTCTACCTTATCGGGAGGTAGTGGAGCAGGGGTTCCTGGAGTTGGCAACAGCAGCAGTGAATCAGTGAGGCCAGGGGGTGGGAAAAGTAGCTACTCGGCAGTGTGGCAGTTTTTCCTGAGGCATCCGCAGGAGGGTAACATGGCCACATGCAAGATATGTAGGCAAAAGGTGAAGCGTGGCCAGGGTCCAAATGTTGGCACCACGGCCCTGCGTCAACATATGATGCGTCACCATAAAACGACCTGGGAGAACCGAGGCTCCCAAGGGGTGGTCCAGTCTGCTTCCTCACCAAGTGAGCTCCCAATTTCTGCCAGCCAAGGCTCCAGCACCTCAGCCGAAGGCAGCTGTGCGTCATACCCATCCTCTGTCGCTCCTGCTCCTCCTCCTCCTCCTCCAAGTCATGCATCCCGCCAGCAATCCATCAGCGAAGCCATGTCCAAGAGACAGCAGTATGCGCCCACTCATCCTACGGCGCAGAAGCTGAATGTGCTCCTGTCCAAGTTGCTGGTGCTGCAGTCGCTCCCTTTTCAGGTGGTGGAATCTGCACCTTTCAGAGAACTGATGGCTTGTGCCGAGCCGAGGTGGAGAGTCCCAAGCCGTCATTTCTTTGCCAAGAAGGCAGTACCAGCGCTGCACACTTTTGTTGAACAGAAGGTGGGCCAGTCCTTGAGCCTGTCGGTGTGTAGCAAAATACATGGCAGCGCCGACATCTGGAGCTGTAACTACGGTCAGGGGCAGTACATGTCGTTTACGGCCCACTGGGTGAATGTGGTCCCTTTGCAGCAGCAACTTGGACAGGTCACGCCGCTTCGGCCTCCGCGCTCTCTGCCCATTGGGCCTGTGACACCGTGCGACTCGGCCTCCTCATCCTCCGCCATCTCCTCACCCTCCACTGTAGGCTCAAGTCTCAGTGCCCCTCCAGTCTACCATGTGTGCAGGGCACGGAGGTGTCACGCAGTGCTTCACATGGTTTGTCTTGGCGAACGGAGTCACACAGGGGAGGAACTGCTTAAATGTATTCATCAGGAAATCCAAACATGGCTTACTCCGAGAAAACTTAAAATGGGAATCATGGTTACCGACAATGGGAAGAACATTTTGTCTGCGCTGCGCCAAGGAAGCCTGACCCATGCCCCCTGCATGGCTCACGTCTTCAATCTGGTTGTCAAGCGGTTTCTGAAGTGTTCCCCCCATCTGCAGGACATCCTAACAACTTCACGGAAACTTTGCATGCACTTCAGCCACTCCTACACCGCCAAACACACCCTTCTTGAGCTACAGCGTCAGAATGGTATCCCCCAACATAGTCTGATTTGCGATGTTTCCACCCGTTGGAATTCCACCCTTCACATGTTGGACCGATTATATGAACAGAGAAAAGCCATCACGGATTTCCTGATGATCCAAGCAGATAGGGGGACTCCCCTGTGTAACTTCAATGTCAACCAGTGGCAGCTCATACGTGACACCTGCCGTTTGCTCAGGCCCTTTGAGGAAGCCACTTTATTTGTCAGTCGGCAGGATTACGGGATGAACGACGTGATTCCACTGCTTCATGTACTACAGCACATGTTGGAAACCATGGCTGGTCAGGGCACTGGAGACATGGCGTTTACATCTTACGGCCACATGAACCCCCTTGGAGCTGAACTGGAGGAGGAGGAGGAGGAAGAGGAGGAGGAGGAGTTGCCCAGCGAAACACAGTTTAGGCTTGGCGAAATGGCTGGTTTATCTAGTCAGCGGACAGGAGAGGAGGAGCAGGAGCAGCCAGAGGAGCTAGAGGTTTTTGAGGAAGGAGAGACAGAGGACCCGGGCACACCGTGGCAGTATGCAGTGGAGATGGAGACAGGTAGTCCATCCAAGTCACTTGCGCAAATGGCACGAAGCATGCTCACGTGCTTGCGTAGTGACCCCAGAATTGTTTCCATCTGTCGGCGGGATGACTTCTGGCTGTCCACCTTATTGGACCCTCGCTTCCGGCACAAAATGGGGGCATTTTTTAAACCCACCGAGAGGGAGGACAAACTCAACTACTACAAAGACATTCTACGTAGGCAGTTGGCCGATGCCTATCTGCGCCATGGTCCATACTCTCGCAGGTCTGACTCGAGGGGACCTCTGCGCTCACCTTCCACTGCCATGGCCGCTGGGGGGGTTGGCAGCAGCAGCAGCAGAAGCTCCATCAGCAGCAGCAGCCTCAGTCTTCAGTCGCTAATGAGTAGCTTTCTACACCCGCATAGTGAGGCTACTCATGAGCAGCAGGAAGACCTGGAGCAGGACCTGAACCAGCAGGTCATGTCATACTTTGACATGACCATGCCAACACACCTTGAGGATCCGCTGGACTTCTGGGCAGCCAAACTTGATTTGTGGCCGCAACTAGCAGAGTTTGCCCTGGAAAAGCTGTCCTGCCCGGCAAGTAGCGTGCCATCTGAGCGGGTGTTTAGTGCGGCGGGGGCCATAGTTACGGCGAGGAGAACTCGTCTGTCAACTAAAAATGTGGAGAGACTCACCTTTGTCAAAATGAATCAGGGATGGATCAGCCAGGATTTCCACCCACCAATGCCTGATGCATGCGACTAGATTCAGCATGGTGCCACGTTTTACACTTTCCAAATGGTGCAAAACATATTTATGTCTTTAGGCCATTTTTTGGGCTCCTGCTGCTGCTACTGTCAACTCCTGCCAACTCCAGGGTGTGATTCATCCAATTTTTGGGCTCCTGAAGCCAACTCCAGTGTATATTTGGGCTCCTGCTGCTGCTGCTGCCAACTTCTGCCAACTCCAGGGTGTGATTCATCCAATTTTTGGGCTCCTGAAGCCAACTCCAGTGTATATTTGGGCTCCTGCTGCTGCTGCTGTCAACTCCTGCCAACTCCAGGGTGTGATTCATCCAATTTTTGGGCTCCTGAAGCCAACTCCAGTGTATATTTGGGCTCCTGCTGCTGCTGCTGCCAACTTCTGCCAACTCCAGGGTGTGATTCATCCAATTTTTGGGCTCCTGAAGCCAACTCCAGTGTATATTTGGGCTCCTGCTGCTGCTGCTGTCAACTCCTGCCAACTCCAGGGTGTGATTCATCCAATTTTTGGGCTCCTGAAGCCAACTCCAGTGTATATTTGGGCTCCTGCTGCTGCTGCTGCTGCCAACTTCTGCCAACTCCAGGGTGTGATTCATCCAATTTTTGGGCTCCTGAAGCCAACTCCAGTGTATATTTGGGCTCCTGCTGCTGCTACTGTCAACTCCTGCCAACTCCAGGGTGTGATTCATCCAATTTTTGGGCTCCTGAAGCCAACTCCAGTGTATATTTGGGCTCCTGCTGCTGCTGCTGCCAACTTCTGCCAACTCCAGGGTGTGATTCATCCAATTTTTGGGCTCCTGAAGCCAACTCCAGTGTATATTTGGGCTCCTGCTGCTGCTACTGTCAACTCCTGCCAACTCCAGGGTGTGATTCATCCAATTTTTGGGCTCCTGAAGCCAACTCCAGTGTATATTTGGGCTCCTGCTGCTGCTGCTGCCAACTTCTGCCAACTCCAGGGTGTGATTCATCCAATTTTTGGGCTCCTGAAGCCAACTCCAGTGTATATTTGGGCTCCTGCTGCTGCTGCTGCCAACTTCTGCCAACTCCAGGGTGTGATTCATCCAATTTTTGGGCTCCTGAAGCCAACTCCAGTGTATATTTGGGCTCCTGCTGCTGCTGCTGTCAACTCCTGCCAACTCCAGGGTGTGATTCATCCAATTTTTGGGCTCCTGAAGCCAACTCCAGTGTATATTTGGGCTCCTGCTGCTGCTGCTGCCAACTTCTGCCAACTCCAGGGTGTGATTCATCCAATTTTTGGGCTCCTGAAGCCAACTCCAGTGTATATTTGGGCTCCTGCTGCTGCTGCTGTCAACTCCTGCCAACTCCAGGGTGTGATTCATCCAATTTTTGGGCTCCTGAAGCCAACTCCAGTGTATATTTGGGCTCCTGCTGCTGCTGCTGCCAACTTCTGCCAACTCCAGGGTGTGATTCATCCAATTTTTGGGCTCCTGAAGCCAACTCCAGTGTATATTTGGGCTCCTGCTGCTGCTGCTGTCAACTCCTGCCAACTCCAGGGTGTGATTCATCCAATTTTTGGGCTCCTGAAGCCAACTCCAGTGTATATTTGGGCTCCTGCTGCTGCTGCTGCCAACTTCTGCCAACTCCAGGGTGTGATTCATCCAATTTTTGGGCTCCTGAAGCCAACTCCAGTGTATATTTGGGCTCCTGCTGCTGCTGCTGCCAACTTCTGCCAACTCCAGGGTGTGATTCATCCAATTTTTGGGCTCCTGAAGCCAACTCCAGTGTATATTTGGGCTCCTGCTGCTGCTGCTGTCAACTCCTGCCAACTCCAGGGTGTGATTCATCCAATTTTTGGGCTCCTGAAGCCAACTCCAGTGTATATTTGGGCTCCTGCTGCTGCTGCTGCCAACTTCTGCCAACTCCAGGGTGTGATTCATCCAATTTTTGGGCTCCTGAAGCCAACTCCAGTGTATATTTGGGCTCCTGCTGCTGCTGCTGTCAACTCCTGCCAACTCCAGGGTGTGATTCATCCAATTTTTGGGCTCCTGAAGCCAACTCCAGTGTATATTTGGGCTCCTGCTGCTGCTGCTGCCAACTTCTGCCAACTCCAGGGTGTGATTCATCCAATTTTTGGGCTCCTGAAGCCAACTCCAGTGTATATTTGGGCTCCTGCTGCTGCTGCTGTCAACTCCTGCCAACTCCAGGGTGTGATTCATCCAATTTTTGGGCTCCTGAAGCCAACTCCAGTGTATATTTGGGCTCCTGCTGCTGCTGCTGCCAACTTCTGCCAACTCCAGGGTGTGATTCATCCAATTTTTGGGCTCCTGAAGCCAACTCCAGTGTATATTTGGGCTCCTGCTGCTGCTGCTGCCAACTTCTGCCAACTCCAGGGTGTGATTCATCCAATTTTTGGGCTCCTGAAGCCAACTCCAGTGTATATTTGGGCTCCTGCTGCTGCTGCTGTCAACTCCTGCCAACTCCAGGGTGTGATTCATCCAATTTTTGGGCTCCTGAAGCCAACTCCAGTGTATATTTGGGCTCCTGCTGCTGCTGCTGCCAACTTCTGCCAACTCCAGGGTGTGATTCATCCAATTTTTGGGCTCCTGAAGCCAACTCCAGTGTATATTTGGGCTCCTGCTGCTGCTGCTGTCAACTCCTGCCAACTCCAGGGTGTGATTCATCCAATTTTTGGGCTCCTGAAGCCAACTCCAGTGTATATTTGGGCTCCTGCTGCTGCTGCTGCCAACTTCTGCCAACTCCAGGGTGTGATTCATCCAATTTTTGGGCTCCTGAAGCCAACTCCAGTGTATATTTGGGCTCCTGCTGCTGCTGCTGTCAACTCCTGCCAACTCCAGGGTGTGATTCATCCAATTTTTGGGCTCCTGAAGCCAACTCCAGTGTATATTTGGGCTCCTGCTGCTGCTGCTGCCAACTTCTGCCAACTCCAGGGTGTGATTCATCCAATTTTTGGGCTCCTGAAGCCAACTCCAGTGTATATTTGGGCTCCTGCTGCTGCTGCTGCCAACTTCTGCCAACTCCAGGGTGTGATTCATCCAATTTTTGGGCTCCTGAAGCCAACTCCAGTGTATATTTGGGCTCCTGCTGCTGCTGCTGTCAACTCCTGCCAACTCCAGGGTGTGATTTATCCAATTTTTGGGCTCCTGAAGCCAACTCCAGTGTATATTTGGGCTCCTGCTGCTGCTGCTGCCAACTTCTGCCAACTCCAGGGTGTGATTCATCCAATTTTTGGGCTCCTGAAGCCAACTCCAGTGTATATTTGGGCTCCTGCTGCTGCTGCTGTCAACTCCTGCCAACTCCAGGGTGTGATTCATCCAATTTTTGGGCTCCTGAAGCCAACTCCAGTGTATATTTGGGCTCCTGCTGCTGCTGCTGCCAACTTCTGCCAACTCCAGGGTGTGATTCATCCAATTTTTGGGCTCCTGAAGCCAACTCCAGTGTATATTTGGGCTCCTGCTGCTGCTGCTGTCAACTCCTGCCAACTCCAGGGTGTGATTCATCCAATTTTTGGGCTCCTGAAGCCAACTCCAGTGTATATTTGGGCTCCTGCTGCTGCTGCTGCCAACTTCTGCCAACTCCAGGGTGTGATTCATCCAATTTTTGGGCTCCTGAAGCCAACTCCAGTGTATATTTGGGCTCCTGCTGCTGCTGCTGTCAACTCCTGCCAACTCCAGGGTTTGATTCATCCAATTTTTGGGCTCCTGAAGCCAACTCCAGTGTATATTTGGGCTCCTGCTGCTGCTGCTGTCAACTCCTGCCAACTCCAGGGTGTGATTCATCCAATTTTTGGGCTCCTGAAGTCAACTCCAGTGTATATTTGGGCTCCTGCTGCTGCTGCTGCCAACTTCTGCCAACTCCAGGGTGTGATTCATCCAATTTTTGGGCTCCTGAAGCCAACTCCAGTGTATATTTGGGCTCCTGCTGCTGCTGCTGTCAACTCCTGCCAACTCCAGGGTGTGATTCATCCAATTTTTGGGCTCCTGAAGCCAACTCCAGTGTATATTTGGGCTCCTGCTGCTGCTGCTGCCAACTTCTGCCAACTCCAGGGTGTGATTCATCCAATTTTTGGGCTCCTGAAGCCAACTCCAGTGTATATTTGGGCTCCTGCTGCTGCTGCTGCCAACTTCTGCCAACTCCAGGGTGTGATTCATCCAATTTTTGGGCTCCTGAAGCCAACTCCAGTGTATATTTGGGCTCCTGCTGCTGCTGCTGTCAACTCCTGCCAACTCCAGGGTGTGATTCATCCAATTTTTGGGCTCCTGAAGCCAACTCCAGTGTATATTTGGGCTCCTGCTGCTGCTGCTGCCAACTTCTGCCAACTCCAGGGTGTGATTCATCCAATTTTTGGGCTCCTGAAGCCAACTCCAGTGTATATTTGGGCTCCTGCTGCTGCTGCTGTCAACTCCTGCCAACTCCAGGGTGTGATTCATCCAATTTTTGGGCTCCTGAAGCCAACTCCAGTGTATATTTGGGCTCCTGCTGCTGCTGCTGCCAACTTCTGCCAACTCCAGGGTGTGATTCATCCAATTTTTGGGCTCCTGAAGCCAACTCCAGTGTATATTTGGGCTCCTGCTGCTGCTGCTGTCAACTCCTGCCAACTCCAGGGTGTGATTCATCCAATTTTTGGGCTCCTGAAGCCAACTCCAGTGTATATTTGGGCTCCTGCTGCTGCTGCTGTCAACTCCTGCCAACTCCAGGGTGTGATTCATCCAATTTTTGGGCTCCTGAAGCCAACTCCAGTGTATATTTGGGCTCCTGCTGCTGCTGCTGCCAACTTCTGCCAACTCCAGGGTGTGATTCATCCAATTTTTGGGCTCCTGAAGCCAACTCCAGTGTATATTTGGGCTCCTGCTGCTGCTACTGTCAACTCCTGCCAACTCCAGGGTGTGATTCATCCAATTTTTGGGCTCCTGAAGCCAACTCCAGTGTATATTTGGGCTCCTGCTGCTGCTGCTGCCAACTTCTGCCAACTCCAGGGTGTGATTCATCCAATTTTTGGGCTCCTGAAGCCAACTCCAGTGTATATTTGGGCTCCTGCTGCTGCTGCTGTCAACTCCTGCCAACTCCAGGGTGTGATTCATCCAATTTTTGGGCTCCTGAAGCCAACTCCAGTGTATATTTGGGCTCCTGCTGCTGCTGCTGTCAACTCCTGCCAACTCCAGGGTGTGATTCATCCAATTTTTGGGCTCCTGAAGCCAACTCCAGTGTATATTTGGGCTCCTGCTGCTGCTGCTGCCAACTTCTGCCAACTCCAGGGTGTGATTCATCCAATTTTTGGGCTCCTGAAGCCAACTCCAGTGTATATTTGGGCTCCTGCTGCTGCTGCTGTCAACTCCTGCCAACTCCAGGGTGTGATTCATCCAATTTTTGGGCTCCTGAGGCCAACTCCAGTGTATATTTGGGCTCCTGCTGCTGCTACTGTCAACTCCTGCCAACTCCAGGGTGTGATTCATCCAATTTTTGGGCTCCTGAGGCCAACTCCAGTGTATATTTGGGCTCCTGCTGCTGCTACTGTCAACTCCTGCCAACTCCAGGGTGTGATTCATCCAATTTTTGGGCTCCTGAGGCCAACTCCAGTGTATATTTGGGCTCCTGCTGCTGCTGCTGTCAACTCCTGCCAACTCCAGGGTGTGATTCATCCAATTTTTGGGCTCCTGAGGCCAACTCCAGTGTATATTTGGGCTCCTGCTGCTGCTACTGTCAACTCCTGCCAACTCCAGGGTGTGATTCATCCAATTTTTGGGCTCCTGAAGCCAACTCCAGTGTATATTTGGGCTCCTGCTGCTGCTGCTGTCAACTCCTGCCAACTCCAGGGTGTGATTCATCCAATTTTTGGGCTCCTGAAGCCAACTCCAGTGTATATTTGGGCTCCTGCTGCTGCTGCTGCCAACTCCTGCCAACTCCAGGGTGTGATTCATCCAATTTTTGGGCTCCTGAAGCCAACTCCAGTGTATATTTGGGCTCCTGCTGCTGCCAACTTCTGCCAACTCCAGGGTGTGATTCATCCAATTTTTGGGCTCCTGAGGCCAACTCCAGTGTATATTTGGGCTCCTTCTGCCCCTCATAGTGATGCCACTTCAACTCTCTGCAATTGTGCCGCTCTGCGATTCTATTAGCGATGCCTCTGATCTGCATGTGATATTTCTTCAAAGTATTATTTAACTAACCCAGCACGCATCCTGTGCGTGTTACAGCAAGGCTGAATGGTTTACAACCCTATTGAGGCTCTAGGAGGCTCAGAAATAGCCGTTTTTAATAGCGATTCGTCGCGAATTTATTCGGGTCGAAACGATTTTTGTCGGAAAATTCGGCGAATCAGTCGAATCGAATTTTTCAAAAGTTCGCTCATCTCTAATGTGAATGTTTAAACAAAAATGGGAAAAAAAACATATGCCTTGTTTGACAAAGTTGCTATTTTATATAAAATAAAAGGCACTGAGAGATTTTCACCAAATGTTAAAAATCTAGGTTTCTAGTATTTTTAATAGATATAGTCAATAGTTTTGTTGAAGTACGCTTTTAGCACAATATTTTTAGAGAAAGCGATCAGAAACATTTTAATTAGTATGATTAATTTGTCTAGCTCAACAACAGATGTATTATTTTCTGGGAACAGATTGTTACTTTACCAAAACAAAACTTAAGTTTTTGCATTTCTGTATGATGGTGATATTTGTGATATTATTGATATAGTAATTAGGACTAAAACAAGTTTCCAATTGGGTTATGGCAATTTTCTGGGCATTAACTATTTATTTGGATAAATAAATAAAGCATACAGCCATGCAATCCCATTAGAAAAACTGTTGTTGAAGAATGGTTCAAACTAGTGCTCCTTTAAGCTGAAATGATGATTGTAATGTGGAAAACTGAACCTCTAACACAAAACTGAAGGGTGACACAAGCTCATAGAAAAAAAAGTGTGCACTAAACAAGCTACTGAAATCTATCACTGGAAGTAATATTCCCACAAATATGCTCATTGTATAATAAGCTCTGTATGGTCAAGCGACCATGCGAAAGTTGTCTACCTTCATGCAAGATGGAAACTACTTTATAATGAAGGAATAATGCACAGATATTGTTTGGGTCAGGATTCGAGCTAATGCCCTTCATTCAAGCCTCGTAGCACCACCTCGTAGTGCCACTTGAGCGTCACCTTAGCCGCAACGGTCCAGAAATCAATTGTATTTAGCATGCGAATGAACAGTGCCAGCGCGGGTGCTGTTAATCCATTATACTCAGGCATACAGCACCATGTGCAATACAGAAAGCTTTAACTGGAGATGACAGCACTGTGATCAACCAAAAACACATGGAATGACATTGGGGAGATAAAAATGACATGACACTTGATTTGCAGGCATGAAAACGGAGGTTAGCAGCAGGAAACCTAAGTACAATAATGAACACAAAAAACATTCTGAACAACAGGCCAGGCATCCGTGTCACTTAAAGTGGACTGTCACCCACCCCTGATCGGCCCGGGAATCTATAAGATTCCCGGGCCGATCACCTCCCTCACTGCGGGACATCCGAGATCGGGATGTCCCGCGGTGAGGGACCCCCCCCAAAACCCCCAAAAAACTCACCTCCCGCGCGCTCCTCTAGACGTGTGCGCGCTCGCGCCTGCCGTTCGTGAATGGCCGGCGCGGGCGCGCGCCCCGTCAGAGCGACGTGCGGGAGGCGGCGGCGGGCGCACTGTCTTGTCCGCCGCTTGTCCGTGGCTACGTGGGAGTGTGGTGAGGTGAGTTTTGGGGGCTTTCTGGTGGGTTTTACACAGCGGGACACCCCTAATCCGGGTGCCCCCCTGAAGTGGACCAAAACCCAGGATAGTCAAAATCCTGGGTGTTGGTCCACTTTAACTGAGCAAAAAGTAATTAAAAAGCGCTAACCAGAAGTTACCAAAAAAACTGGACTGGAATGGAACTGCCATGGTAACTATGATTAAGGACTGGGCGTCCGAAACTATTTAGTGGCTACTCTGTTTACCTATATGTACCAAAACTTTTTCTACTACTGATTTTAAGGTTGGATTTTTACTATGGAGATGTTTTTAACTGACATAAATTAAAAGGGAATTTTTTTTGGAGAAGTGCGGATCACCCAGTTCTTTCCAGTGATTCCTTGTGGATTTGGGACTACCCATGATCGAGCACCTCAAATTTAGCAGTTGAGCTGTTTGTGACAGCACCTACAAACAAATGAGTCACATAGAATGCTGGGGATATTTGCTCCTCAAAAGGCCTGGAATAAGCCACACCCCTAAACCACACCACAACATGGCCATCACCCTGTACTTTGGTCAGTTTAAGGCCCCAAACAAAACATCCTTAACTCAATTGAACAATGCTAGTACCTCATCTGTAAAAATGTCCAATCACACTTTGCAAAAAATAAGAACAAGTAAAAAAAGATAAAAAAAGATAACTCAGATGTTTCAGTTCAGACCCAAAAACACAAGTTAAAGGGATACAGAAGGTAAAGGCAATTGTTAGACCATTGCTTTGGGCTATGCTTGCGACTATCCTAAACCATTTTCCATTTTTAAATTGAAGAAGAAATGGCCAAGATATCAAGGTTTACAATTTCACCTTATGATTTATCTTTTTAAATATTTGGGCAGGACCCTTGGCTCTGTGATGACACATAATAATCAGCATAATGGGTGGTATCTGTAAGACAGACATTCTCATCACCCTGGCTGTTCTCCCTCTCTCCCAGTGTCCACTGTCTGATGATGCGGGGCTTTAGACCACCAGCTTAGCCATATCATTTGTGGTCTATGGCAAAGGAATTCATGGGGGTGTGCCACTACTCGTTTCTAATTTCAGGAGCAGCTGTGTTCTGACAGGAAGGGAGAGGGCAGCCATGATGAGGTGAGCACAGTATATGCACTTTGCCTAAAGAGTCCCTTTAAACTTACTTCACCAGATCATTTGTATTTCCTCCTGGCCCTATTTATGGCACAGTTGGTATTACCTGGCCCAGTGAGAGTGAAAGCAAAACCTCATCACCCTAAATCCAAGTTAACATTCTGAACCAGTTGAATATTAGTGCCACAGTATATTGAAAAAGACTCAACAACTGTTTCAGGCAAACAATACAATGCAACAAGGGAGGGTTTAAATTTTAGTTTTTATTCACCTTAAATCAGACTGAAGCACTGAAAAGAAACAGTGCTCATGTCATATTGCATCCCTCCGCCGGGCAATTCAGATCGCTACACATAAAAATGGTAACTTTCCCCCCTTCAATGGCATCTTATGGAGCCAGTTGTCTGAAAGCTGCTTTGCATTGCGGGTAATGTTGGTTATGTCCAGGCAGTAGCATGGCTGGAATGCTGGGAAAGGAAGAGATCTCCCAGTAGCTCCAAGATGGCCACGATCCAGCAGAAAATCAATGATTTCATTTCAGCATTGAGTGGATGCAGGAACATGATTCAGCATGATTCATGCATGGAGATGGGGCAGGTGAGTTTTGGGGAGTTTTTTTACTATGCAAGGCTGTTGGTCTGGTTTAAAAGAAACTAAACGAATGGTATTTCAGTTTTACAGTATCACAGACAGGATCTCACTATAATATACAGCATTCATTACAGCCACAAAAACACAGTAGAATTACAGAAGAGGGAAAAAAGATGAAATGAAGAGGATTCAGAGCAGATCAGGTTCCCACCTACATGGCAACACTGGCAGGGGGTTCAGATAAGATGATCATATGTGGTCTTCAGAAAAATGAAAAATAAAAAGTAAAAAAAGATTAGGCACACAGAACATGTGTTAAAGACACTCCATTGTAAGATTCATTTTAGGCAACCGCTTGAAGTGAATGATAATATTACCTGCTGTATAGCATATTTGATTGCTTGACACTAAAAATATGAAGGCCCTAAATCAGTCAAAATAAGATTTCTCGTAATGTGCATTTTTTAGTTCACAAGACTGCATAACTAACTATTTAACTCCAAATTATATTTGCCATATCACCATCCTCATTGCTAGCCTCTATGAATATTTGTTTTCACTTATATAAAATACCACAAATCAGTATGTACCAAGTTTATATCAGCATAAAGCTCAATCTGTTACAAAGTTTTCTCATGGTTTTTGGCTCCAGGTCTAAATATCTGTGAAGAGCTTGCCCAGCATAAATACAGTACCAAATAGGGTTACAAATTCAGTTTTTCTTTAGAGCAAATGGTTGGATCCCATTGAGCAATGTCTTGTTAAACTAAATTAGAAATATTAATACAATTTATTTATCATTACCATGAAAATGGTGCACAAATTAAGACATCTGTGTTGCATTTGCTGTTTGACAGCAGATGTTAATTATGACATCCAAATTTAGCCAGTTAGAACAACAAACAATGGATGGTGGGTGATTTGTTGCCAATTTAATTATCTGTGGTTGAAAAATTAAATTGACACATGTTCAGCATTTTCATTATCAACTCATCCTTAAATGAAAAAAAAAAAGTCATGTTTTGGAAATCAGTTAGTGAAAGCTTACACAGTTAATTCATTTGTGCTGCATAAAAGTGACCCCCATCTAAATGTGTGGCCAGAGAAAATAAGATGAGTTGCTTATCTCATAATCTTACATACATTAGCCAAAGATAAATCAGAATGTTACACCTTCATCTTGTAATAAGTCCAGGTTTAAACATAAAATAGTAGGTAGTGACCTCTTGTATCAAGGATCACTTTCTTGTTAGGCTTCCTATTAAAGAGGACCACCACCCTTGAAGAGCAGCAGATTCCCTGTTCTGATTTGGGATGCTCCCCTGATTGGTATTCCCCCTGTTTGCTGGTAACCCTGGCAATTCTATGGCATATGTGCAGCCATACACAGCCTGAGCAAGCAGTGGGCAGAAGGCATCTTGGTAATACATTTATTCAGAATCTATTTCCATCCATTATACTGTACTGCAATCTTTTTTAAAATGGCTAGAATCCTGTGCATGTACCGTGGGAGCATAGAAAGTTAAGTTATCCTTGGAGGATTCACGTGCCGCTTTGTGATGTTCCTTGTAAACAAAAGAAAAAACAAAAAAACAAAAAAAACATTTTTTGTTATTTAAAAACGAAAAAAAGTTTTTTGATTTTAGATTGGTGTCCTGTTTCATGCAAAAGCATTCATATTGCTCACTCAGCAAAACACACTGGGATTTCCAATGATTTCTAATGACAAAGCATCACCTTGAACACCAAGGATGAGATTTATACTGTTTGCACATTATTTTGTCTTACAAATACAATAAATGCAGCTCCAACGTAAATATAGCAATTAGTCCAGCACTTCATCAGAGTAAACTAGTAAATGCATCACTATATATATATATATATATATATATATAATGATGCGACAAGAGCCAGGCCAGGAAGTTCCATAAAATGGTTGACAATCACACCCAGGTGCTGTGGGACATGGCCTTGAGTGCAGCAGTTTCCCAGCCGCAGAATCTAATCACATACCCGAAGCTGCCAGGCAAAGAGCAGAGAGATCTCTGCTCAGCATGGCTTCTGCCCCTTTCCCTGGGAATCAGCCATCTTCTCATCTCAGCATGATGTTTACAAGCTGAGGAGAGATTTCCAGCACCATGACAGGCACGTAAATCACCAGACATGTGCACTTCCAATACCTGGACACCACTGCACAGAAAGTGAATGTTCTGGCTTTGGGAGCGCACATGCCTGGTGTTTTGCACGCCTGTCACGCCTGCTGAAGATCACTTATCAGCATACTGTGTACAAGCAGAGCAGAACTATGAGAAACTGGCAGTTTTTCAGGGGGAGGGGCGAAGGCCTTGCTGAGCAGAAATCAGAGATGGGGTATGTCGGCATTGTGCTGACTGGGAGATGGTATTGGCATACCTCCCAACTTCCAAAGATATGAAAGCGGGACAAGCCACGCCCCTGGCCACACACCCTGTCACGCCCCCTGCCACGCCCCCCCACCACGCCATATTTGCCACCCATTTAAAAAAATATATATATTTCTTTAATATTAAGCAATGTCTTACCTTATCCTCCGGGGTCCTCGGGCCTCTGTAGTCACGTGTCTTCAGCGGGTGGGAGGAGCCTAACGGCCCACTCTCATGTCCCGCGCTGGCACTGGTCAATGGCCGGGGCGGGGCAACCCAGGGCGAGTTGGCCAATCAAGAGGCCCTGCTTACAGAGGAGCCAAAGTGGCTGATAACTGGGCGGCGGAGGTGATCGGCGGGGAGGGGGTGCGGGCGGGTGTTCGGCGGCGGAACAGCTGATCGGGAGGGCGGGGAGGATAATGCGCATCCCGGGACAATTAGCAATCATCCGGGACCGCGGGATAATGTGGGAAAATCGGGACAGTCCCGGGAAAATCGGGACAGTTGGGAGGCATGGGTATTGGTACAGTGGCCCCCACTGCACTTGGCCTCTCCCACTTCTGGACAACGTGCAGCTCAGTTGCTGCTGCTGCCTCCAGAATATGTGTTTCTATGTTTCTGTATGTCTGTGAATATGTGTCTCTATTTTGCTTTCTCACTGGCAGAAGAACATGTTTCTTTATTTTTGTCAGTAATATTTATATTGAGGCTAGAAGCACAAATGAGACAGTCAAGCAGAGATAGAAGCAGCTGTCCACCTGCAGACACAGGATATGGTACAGATTTAAAAATGAAAAAAAATAAGCTGTAGTCCATTAGGTTCCAATGCCCTCATACTTGGCCTAATTCTCTGTCCTGCGCTGGGCTTCCAGCAGCTCATTGCCTGCCACAAGAAAGGGCTTTTTATATGATGTCAGCTCACTCCCCCGGTATAAAAAGCCCCTCCCTGCAGCAGGATTAAATGGCAAAAGCCAGAAGCGTGGGAGAGGATCTGTGTTCTCTGTTCCACTAAAGACAGCAGAGATAGGTGTGGAAAAGTGGTGGATGGCATAGGACAGCACCTGGCGATTGAAGGGAGTAAGTAGTGGGGCAAAAAAATTGAATAAAGTACATTTTCAAGCATATGTGTGTTTTGTCACTTAACCCTTTATTCCCAATGGCCAGGAGGGTGCAGAAGAGCCCAGTGCCCACTTGGCCTATGTGGGATGTTCGTCTTTAGGGACATGGATGGCTGCTAAGCTCCAACCCCCAGCCGGCTTAGTAGATGAGCCCTAGGATACCAGCCCACATAGCTGGTGCCCTGGCTGGTTTTGCTGGAGAGTAGTGACCCCATGCCACATTCTACACTTTTTTAAGGTTTTAACCCCATGCCAGTTTTTTGTATTTTTAAGAGTGTAACCCTTGATAATAATCACAAGTTACGTGCAAGGTGTGTATTTTAGTTTTTTTTTTTATTTGAAAACCTTATATGTCTTTTGGGCAGGAATGGGTGTCTACTAACACATGTGGTACATGTGGTTACAATGTAACTGGGAGGGATGGAGCTTTTAGAATAGATATGGTTTTCTTGAAAACATGCATTTTCTACAATAAAACGCAACAACATTTTAAAAATAGCTTTTTTCTATATATTTCACTCAAAAGTAATGAGAAAAAACTCAATTTCACGTTAACGCTGCTGATGCTGATACATAATTTTTCCTGGACATTCATGCAAAAATCACAGTTAAGGATATATAGTGCAAAATGCTTGGTAAAATAGGGTGACAAAATCTCTAGGTAGGCTGGCACTGAAATGGTTAAAATACATTATTTCGCTAAAGGGGACCTCTAGAATTATTTATTATTCCCTTCCTCAGACCTGACATTATTACAGTTCTACTACCTTCTACATACCTAATAATATCCCAATTAAACTACTGCAACATTCTCCTCTGTGGTCTACCAGCAAACAGACTGGCACATACTGTTCTTGAACTGTTTTTCATACTAAAAATGCTTTATATTATTCAATAGTGTCATTGGGAGCAGAAGGGTGTCACTGATACAGAAAAGCCATGACTGTCAGTTTAGTAAATGTTATTAGCAGTGTATTTCTCTTCTCTCGAAAACTCTTATTGTAACATTGACAGTACCATAAAAGGTTGTTTTCTACGAATTGTAATGCTTACCCAGCTAAATGCAGAAATGAAATTCACAGTAAGAACCTGTCACAGACTAAGGAGAGGAATAATGTTTTGAATCAGTGTTATACATTGGCCTTGATTCACTAAGAGTTGAAAAGAATTCTCATGGTAGTAAAAAATTCAATTCATGAGAAAAAAGCCTGAGAATGTCACTGTTAGTGAATCACCAGATACGAAGACAATGAAAGTCAATGGCACTTTTTTACTCCTGGAAAAAGTATTGAACATTTTACCCCTTTTTACCTGTAGTAAAAAGTGCCATTGACTTTCATTGTCTTCCTACTTGGTGATTCACTAACAGTGACATTCTCAGGCTTTTTTCTCATGAATTGAATTTTTTACTACCATGAGAGTTTTTTTCAACCCTTTGTGAATCAAGGCCATTGTGTCAGAAATGGATCATAGAACACGTACTAGCCTCTGCACTGTATATCACATAATGATAACAATGAGTCTAAGCAAATGACCACTAGGATAGTTGTCTTTTGTGATTAAACTTTGAGGCAATATGTTACATATGTGTAATTAGTTGTAGACATAGGGTCTCATTCACAGCCATTCACAGGTTTAACCTAGTATTTGCTGTATTTGCCATCTATTCAACATAGTTGGGCGAATGCTAGAAAGCACCCTTTCAGTTCTCATATTTAAGCAGCGATCCCCATTGGACTCAATGGTAGGTCTTCCATGATTGTCTCTTTAGTTGAATTTTGCATCTCTACCAAATATTTTGAGATTCACATTACTTTTCACAATTTTGTTAAACTCATTATATACAGTAAGGCTTTCCAGACAACCAATGCACCACATATATATTCTGAGACCAATCTCATGTTTATAAAAGCTTAAAAGTTTGTCTTCAGCAAGATTTTCAAAGCCAAATCTGCTGCAGTTAATTTATCCGGTTTGAGCCAAAGTGTTTTTTCTTAGAAAATACCACTCTACCAGCAAGGCGAATTGCAGCCAAAGCCAGAAAAGTGTCAGTTCTCTTAACATTCACTGCCTAATGTATAGCACTGTGTCAGACATAGGTATTGTTTATTCTGTATGTTTCTTGATGCTTCCACTGTTTGCTAGAGATGAGCGAACTTTTGAAAAATTCGATTCAACTGATTCGCCAAAGTTTCCGACAAAAATCGTTTCGACCCGAATTAATTTGCGACGAATCGCTATTAAAAACGGCTATTTCTGAGCCTCCTAGAGCCTCAATAGGGTTGTAAACCATTCTGCCTTGCTGTAACACGCATACGACGCGTGCTGGGTTAGTGAAATAATACTGTAAATAATTATCACATGCAAATAGGAGGCATCGCTAATAGAATCGCAAAGAGGCACAACTGCAGAGAGTTGAGGTGGCATTACTATGAGGGGCCCCTATAGTGCCTGAAAAACACACCCTGAAACTGGCAGCAGCAGGAGCCCAACAATTAGCTGAATCACACCCTGGAGTTGCAAGCAGCAGCAGCTGCAGGAGCCCAAACATTGCTTTAAAGAGACACTGGAGTTGGCTGCAGGAGCCCAAAAATTGAATGAATCACACCCTGGAGTGGCAAGCAGCAGCAGCAGGAGCCCAAACATAGCTTTAAAGAGACACTGGATTTGGCTGCAGGAGCCCAAAAATTGGATGAATCACACCCGGAGTTGCAAGCAGCAGCAGCAGCCCAAACATAGCTTGAAAGAGACACTGGAGTTGGCAGCAGGAGCCCAAAAATTGGATGAATCACACCCTGGAGTTGCAAGCAGCAGCAGGAGCACAAACATTGCTTTAAAGAGACACTGGAGTTGGCAGCAGGAGCCCAAAAATTAGATGAATCACACCCTGGAGTTGCAAGAAGCAGCAGCAGGAGCCCAAACATAGCTTGAAAGAGACACTGGAGTTGGCAGCAGGAGCCCAAAAATTGGATTAATCACACCCTGGAGTTGCAAGCAGCAGCAGCAGGAGCACAAACATTGCTTTGAAGAGACACTGGAGTAGGCTTCAGGAGCCCAAAAATTGGATGACTCACACCCTGGAGTGGCAAGCAGCAGCAGCAGGAGCCCAAACATAGCTTGAAAGAGACACTGGAGTTGGCAGCAGGAGCCCAAAAATTGGATGAATCACACCCTGGAGTTGCAAGCAGCAGCAGCAGGAGTCCAAAATTGCCAGCAAGACACACCCTGGAGTTGGCAGCAGCATGAAGAGAACATATACAGATTTTCGGCACATATATCTTATCCGAAGAATATTAATAAAAGTAAGAGTAACGTAAAGCATTTTCTCAATAATGACTTGTGGTCTGATGCGGAGGAATGTCTGTAACTGGAGAGCAGCGCCTTAAATCTGTTTTGCACGATCCATATTTCTTTAGTGTTGGTCTGGCCCCATTATCAATCTACTCTAATGCATCAGGCATTGGTGGGTGGAAATCTTGGCTGATCCATGCCCAATTCATTTCCACGCAGGCCAGTCTCTCAAAAAAAAAACATGGAGAGTGACAGATTAGTAACATATTAGTAACATAGTAACATATTAGTAACATAGTAACATATAAGGCCTCATTTCATCAAGCAATGGTCTCTGCAGAATAGGGGTGAGGGGCAGCAGGAGTCTCAGTGAGAGGCCTAATCTCCCAGGATCAGCTAGCGGTCGTGTCTTGAACAGCAACCCACCTGCCGTCATCCATTGGTTAACACGATCATCCACTGCATCACAAGTGACATCTGACACCCCCAGTCAACTGTCTGTTGTATGTTATGCTTTGGGTTCAGCTCCACTATTCAGTGAGGACGATCTGATAATCAGAAAAATCGGGGTAGACCACTCGCGTGGCAGGCCATCTTTCCAGGAGGTAATGGAAGAGGGGCCCTGGAGTTGGCGGCGGCAGCAGCATCAGTGAATTAGTGTGGACTGTTGGTAGGACAAATCAGCTACAAGCCCATGTTGCAGTTTTTCATCAGGAGGTTAACATGGCTATGTGAAAGATGTGTAGGCAGAAGGTGAAGTGTGGCCAGGGTCCCAATGTTGGACCCACAGCCCTGCATCAACATTTGCAGCGTCACCATAAAGCGGCCTGGGAGAGTTGGCTCCAAAGTGGTGGTCCAGCCTGCTGCATTACCCAGTGGCACACCGCTCTCTGTTCCAGCCAGCCAAGGCTCCACCACCTCCTGTGTGTCATACCCATCCTCTGTCGCTCCAGATGCTCCTCCTCCTCTTAATCTGAGTCAGTCATTCCGTCAGCAATCCATTGCCAAGCCATGTCCAAGAGACAACAGTATGTGCCCACTCATCCAACGTGCAGAAGCTAAATGTGCTCCTGTATAAGTTGCTGGTGCTGCAGTCCCTCCCTTTTGAGTTGGTGGACCTTTCAGAAAATGGATGGCTTGTGCCGAGCCGAGGTGGAGAGTCCCATGCTGTCATTTCTTTGCAAAGAAGGCAGTACCAGCCCTGTACAATTTTGTTGAACAGAAGGTGGGGCAGTCCTTTAGCCTGTCAGTGTGTACCAAAGTGCACAGCAGTGCCTACGTCTGGAGCTGTAACTATGGTCAGGGACAATAAATATCCTTTTAGGACCACTGGGTGATTGTGGTTCCTGCACAACCACAAAAGCAACTTGGACAGGTCCTTCCGCTGTGGCCTCCATGCTCCTAGGCCTTTGTGCCTGTGACAGTGCACTTGCACTTAGCAATGGTGTCACAGAGAAAAGTGGCAAATTGTCAATTACATATTATTAATAGTTAACATTTATCTTTATCTTTTTAGGAAATATATATATATATATATATATATATATATATATATTTTTTTTTTTTTTTTTTTTTTTTTTTTTCCATTGCCTCTTAATATTTTGTACAATTTATGTACAATTTTTTTATAATTTTTTTTTTTACTTTTTTTTCTAAATATTTATTTTTTCTTTTTTTTTTACATTTTTTTTTTCCCCAGTGCCCTTTCAGCCTACCATGTGTCCGGGACACGGCGGTTTCACGCTGTTCTTCACATGGTTTGCCTTGAGCAACAGAGTCACACATGGGAGGAACTGCTAAAAATGAGAACTCAATACATGAAATCATGGCTTACTCCACGAAAACTGCAAATGGGACCCATGGTGACTGACACTGGGAAGAACATCTTGTCTGCGCTGTGACAAGGAAGCCTGAGCCATGTGTCCTGCCATGGCACACATGTTCAATCTAGTTGTCAAGCGTTTTCTGAAGTCTTCCCCCCATCTGAAAGACATCCAACAACGGGAAGGAAACTTTGCATGCACTTCAGGCACTCCTACACCACCAAGCACACCCTTCTTGAGCTTCAGTGTCAGAACCGTATCCCCCAACATAGTCTGATTTGCGATGTTTCCACCCGTTGGCATTCCACCCTCCATATGCAGGATCGACTATAGGAACAGAGAAAAGCCATCACGGATTTCTTGATGATCCAAATGGATAGGGGGACTCCCCTGTGTAACTTCAATGTAAACCAGTGGCAGCTCATACGTGACATCTGCCGTTTGCTCAGGCCCTTTAAGGAAGCTACTTTATTAGTCAGTCGCCAGGACTATGAGATGAACGATGAGATTCCACTGCTTCATGTACTACAACACATGTTGGAAACCATGGCTGGTCAGGGCACTAGAGACATGGCGCATGAAGCCTGTGGGAGCTGAAGTGGAGGAGGAGGAGGGGGTGGGGCACAGCGAAGCACAGTTTAGGTTTGACAAAATTACCATTTTATCTAGTCATCTGACAGGAGAGGAGGAGCAGAAGCAGCCAGAGGAGCTAGAGGGTTGTGAGGAAGGCGAGACAGAGGACCCAGACACACCGTGGCAGTTTGCAGTGGAGATGGAGACAGGTAGTCCCTCCGAGTCACTTGCACAAATGGCACGATGCATGCTCACGTGCTTGTGTAGTGACCACAGAATTGTCTCCATTTGTCAGCGGGATGACTTCTGGCTCTCCACCTTATTGGACCCTTGCTTCTGGCACAAAATGGGGGCATTTTTAAAACCCCTCTCAGAGGGAGGACAAACTGACCTACTACAGAGACCCTACGTAGTCAGTTGGGCGATGTCTATCTGTGCCATGGTCCATACTCTCGCAGGTCTGACTCGGGCCTCTGCGCTCACCTTTCACTGCCATGGCTGCCGGGGGGTGGCAGCAGCAGCTCCATCAGCAGCAGCCTCAGTCTTCAGTCGCTAATGAGTAGCTTTCTACACCTGCATAGTGAGTCTACTCATGAGCAGCAGGAAGACCTGGAGCAGGACCTGAACCAGCAGGTCATGTCTTACCTTGACATGACCATGCCAACACACCTTGATGATCCGCTGGACTTCTAGGAAGCCAAACTTGACTTGTGGCCGCAACTAGCAGAGTTTGCCCTGGAAAAGCTGTCCTGCCCAGCCAGTAGTTGATTTAGATGGCAACTGGGCTGCTCTATATTATGCTGCAAAATGGCAAATTTACCTCACAATATAAGCTATTGCCCCTCAGATTTACACAGGGCCTGCTCTATATAATGCTGTAAAATGGCAAATTTACCTCACTATATAAGCTAATGCCCCTCAGATTTACACAGGGGCTGCTCCATATTATGCTGCAAAATAGCAAATTTACCTCACAATATAAGCTATTGCCCCTTAGATTTACACAGGGCCTGCTCTATATTATGCTGCAAAATGGCAAATTTACCTCACAATATAAGCTATTGCCCCTCAGATTTACACAGGAGCTGCTCTATATAATGCTACAAAACCAAGAGCGGATTTAACTCACACAATATAACCTATTTCTCAAGTTTATATAGGGACTGCTCTATGTAATGGTGCAAAACCATGAATTTACCTACAATATAAACTATTGCTGCTCCATATAATGGTGCAAAACAAGGCAAATGTATTGTCCAATATAAACTATTGCTGCTCTGATTTACACAGGAGGGCCAATCTAAAGAATGGTGCAACATGGCAAATTTAGCTCACAATATAACAGATTGCAAAATGAGATTTTCAGACAGGGCCTGCTCTATAAAATGGCAATTTTACCTCACAATATAAACTATTGCTCCTCGGATTTACACAGGGATTTAGGTTGATATATATAATAGTGCAGAACAGCAAATTTACCTCACAATACTGTATAAACTATTGCTCCTCAGATTTACACAGTGGGCTTCTCTATATAATGGTACAAAATGGTGAATTTACCTCACTATATAATCTATTACAGCTCTGTATAAAAAAAATAAATAAATAAAAAAAAGGGCCTGTAGAAGCATATTTAGTATGACAGATAGGGTGACGTTCTGGTTTGGGATGCCCATGCAGGCTGGTGTTTTGACTGCAGGACAAAAAACAATTCAAAATGCAATACTTTGATTCAACTGAGGAAGGATCAACAAGTGTATTTAGTATAACAGATAGGCTGCCTAGTGCAAGTTTGGGATGTCCTGCAGCCTGGTGTTTTTTTTTTTTTAAAGGCAGACCAAAAACCAATTCAAAATGCAATACTTTGATTCAGCTGAGGAAGGATCAACAAGCGTATTTAGTATAACAGATAGGCTGCCTAGTGCAGGTTTGGGATGCCCTGCGACCTGGTGTTTTTTTTTGTTAAAGGCAGACCAAAAACCAATTCAAAATGCAATACTTTGATTCAGCTGAGGAAGGATCAACAAGCATATTTAGTATAACAGATAGGCTGCCTAGTGCAAGTTTGGGATGTCCTGCAGCCTGGTGTTTTTTTTTTTTAAAGGCAGACCAAAAACCAATTCAAAATGCAATACTTTGATTCAGCTGAGGAAGGATCAACAAGCGTATTTAGTATAACAGATAGGCTGCCTAATGCAGGTTTGGGATGCCCTGCGGCCTGGTGTTTTTTTTTTGTTAAAGGCAGACCAAAAACCAATTCAAAATGCAATACTTTGATTCAGCTGAGGAAGGATCAACAAGCGTATTTAGTATAACAGATAGGCTGCCTAATGCAGGTTTGGGATGCCCTGCGGCCTGGTGTTTTATTTGTTAAAGGCAGACCAAAAACCAATTCAAAATGCAATACTTTGATTCAGCTGAGGAAGGATCAACAAGCGTATTTAGTATAACAGATAGGCTGCCTAATGCAGGTTTGGGATACCCAGGTGGGCTGGTGTTTTTTTGGTTAAAGGCAGACCAAAAAATATTTAAACTAATCCAGCTATATATTATGATAAATGCTTGTGTGTAACAGATAGGGTTAAATAAGCCACTGCATATATGCCATGTACAGTGGCAAGGCAGATTTACAGCACAAAGAACTGAAATTGAATTGAAAACTGATCTGGCTAACGAAAAAAAAAAAAATTTCACTGTCACTTCTAAGCTGTCCCTGGCTGGATGGTTTCGGTTTTTCCCTATCTTTCCCTGGCTCTGTCTACCTCTCTGTCTGCCTCTCTGACTCTCCCTACCTATCTCTAACTCTCTGTCCCTGTCTCTAACTAGCTGTGCTCTGGCCGCAATGCAAGGCTGAAATGCGCACAAGCAAGATGGCCGCCGCTTTATATAGCACAGTGACGTCACCGGGCTTCCTGGCTGCTGATAGGCTGCATGTGACTTACCCATGATACCTTGCCCCGGGGGGTATGTCTGGACATGTTCATCCACCATTTTAGAATGCCTGTAATTGAAATAAATGGAGTTTAAAGGAAAACTTTGATCGATCGAATCGTGGGGAAATTCGGATTCGTTCAAAATCGAATTTTCCATGAAATCCGGATCGATTCGCTCATCCCTACTGTTTGCCATTGAGTTCTATTAGCCCATAGTCTTATGTTGCTAACAGCGCTATCTACTGATGCTTTTGTAGATGACAGCTCCTTTAGAATTATTGATAATAAGATATTTCATGTGTTTATCAGTTTATCAGATTACTTACTACTTTCTTACTTTAACTGAGCATGTCTGTTTGGCTAGATTGCCTTCCCTGGTCTGTAGTTTTTTGGACAAAAAAGCCATTTTGGTTACAGACAAGCACGTCATAGAATCCAGATCCATCCTTCAATTCCAGTCTTTGCATAGCACATTTGGGGGTCCTATTTATCCTATACAGTATTCCTCACTAGAATGTAAGTATATTTTAGTTCTATTCTTCTGTACAGTCTATTCTGTACAGTTACTCCCAAAATGTTCACACGCATGTGCTTCAGTACATTATGCCCATAGAGGTATTAAGCCATCCCCTTCTTTATTCATATGCCATGCAAATGCTTTATGTTACATAGTTGTTACAGCCATATGTGTACTATGTATAGCAATTTGTTTTTGCCATGTTGTGGACTGTACTCCAGATAGTAAGGATTTTTGATTATTGCTTCCACCTACCTCTTGAATAAAAGCTTAAAACAACCAAGCACAGAGTTACTGCATTTGAGGGGAGGTGTTAGCTGGCAGCTACCTCATGATAGAACACATGGTTTGCTAGAATCATAGCTCAGTTCACTGTTATGTTTCCCAGTTGCAGTGCACATGGCTCACTAAAGAACTGGCCAAAACCCGTGGCCAACATAAATCAGCACCATAGTGTAATTGATTTGGCAAATGTGCTTGGCAGATTTTTGTATTAGATTTATTAGCATCCACTGCTATTTCTACTATTTTATCAAGATTATTTATTTATTGTATATTAGCATTTGCATTTGGGATTTAAAGAATGTGTTGTATGGTCTGTATTGTCTGACAGAAACACACTAACATTTTTAGTCAGGCTTGTGCAGGGGGAACACTGAAAACTACTCAAAATGGGCAGGTGAGGATCAGACATCTACAAATGAAAATCTGAATTAGGTAATTTGTCCATTGTCTGTGGACAGGCATATGCATCTGCCAATTATTACTGACCAAGACCTGTAAGGGTTGATTCAGCACCGTGAGTAATTTTTGTTATTCATGTTTTTTTGAGAGATTGCATTTTTCTTTTGATTTCTTCTCTGAGCTATTTAGCTATAAGCTTTACCATATTTAAAAAATACTCACAGTGCTGAATTAATCCTTTACTGAGTATTAGGCTTGATTCAGAGAGACAAAAAAAAAAGTGCCGATCTGTTTTTTTTGTGAAATGTTTCCGTTCTCGTATGAGTGTACAAGCGATTCTATGCATGCATTGAAACTAAAGTTTCCGTCCGTTCATATGGCAGATTACGAATACGAGGATGTCATTTTCCAGCGTGACTTTTCCGTTTCATTTTCACATGTTACAATGTAGGCTTTCGTTTTTGCCCTTTTCCCATCGTATCCTCCAACGAATCCTTTACGTTTCCCGTTCGATTCTGTTTCCCTTTTTCAATAAATATTCGTCCAGACGGAAATCCTTACGACCTAGCGCCTGTGCACTACAAACTTAACTCATTAAAGTGCTCGCATAGATATTTGCCACCCTCACTTCTACTACAATGTTTAGCTAAATCACTTAGCACTATCCTCCATCTTCCCTTTTGGACCCTTAAAGCTCACCCAAACCACTTAGCACTATCCTCCATCTTCCCTTTTGGACCCTTAAAGCTCACCCAAATCACTTCTCTGTCATGTGAATATTCATCTTTAATTATTTCTGGGCCCATTAGTTTTGTTTTAATGTATTTTGTAAATGAAATGACACTGTAACATTTTTTTTTTGGATTCCATCATAAAATATAACATTTTTAAAAATTTTGAAAATTTCAAATTTTTACAACTATAAAAAACAAAATACATAGCAATGGCAGGCCACGTAACATTATTCTTCATCTGTGGTCCCCAACGAGTTGCGCAGTTCCTGCATCTCGCCCACCAACTGAAGGACCCTGACACTCAGAGGCTGATTCATCATTAGCGGCAGGTAGCGACAGATGAGCGTCTGTAGCAGGCATTTTCAGAGCGCCCGCTAGTAGTCACTGTGCTCGGCTGTGGGTCGCTAATTTATAGCGACTCAGTCGCTGTTCAGTTATGTTGAATACATTGTGAGGAGTCGCTATTTGACCAGTACAGCGCTGTATGGGAGCGCATGGTAGCGACTGCTCATAGCGACTGACTCACACCATATTCAGGAAAAAAACAGCCTCACAAATCTCTGGCGCTGAAAAATAGTTGTTTGAAGCCCAGAGCGCAGAAGGCGGTGTGTTTAAAGTTTGTTTTCAAGCATCTAACAACTAGTAAAGCGAAAACATATGGAATTACATTGTAACAACATTGTAGCATGAACAATTTAATGGCAGACCAGTAATGTCATTTTTGAGGAAATATTTAAAAAATGAAAAAAATATGAAAAAAATGCAATTTCAATGCCAGAAGAGGTCAAAGAATTATTTGTGATTTTTTTGAAAAAAAAAAACCCGTTTAACCCTTTAAACGCCAGCCACTTAAATTTTACGTGGCTGCTTCTCCAACCGTTAAACGCCAGCCACGTAAAATTTACGTGCCTGGCTTTACCCCCTGCTAGCGCCTGAAAATGTAAAAAAAAACCACTTACCTGACCCCTCATTCGAACCGGCCGGGTCTCCTCTTCACCCTGGGGGGCTCCGATCCCCCGTCGGGGCTCCTCCGGAGGAAGGGGAGAGCCCGGAGTAGGGCCCCCCCCCCCGTTTTTGCGGCTGCTGGCTTTTCCTGTAAAAAAAAAAAAAATAAAAATGACATTTACTCACCTCCATGTGCGCTCGATCGCGCCGGCCCTTCTCTTCACCTGGGGGGCCTCCGATCCCCCCCCCCCAGGGCTTTCTATCTTCAGGAGAGAGCCTTTCAGGCTCTCTCCCCTCTTCCTCCGACGGGTGCCGCCCCTTTTGGGGGCGGGGCTTATGACGTCACTCGGCCAGCGTCTTCACAGCTCCAGGCCTCTCAGCTGTCACTCACCTCCGATCGTCAGCTCTTGGGTCCCTCGCCGCTCTGATGACAGATGCCGGTGATCGGCAGCCAGAGGAGGAGGGGAGGCAGGAGATCAGAGGATCTCCTGTCCCCATCCTTCTCCGGCCACCGATCACCGGCATCTGTCATCAGAGCGGCGAGGGACCCAAGAGCTGACGATCGGAGGTGAGTATAGAAAAAAAAAACATTTTTTTTTTTAATAAAATGATTTTTACTGTGTGTGTGTGTGTGTTTTATTTAACTGTTAACCCTTTGTGAACTGGTAAGGGGTCAATGAGACCCCTGTACCAGTTCACAAAGCTGGGGTCTGGCAAGCCACCTGCAACTAGCGGGTGGCTTGCCATTAACCCCCGCACCCCCAATTACCTGCCTCCCCAAAGCCCAGGGGGGGGCAGAAGAGCCCGGGCTCACATAAGCTATGTGGGCTCGTAGGCTGCAGGGTGGGGGGGCCACAAAAGCTGGCCCCCCCACTCTGTTCCTACAAGCCCCCATAGCTGGTCCCGGGCTGGTTATGACGGGTAGGGGGGACCCTACATCATTTTTTTTTTAATTTTAAGGGTTAGGGTTAGGGTTAGGGTTAGCCTAACCCTAGCCCTAACCCTTAAAATTCAAAAAAAAAATGAGGTCCCCCCCCTGGGAGGGGGAACCCTACGTCATTTTTTTTTAATTTTAAGGGTTAGGGTTAGGGTTAGGGTTAGCCTAACCCTAACCCTTAAAATTAAAAAAAAAAAATGAGGTCCCCCCCTACTTTTTTTTTTTTTTTTTTTTTTAAAGTGGACCAACACCCAGGATTTTGACTATCGGGGTGCCCCGCTGTGTGAAACCCCCCAGAAACCCCAAAAAACTCACCTCTCCCCGCTCCCACGTGACCGCGCCGTCCAATCCCCGCCCACAGACATGCAGAGTGACAGCGACGGACAAGGGGCTCATCTGCCGCCGCCTCCCGCGCGTCACTCTCGGCGTGCGCGCGCCCGCGCCGGCCATTCACAGACGGCCGGCGCGGGCGCGCGCACATCTAGAGGGGAGGAGGTAAGGGTTTTTGGGGGGGTCCCTCACCGCGGGACATCCCGATTTCGGATGCCCCGCGGTGAGGGAGGTGATCGGCCCGGGAATCTTATAGATTCCCGGGCCGATCACCCATGGGTGTTGGTCCACTTTAAGTGGACCAACACCCAGGCTGATCGGCCCGGATCAGATCCCTCCCCGCGGGGCATCCGAAATCGGGATGCCCCGCTGTGTGAAACCCCCCAGGACGCCCCGTTCGCCCTACCTTATCCCTGTTCCAACGGTGCATGCGCGGGCCGCATCTCGCGCTTCTCTCAATCAGGGCGCACACACGTGCCGGTCATTTGTGAATGGCCGACGCGGGCGCGCTCCCTGTTAGAGGGAAGCGCGAGATGCGGCCGCCAGCGTGCTCAGAGCCGCTGTGGTATGCACGGACAAGGGACGAACAACCACAGCGGCTCTGAGCACTCTGATTGGATGAGCGCTCGCGCATGCGCCGTAGGAGCGGGCTGAGGTGAGTTTTTTTATACCTTTCTCGGGGGTTTTACGCAGCGGGGCACCCCCGCGGAAGTTGATCAAAACGCAGGATAGTGAAAATCCTGGGTGTTGGTCCACTTTTTAGGCTAACCCTAACCCTTAAAATTCCCCCCAAAAAATGGGGTCCCCCACCCCCTGGGATTAGAAAGAAAATTTTTTAAAAAATTAAAATTTTAAAGAATTAAAATTAAAAAGAAAACGACGTAGGGACCCCCCTCCCGGGGGGGGGGGGGGGGCACTATTTTTTTTTTAATTTTAAGGGTTAGGGTTAGCCTGGGAGGGGGGTCCCTGTGTCATTTTCTTTTTAAATTAACCCCTTATGTTTATAGTGTGGATAGTAGTATTTTATTTGTAAATGTTATAAAATGCTCTTTTCAGTTTGGGGGGTCTCCTGGACAAGAATGGGGGGGCTATCGATACATATGTGGTACCGTTGTAATCGGGAGAAATAGGGCTATCACATGCAATATGGTTTTTATTACTAAAAAAATGTTTTATTTAAAATAAAGGAGACAATTGTTTAAAAAATATTATTTTATTTATTTATTTATTTTTTTTTTACACAAAAATATTTAAAAAACAGTAGAAAAATTACAAACAAGACATTTAATGTTAAAGCCTAAACTCTGCTGCAAAAAAAAAAATATATATATATTTTCCAAGAAATTCCGACAAAAATCACGGTAAAACATGGCGCAAAATGGGGAAAAATGACCAACTGAGGGTGACAAAAGTTCAAGTAGGCTGGCAATTAAAAGGGTTAATAGTACCTATGCATGTTGGGTATTGTTCTGCTCGGGGGACCTTGCGCTTTTAGATTTACCTTGTTTTTTCTTATTTGCATATTGATATTTTAGGAAAAGGTGTTTTTTATACTGTTTTTTTATACATTTTTTTTGTGAAACCCTGTGCAACCGAAGAATTCTTCAAGGGATTACTTCCAGAAAGATGAGCCCACGACAACAAGCTGGGTACGCTTAGAAAGCTTAAAATGTGTACTTTCAGGGAATATATGGTTTATTGGGGATATTCCAAATGTAAAGGCTTGTTTTGGTAGAAAAAGCACAAGGTGCGCACTTTGTCTGCAGAGCTGAAATTTTGAAGTAAAATTACCGTTACGCACATGCTTTACTTTGGTGTGTTTGGCAACTCTTCCATTGACAGTAGCTATGCATGCTGGGTATTGTTCTGTTCGGGGAATGTTGCTTTTTCAGATTTTCAGTTTTTTTCTTGTTTGCATATAGTTTTTTTTAGGAAAATGTGGTTTTGATTCTGCTTTTTTATACTTTTTTTCGGGAAACCCTGTGCAACCAAAGAATATATTGAGGGATTACTTCCAGAAAACTGCACCCATGTCAACAAGCCTGGTACGTCTAGAAAGCTTGAGGTGTGTACTTCCAGAGAATATATAGTTTTTGGGGGGTATTTCAAATGTAAAGGGTTGTTTTTCTTGAAAAATTGCAAGGTGCGCTTAGCGCGTAGCTTAGTTGTATTTTATCTGAAAATCTCCTAAAGCATTGTTTCAGTTTGGGGGAGTCTCCTGGGCAGGGAAGATGGACATTTGGCCCCCCCAAAAAATTGTAGGACAATTATCAAGCACTAATACGTAAAACAGGGCAGAGACGGAGGGATAAAGAGAACATCTGGGACTAAACATTTGAACAAACACTGGAGGTGACCTGGAATCAGAATATCCCCTGAAAAATAAGCACCTATGAATCACAAATAAATATTTCCCTTTTTTAAATATTTCTCAATTGCAATTTTGTCTCTCCAGCTTCTGTGTCGTAGACAAATCTCTAATCTCCATTTCTGAGTGTATTCCCTGTCACCTGAGTCACTGACAGGGAAAATACTCCGAAATAGAGAATTGAGATTTGCTTGAACACACAGAATCTGGCAAAATAACAATTGAGAAACAGTAAAGAAAAGGGAGAAACATGCATGTGTCGTTTTTTGTGCACCGACCATGAATCAACCCTAATGTGGGACACATTGTTCAATTCTCTGCCACATCCACCACCATCGGGTATGACCTGTAGTACAAGGAGGCATAGTTTGACTAACATGGTGGATGAGTATCTGTTGACACGTCTCCTGGTTCTGAGCAATGAGTCCCCCACCATTGAATTACTGGGTCTGTATTGGACACATGGCAAGAGCTTGTCCTCTATGTCTTGGAGGTGCTGGCCTGCCTTGTGGCAAGTGTCCTATCAAACCCTGTGTTCATCACCAGCAACACGATCTGCCTATCCACAGCCAACGTGGACATCCTTACATTTGTTAAGATAAACTAAATGCTAGCACCTGAGCAAGTGGCTGAAACCGGACCTTCAGCATAATTTAATGAAAAGCCCAAACCCTTAAAAAACAATTCCCCAGCATTTACAATTAATATATTTTAAGTCCATTACTTATTATTCTTTTCCCCACTGGGCTCCAACTCAGGATGCCAGGATATGGGCACCGTCATCTTACCTCAGATGCATCACATACTGAGGAGAGGAGGGGAGGGCAAGTGCAGAATGGCACAGTCAGAAAACACTTCCTGTCTGCAGGCAGCCTGAGACTCAATGGGCTGCCATCTTGGGTGTTTCAAAGCTCAGAAAAGGCAGTAGGTAAAGGTAAGATGATTTTTAATTTAGACAATTTGCATGTACAGGCTGGGGAAAACATACAAGATACACTCTTATTGAGGGTGAAGGTCCAGTTGAAGTGTTGGCTACCTCCACCTCTTCCACCTACACCACCACCTCCATCTAATCTGCCTCTTTGACTTATACCACCATATCCACCTCCACCTTCCCCCCAGACCTCTGACACCTGTTATTTGATTATTTAATTTTTATTTCATTTAATTAGGTATTTATTTATTTATTTATTGTGATGGGGTGCCTTTTCCCCCTTCCTCTTCAGCCACAGCCTGACACTGCCAAGTCCGGGGACGCCTACATAAAAACTTCATGGACGGTAGGGTGTGCACGGATGCCACCATCTACAGCCCAGGTTCTGGCATGGGGAATTTGAAGTAAAATTTCTTTTTGCAAGTTTTTTGTTGTGCTCTCTTTTTGGAATGAAAAATAATCATTTGTGTTAGGATTGTGTCCCTATACCTGTGATTTACTTCTCTACACACAGTTTGCAAAATTCTCATATGCCTGGGGCTCTGTGTTGCTACAATGGGAAATCATCCAATGTAACAGGTGAGGTTATCAGCAGCTTTGGCTAAGTCAAGCAACGGTAATGACTGCCCCAGGTGAGAACACTTCCACTTTAGGTTATGGAACACACAATGGTGATCCCCTCTATCTGAAGAAGTTGAATTACTGCAGAAGGGGTTAAATCTGCCATACCTTAGCCAAGCATATTATTAGCAAGCCAGAGTGAGGAAGTCTCTGATCTGTACATCAAATGAACTTGATATAGGCTGATCAATCTGCACTGATTGTACAATGTGTATCAAATGTGGTATACAATCCCCACTGACTGTACAATGTAGATAAAATGTGGTATACAATTCCCACTGACTGTACAATGTAGATAAAATGTGGTATACAATTACCCCTGACTGTACAATGTAGATGATGTTTGACATACAATTCCCACTGACTTTAGATCAAATGTGGTATACAATTCCCACTCACTGTAGAATGTAGATCACATGTGGTATGCATTTCCCCCTGAATTACAATATAGATCAAATATGGTATACAATTTCCACTGCATGTAGAGTGTAGATAAAATGTTTTATACAATTCCCCCTGACTGTACAATGTAGTTCAAATGTGGTTTACAATTCCCACTAACTGTAAATTGTAGATCAAATATGGTATACAATTCCCACTGACTGTAAAATGTAGATCGAATGTGGTATACACTTCCACATGAAGGAAGAATGTAGATTAAATGTGGTATAGAATTGCCACTGACTTTAGAATGTAGATCAAATGTAGCATACAGTTGCCACTGATTGCTCAAGGTAGATCAAATGTGGTATACATTTTTACTGATTGTAGAATGTAAATCAAATGTGGTATACACTTCCACATGAAGGAAGAATGTAGATTAAATGTGGTATAGAATTGCCACTGACTTTAGAATGTAGATCAAATGTAGCATACAGTTGCCACTGATTGCTCAAGGTAGATCAAATGTGGTATACATTTTTACTGATTGTAGAATGTAAATCAAATGCGGTATACAATTCCCACTGATTGTACAATATAGATCAATTGTGGTATACAATTCTCACTGATTGTACAATATAGATCAATTGCGGTATACAATTCCCACTGATTGTAGAATTGTACAATGTAGATCAAATGTGGTACACAATGCCTTCTGACTGTAGCATGTAGATCAAATGTGGTATACAATTTTCCCTGATTGTAGAATGTAGATCAAATGTGGTATACAATTTTCCCTGATTGTAGAATGTAGATCAAATGTGGTATACAATTCCCCCTGACTGTACAATATAGATCAAATGTATATAATTCCCCTTGACTGTACAATGTAGATGAAATGTGGCATACAATTCTCTTTGACTGTACAACGTAGATTAAATGTAGTATACAATCCCCACTAAATGTAGATCAAATGTGGTATATAATTCCCACTGACCGTATAATGCAGATCAAATATGGTATAAAATTACCCCTGACTGTACAATGTAGATAAAATGTGATATACAATTCCCCCTGACTGTACAATGTAGGTAAAATGTGGTATACAATTTCCACTGACTGTACAATGTAGATCAAATGTGGTTTACAATTCCAACGAACTGTAGAATGTAGATCAAATGTGGTATACAATTCCCACTGACTGTAGAATGTAGATCAGATCAAATGTAGTATACAATCCCCACTCAATGTAGAATGTAGATTAAATGTGATATACAAGTCCCATTGATTGTATAATGCAGGCCAAATGTGGTATAAAATTCCCCGTGACTGTACAATGCAAATCGAATGTGGTTTACAATTCCCACTGACTGTAGAATGTAGATCAGATGGGATATACAATTCCCACTAACTGTAGGATGTAGATGAAATGTGGTATACAATATCCCATGACTGTAGAAGGTAGATCAAATGCTGTATAAACTTGCCCACTGACTCCAGCTGCCTCTCTGCCCACCCATATATGTCCAGCAGCCCGATTTCCCCCACCTGTGCCCAGCTGCTTGATCTCCCCACCTGTGTGTCCTGAAAAGAACAATTGTATTTTTAAGCTTTTCTTTAATCTGTCCCTCACTCAGCAGCAGCAACCTCTCCCTAACTAACTGGTATGGCATAAGACATGTGACCCTGCCTTTTATACAGCAGAGTAACATGTCCCACCTGGCCAATAGGGGGGACCCTATGTCATTTTTTTTTAAGTTAACCCCTTACAACTATGCAATCATATTGCATAGTTGTATCCTATCTGAAATCTCCTAAACTGCTGTTTCAGTTTAGGGGAGTTTCCTGGGCAGGAAAGGATGTATACCAATACATATGTGGTACCGTTGTAACCGGGAGAAATAAGGCTTTCACACGGAATAATATTTTATTAACAAACTTACATTTTTTATCACAAAAAAAACTACAAATTGTTTTTTATTTTTTTGCACATATTTCACCCAAAAGTATTGAGAATACACTAAAAAAGGCCAAACAAGACATTTCATGTTGAAGCCCAGCTGAAAAAAACAATATATAATTTTCCTGGAAAATCCCTGGAAATCCCTTCAAAAAACAAGGTTGAACATGTGTAGCACAAAAATGTGAAAGTAGTCTGGCAACAGAGTGTGACAAAAAAATCTAGGTAGGCTGGCACTTAAAGGGTTAATTCAATTCAGATTTATTCAGGCTATTTGGGCTGCTTTCCAGAGACCAGAACTCCCTATTTTTATCCATTGTGTTTAGATTTGGGTCCTACTAAATAATAAGCTTCAGGAAAAGTCTACCAAGCGACATCCAAATCCAACTCTTATTCTATATCAGAAAATGAAACGTTGTGATTCTGATCATACACGTTGGAGATCATTTTGTAAATCAAGTTTACCTTTTTGTGCACTTTTGTGTGTCAACTGAAACTTGCATCCTAGTGAGCTTTTTGACTGACACGCAAATAGGTGCGATAAAAAAGTTTGTTCTTATTTTTAAAAAAATTGCATGATCTAGGCAAGGTACATATCTTTCCAGGGAGTTATTGATTTTATTGGGAAATTTTGAAAACAAAGTCAGCTTATGGGGTATACAGAAAGAAATAGCAACTTCTTTAGCATACCCAATAGTCTAGAGAATTATCCTTAACAAATTTAAAAATGATGGGCCTCACCTGAAAAATGGCCCATCACAGGGGCAAGTGATTTTTAGTGAAAAAGGAGCACAAATATTTTTTGTCTGTTAAAGTAAAAACGTTCACAGAGATGTATGTTTCAGTTCAAACCCAAATGTGCACCCAGAGATGAACTTGCTTCATTAAATAATTAGCAATTAATTAGCATGACCACCACCGTCTAATCCTGCTTTTGAAATGTCTAAGCTGCAACAGTTGTACTGTTATACACTTATGAACAGCCAAATACTGTAGCCTTTAAGCCCAGGATATTTTTTTTGCTGAGAACCTGGACATGTCAGCTCATCTTTGCTCGATCAGTATAAAATGATACCACCTAAAATAATGTACAACTTTCCTGACAAATGAATAAAGGGGGGTGGGAGCAGCTCAATCACTATTATTTATACAAAATTATTATTCAGGGCCTGGGAACTAATTTACCACCCAGTTTAACCCTCTCATCAACTAAATATCAAGCAACAAACATGTCTAGCTATGTGGAAAGACAGAGATTTGGTTGCATATATCTGCAGATACATGTGGAAGCCACACTGCCCCGGCAAGGCACTCTGTGTTTAGTGTGGTCCCTACTCTTAATTTTGAGTCTCCAACATTGGGACATGCAATGCAGACAAATATTTGAGAGCTACTCACCTGGGAAGCTGCCAGCCTCCCTTTAGAACACTTCACAGGGAGAAATCCATATTGACTGAATTCCTCCCTGCTTGTGCTCATGGCAATTCAAATGAATAAAGGGGGGTGGGAGTATCTCAATCACTATTATTTATACAAAATTATTATTCAGGGCCTGGGAACTAATTTACCGCCCAGTTTAACCCTCTCATCAACTGGGAGGCCGATTCATTAATAGCGCCAGGTAGCGACAGATGAGCGACTGTAGCGTGATTTTTACAGCGCCAGCCAGTATTCGCTGTGCTTGGCCGGCGTTTGCTTGATGACAGCGACTCAGTCGGTGTGCGGTAATGTTGAATACGGGCTTAGGGGTCGCTGTTTCACAGGTTCAGCGTTGTATGTGAGCGCCTGACAATGAGTGGCCAGAGCGAACGGCTTGCTTCATATTCATTAAAAAATGACGCTCCGAATTTGCTGGCGCTGTCCATTCCTTGTTTAAACCCCAGTGCGCTGGCGGCGATGGGTGTTAACTAGTTTTTAACCCCTAAACAACCATATTTTTTGATTGTAACGTTATACATGTTTTTGGAATCATTTTGTAATATGAATATATTAATATCAGACCTGTAAGATCATTTCTGCACAAATTTTTTTTTTTTTCATTGCAGAAGTGGGCTCAGAATTTTTGACATTAAAAAAAAAAAAATTATACCAATTAATTATGATTAATTAAACATTGCTCCATTGAAATGCATTGGACAATGCCAGGGAGCGACAGGTCATACCTGGCGCTGTGAAGGAATTTGCAGCGGCGCTGTTCGTTCCAGGCGGCTTCATGATGAATCCCGCGCTAGTCGTCGCTCTCGCCGGCGCTAGCCTCATTTAGCTTGATAAATGCGTCATTGTGACCGCCGCCGGGCGTACTTGAGTCGGTAGCCGCCGATAGCTGGCGGTACCTGGCACTCGTCAGACACTACCTGGCGCTAGCCCGTGATAAATAAGGCCCTAAATATCAAGCAACAAACATGTCTAGCTATGTGGAAAGACAGAGATTTGGTTGCATATATCTGCAGATACATGTGGAAGCCACACTGCCCCGGCAAGGCACTTTCCTGACATACTGTCTAAACCTGTATAGCAAAAAAGAAAAAGATGACATGAGATCAGATCAAATCAGTGTTGCAAGAGTATAATTTAGGTCACAATAAATTTATCTCCCTCTCTGTTTAAGTAGGGAATGCTCAGAGTTTCTTCTGTGTAAACAACAGCACCCTATGGGCTATGCAGATACAAGTCACCAGATTTTTCTGCATAGCCCATAGGATGCTGTTATTTCCACCCTTTAAATTTAATATACACCCTTAAATGCTTGAAGTCCTGGGGAATTTGGAATTGTATAGGGGAAAGCATTCCAGAGTAATGGGGAAGTCCTGGATGCAGGAGTGAGAGGAAGTTATTAGAGTTGATTTTTCTGGATTTTTGAGGATAACTTACAGCAGCAAATAAGACAATTGAGCACCAAGACCAGAAGGTCACTGTCACAGTTAGCGCCATTTCTTGCCTAGGACACCAGGGACCCCTGCATGCTAAGAATCCAGTATGCCAATATGACACTGGTATCACACGACAGCCTGTGTCATATTGTGAAGCCATGCAGATGCTGAGGAGCCACATTCAGGAACCAGGACTTTGCAGCGGCGCCCATCTACCCCCAAGTCTACTACATGTGTGGCAGCGCCCATTGCAAATATTAAATTCAATTAATATAAGACCCTTATTTTTGGGGAAACACGGTAGTACATGAATATTTGGGCAGTTTTGGTGCAATCTATTATTATTATTAATAATAATAATAATAATAATAATAATGTTTATTTATAAGGCAACATCATCTTTCATGACTCTGTACAATGTGAAATTACAAATAAGGTAAATCAACTAACAATACAAAGCAGAAATGTACAAATACACGGTCATACTGCAATACTCTGGAAGAGACGGCCCTGCCCTTGTGGGCTTACAATCTAAAGGATAAGGGGTGGAGACAAAAAGTGGGTCACAAATAATATATACTTAATATGATGGCAGGTGATCTGAAGTGGCTCGGGTTGTCTATTATTTAGGCCAAGTGATATGCTCATCTGAATAGGTGGGTTTTGAGGGCACCCTTAAATGCTTGAAGTCCTGGGGAGTTGGGAATTGTATAGGGGAAAGCATTCCAGAGTAATGGGGAAGTCCTAGATGCAGTAGTGGGAGGAGGTGATTAGAGTTGAGTACAAGAGGAGGTCCTAGGCATGGAGAAGATTGTGTCTAAGTTTGTATTTGTTGATAAGAGAGAAAAGCAAAATGAGAGGAGAGATAAATAAGTCAAGCAGCAGAGTTGATAATAGATTGGAGAGGTGTCAGTCTGTTTGTTGGGAGACCACAAAGCAGAGTGTTGCAGTAGTCTAGTTGGGAGAGAATTGGGGCATGCACTAGGATTTTGATGATATCAGGTGAGAGAAAGGGCCAGATTTGAGAGATATTTTTGAGTTGGAGATGGCAGGAGGTGGATAGTGACTGAATGTGAGGTGTGACAGAGTGAGGAGTCCAGTATAAGGCCAAGGATCCCCATGCTTGGGAAGTTTTGCAGGGGTGTTTTGGTAATTGTGAGGTTGCTGACAGATATATTTGGCATGGAGGCAGGAGCAGAGTTTGATGATGGGAAAGCAACAAACTCGGTCTTGTCCCTGTTTGAGGGATCGAGATGATATGAAATTGCTTTGAGAGATGAAATTACTTTCAGACAGTCAGGAACACGGGATAGGACAGAAGAGAGATCTGTGCCAGAGAGGTAGATCTGAGTGTTTTCTTCATAGAAGTGGTGTTGGAAGCCAAATGAGTTTGAGTTGTCTAAGACCATAGGCATAGACTGAGAAGAGGAGAGGTCCAAGAACAGAACCTCATGGTACGCCAACAAACAGAGGGCAGGATTTTATGCCTATACACTTAAGTTCACTTCGGGTTCATTTCAGGTGTAATTCTTCTTGCACTGCTGTCTATTCTGCCCAACCATCAGAACTGAGTATATACTAGTTGTGAAATGAGGTCTTGATTGACCAAAGCCTGCTAGCTGAGTCAGGGGTTGGGTTACAAATTGTATATCCTTAGCCTCAGTGATCACAGGGAAAAGGCCAGATATAATATAAACAAGTAGAAGGGTTGTAAAAGGCATAAAGACATGAGTTATATCACGTCTACACAATAAAAAGTCAAATAAAAATGTTTAGCAAAAACGTTGAAAAGCTGAAGGGCTAATTTTAGTTTGTTTGGCGCCCTGTGCGATCCCCAACCTCAACACCTAGTGTCAAGATGGAATTGGGCATTTAATAAAATGCTGATCAGCAGCAGCCAAAGGGCGGCCCATCCTGGCCACTAGTGCTCAGGCTGAGTAGGTGCTCATATTGAACAGACCAAGCAGTTAAGCCCTGCCACCCAAGTATCAATTTTCCCGATTTTTGCGGGACAATCCTGGTTATCCAGGGTTGTCCCACTGTCCAGCATCTTTAATATGGTATCCTGTTTTTCCAGGGCAGGCCGCAGTGACATGCGCTGGTGGCTGGCCACACAGATTTGTGTGGAGCAAGCAGGTGAGAAGCAGTGAGAGCAGTGGTGGGAGAGATGGGGCAAGGGTAAGAGGTGGCGGAAGACTGGCAGGTATGGGAGGCTGGTTGGTGATAGTGTTGATCTGCTTCCAGCATGATCACTAATGGCGCCACTCTCCCTGGTTGTTTTCGCTCGTTGCCCCGCTCCCATGAGACGCGCCGTCACAAGTAAGCAAGTGTGCAGAGTGGGAGCGACTAGAGCAGTGCTGCCACCATCAGGTAAGCTGCGGTGATCCTTATTTAAATAAGGTCAGTGCCACCGGCTTTCCAAAACCCACCACTTGTCCCGTTGCCCCTCACCCACCGCTGAAACCTTTTCTGGGTGCAGCATATTTCCTCTGACGGCCCCTCTAAGCAGTATTGGGGAGCAGCATTTGAGGGGCAGCAATTTGAAGCATCATTTGGAGGCAGCACGGCAGCATTTGGGGAGCAGCATTTGAGGGAGCAGCATGGCAGACATGGGGAGCATCAATTTGGGGGAAGCATGGCAGACATGGGGAGCAGCGTTTGGGGACATCACAGCACACATGGGGAGCAGCATGGCAGACATGGGGAGCAGCCTTTGCGGGACAACACAGAAGACATAGGGAGCAGAATTTGGGGGACAGCACAGCAGACATGGGGAGCAGCATGGCAGAGATGGGAAACAGCATTTGGGGAACTGCACAGCAGACGTGGGGAGCAGCATGGCAAAGATGGGGAGCAGCATTTGTCATCAGCACTGTAGCACATGGAGAGTAGCATTTGGGGGCCAGGACAGCAAACATGAGCAGCATTTGGGGGGCAGCATGGCAGATATGGGGAGCAGCATGGTGCCATTTGGGGCAGCATGACTGACACGGGGAGCAGCATTTGGGTGCAGCACGACAAAAAGACCAATTAAGGGATGCTGCTCACTGGCTGTAATGAGGGATGCCCCTTACTGGTTGTAATGGAGGGATGCCCCTCACTGGCTGTAATAAGGGATGCCCCTCACTAGATGGAATGGAGGGATGCTTCTCACTGGCTTGTACAGCCTTGTAAGACTCTAGGATGCCCCTAATTCAGATATTCATTCTACAAGATCTATTCTCCCGATCCTCGTGCTGCTCCTTTAAGAGCCTGATTTCGGTAAGCACTTTATTATCCTCTTCCTCATGGCCTTACAGGACTGTTGTGGTGTCATCCATCCTGTATGTGGGGAGGATCACGGCAGGCATGGGGATCAGCATGCCAGGCATAGGGAGCAGCATTTGGGGAGCAGCACGGCAGACATGGGGAGCAGTATTTGGGGGGCAGCACGGCAGACATGGGAAGAAGCATGGTAGACATTGGGAGCAGCATGGCAGACATGGGGAGAAGCATTTGTGGAGCGGCATGGCAGACAAGGGGAGCAGCATTTGGGAAGGATCACGGCAGACATGGGGAGCAGCATGGCAGACATGCAGAGCAGCATTTGGGGAGCAGCATGGCAGACATGGGGAGTAGCTTTTGGGGAGCAGGACGGAACACATGGGGAGCAGAATATGGGGCGCAGCATGGAAGACATGGGGAGAAGCATGGCAGACATGGGGAGCAGCACGGCAGACATGGGGAGCAACATTTGGGGAGCAACATTTGGGGAACAGCACAGCAGACATGGGGAGCAGCATGGCAGAGATGGGGAGCAGCATTTGTCATCAGCACTGTAGCCTTAGCGGATCAACATGGCAGCATTTGGGGGCAGCACAGCAGACATGGAGAGCAGCATTTGGGGGCCAGGATGGCAAACATGAGCAGCATTTGGGGGGCAGCATGGCAGAGATGGGGAGCAGCATGGTGGCATTTGGAGGCAGCAGGACTGACAAGGGGAGCAGCATTTGGGTGCAGCACGACAAAAAGACCAATTAAGGGATGCTGCTCACTGGCTGTAATGAGGGATGCCCCTTACTGGTTTTAATGGAGGGATGCCCCTCACTGGCTGTAATGGAGGTTGCCCCTCACTGGCTGTAATGAGGGATGCCCCTCACTAGATGGAATGGAGGGATGCTGCTCACTGGCTTGTACAGCCTTAGAAGACTCTAGGATGACCCTAATTCAGATATTCATTCTATGAGATCTATTCTCCCGATCCTTGTGCTGCTCCTTTAAGAGCCTGATTTCAGTAAGCACTTTATTAATCTCTTCCTCATGGCATTCCAGGACTGTTGTGGTGTCATCCATCCTGTTCTCCAAGGAATTGACCCCCCAGCCCCCTTAGCCCTTTCACCAGCTCTGAGGTTTGCTTTTTGGTGGTGGTAGATATCTCATCACTCTATGCCAGAGTGAGCTGCTGCATAACATAGGTGTATATAGGAGCTGAATGTGGGAGCTTCTTAGGGGTGTCCTGGCATAGTGGGTGACTATATAGGTCCTCACCTTGGAACAGCTCCTTCATGTCTGAGGAAGCTGCTACTATGGGTGCCAGAGAAGAGGTGGCTGCAGGGTACACCTTTATTGTGCTTGTTGCTGTCCCAGCGTGTGGTCCTCAAGTATCCCTGTGCCTTGCCTTGGACCCACCTGGCATTTCCAGAGGGTTCTGCTGGTGCCCAGGATCGTGGGAGGCAAAAAGCCAATTTTGATGTGCCACTGGTCGTCGGTAAGCACTATGAATCAGTCCGGCTGCACGGAACATTTTCTGCAAAAATACTAATTAACTAATCAGGGTGCCCCCGGGGAAAGGGACCAGAACCCAGGATAGTCAAAATCCTGGGTCCACTTTAAAGAAAACCAATGCTTGTTTTCTTTTATTATTATGAGCACTTTCCCTAGCCCATTTTGTGCCGAACAATCACTCATGGTGTTCCCCTCACCATTTGCCCCCAACACTCTTAAAAAATGTTTTGTCCCCTTCGACTTCAATGGGGTTCGGGTCGAGTCCAGGGACCCGAATCAGACTTTAGCGGTAAGTTCGGCCAAACTTCGTCGAACTCGAATTTCAGAGGGTTCGCCCATCCCTAATGGTAACACAATCTGGGCAAGTAAAATGCTCATGTAAGTCTACTGGTCCCTTTACACAGGTGATTGGGCATGCGTTCCATCTGCCTAAAATTATAAATGCAGCAATTTTGTAAAAGTGCAACTGCTTTTCAAGCCAATTTAATCAAAATCACTGCAGTGCAATCACAATCACTATTACAATCTCTTTCCTGCATGAGACTGATGTGTGTTACTTCCTTGTCTGAAGTTAGAAACATTTCAGTTCCTTTGTTTTTTTCAGTCAACCTACAAACAAACTCCTGGCCATCAGTTTTTTTTTTTTTTTCACGAATGTCTTTTAGTTGCTTTCTAAATCTTTTGCTTTTGAATTTGTCAGTATAGATATTTAAAAGAAACAAAGGGGGGTGGCAGCCGCTCAGACCATTTTATAACTAACCTGGGAGGTGCACGTTAGCAGGGCAATTAGTACACACAAGTCTTAAAGGAGCCACAGCACTCAACCCTGTTAGCTTGCAGGCCAGCCTATAATCTGTCTCTAAACTTGGTTAAAAACAGAGGACTGGGTCACACACATCTGCAGAAGTATGCTTAAGCTGCACCACTACGCCAAAGTGCCTCTGTGGGGTGCAGTCCTAACTCTAATCTCTGAGAGCCCATCTAGGACATACAGTGCAATAGATAAATTGGGAGCAGGCTTACCTGAGGTTGCCCTAAACCTCTCAAGTGCAAGCCATGGGATGGAAGGGTCAAAGACCTTGCAATACAGCCTAGACCCCACACACCATGTGCTTGCACAAATTCAAAAGAAACAAAGGTGGGTGGCAGCCGCTCAGACCATTTTATAACTAACCTGGGAGGTGCACGTTAGCAGGGCAATTAGTACAGCAAATATTCACCAGTAACAAAGCGGAAACACATGGAATAACATTGTTGTAACATTGTGACATTAATACTTTAGTGCCAGACCTGTAATGATAATTCTGCATAAAAATATAAAAAATCAAAAGTTTTCAAAAATGACTCTTTCTAGGCCAAGAGAGGTCACACAATTATTTGAGAGAGAAAAAAATATTTGAAAGAAAATAAAAACAAAATACTCTGTTTAAACAGAACTAAAGTAACCTCCATTGAAATGTATGGGAGAGCGACAGGTAGCGACAGGTAATACCTGGCGCTCTGGAAACTAGAGCGCCCGCACTATACACTGAGCTGCCTATAATGATAAATCATACGCTACATGGAGCTGTTAGAGTCGCTCACCGGAATCGCCTTCATAAATGTGGTATTGCATACAGCGCCCGGCATTCACCAGACGCTGCCTGTCGCTACCAGGCCCTACCTGCCTCTATCCCTTGATGAATAAACCCCCTTGTAGACCTAGTGAAATCAATTATTAATAAACTGTCTCCTCAATCATGTATTTGTACTGGCTTTTTTCTACACAAATAAGCCCCCCCCTCTGTAATTATGAGAAAGAACTCCCCCCCCACCATGCCACAACCCAGACAGCTTGCGGGGACAGGAGCACTCTGTCCACATAGAGGTGGAGGACCCGGGGTCAGAATTGCACAAGGTGGTGAATAACCCAGAGGAGTTGGTCAGGAAAGAGGAGGTGCTAAAAACTTTGTCCAAGGAGGTGGTGGAGGTTTCTGAGGAGGAGGGTGGCCAGCCTCAGGTGAGTCCAGAGGAGGAAGCAGAAGACTCCCTGCCACTCCAAGTTGCTTGTGAGGCTGGCTTGGAGGAGGCTGGGCCCTCTGAATTGGACTCTAACACACCAATTTGGGCTAAAGCTTCACTGCCTTCCTCCCCTCGCTGGATGGTGCCCAGCACTTGTCCACTGGTGAGTTTATTTGTTGTCATCACAATTGGCTGGCCATTGTCTACCTGCAGAATATGTTTCTCATGTGTGTTTTTGTTTGTCTTGCATATTGTTTCAGGGCATCACAGGCCAAAGGCATCCTCGCTCCTTCCAGATTTTTCACCGAGCAACCACAATAATGAACCATCCTTTATTTTGTTTTATTCTTTTCCTTGCCACAAATCAAGCTACTCCTGCTGGGGCATCCCCACCAGCATCACAATTGGTCCAGCAGCATGGGCTGTGATGGTGAGTCATTTTTTTACAGGTTGAAATATTGAGCTATATTGACTATGTTGTGCATAATGGTTCTCCTTCTAGATGCCGCCAAACCCTGTTTTTTTGCCTTGTTTGGGTGCCCACTTCTGTGTGAATGTGCTGCCACTGTGTGTTTTGGGGTTTCTTTAAGCCAAAGCCCTTGGCCATTGACCTACTTGTCTTACCATTTATTTCGGGTGAGTACAACGCATGTCTAGATTATCCACATGTCCCTGCATGCACTTCCTTATAGAGTGTGTGTGTTTCTATTTGTTCACATTTGGGTGAAGGTGTCTTGCATGTTATGTATTGCCATATCTGATTAACCCCTTTGCCTCAGCCAGCTGTTGTAAAGATTGCAAATTGCAATAATGTGGGCCACACCTACTCTCAGATTTGTGTTGGGGTTAGTCGCTGATCTACACTTGCTCTGTCTGAGATCAAACCAGGATCTTTGGGGAAGTTTTTGCTCATGAAGCTCGATTCATAGACACATTCGTCTGGACTTTCGTAGCTGTCTGTGTATGTATTTGTGTGTGTTTGTCATTTTTTTTGTTTTTTTCGTTCCATTTTCCATTCGTATGTTCGTTTGCTCTCATGCGTATATGCGCTTTCGATGAACTAAAGTAAATCGGATCATTTGCTAAATCTGATATTTTGCATTCGTTCAGATAACTTACGTTATTGGTATGGGCTTGTGTCTCATTCAGAGAGCTGATTGCCGAGGGACCACCACCCTATAAAACCGTTTCCTTTGCCACTTACGGGACCATTTTGACCTCGGATACCTTGCTTTCACCATGTTTTGTGCCTTTGTGGAGGAATATCAGCAACTCCAGCTAATGGGCATTGTATGTATCAGCAGGGCCGAGACCAGATTGCACCGGCGATGCATGCTTATCGATCGCATGCATGCCGTTAAGCTGTTCGAGCTGACCAGACTTAATCTCGCTTCTCTCCATAAGTTGTGTAGTGAGCTGCAGCCATGGTTAGCCCGCACCACAAGGAAGGGGCAAGCAATTTCATGTTTGACCAAGATGCTTGGCTGCCTTTCATTTTTGGCGAACGGCTCATTCCAGAGGCTGGGTGCCCTCTCTGTGGGGATGTCCCAACCTACGCTGAGCCGCGCACTATCCAAGTTTTTGGAAGGCATGGCTACCATTAGTCAGAAATATATATTTTTTCCTGACGACATGGTAGCCTGGAACGCGCTTAAGCTGGCATTTTATAATATCGCCGACATGCCCAACGTCATGGGTGCGATTGAATTCACCCACGTTGCATTGGTCCCTCCTGCAGCCGACGAGTACATCTATAGGTAAGTTCAATTGGTCATTTTGTTATATAGTTTAGACAAACTGTATTTTAACTATCTATTAATCCCTCCTTGTAAATTGTCACTGTGAAACAGCTTACAGTGTATATCTATTAATCCCTCCTTGTAAATTGTCCCTGTGAAACAGCTTACAGTGTATATCTATTAATGCCTCCTTGTAAATTGTCCCTGTGAAACAGCTTACACTGTATATCTATTAATCCCTCCTTGTAAATTGTCCCTGTGAAACAGCTTACAGTGTTTATTTATTAATCCCTCCTTGGAAATTGTCCCTGTAAAACAGCTTACAGTGCATATCTATAAATCCCTCCTTGTAAATTGTCCCTGTGAATCAGCTTACACTGTATATCTATTAATCCCTCCTTGTAATTTGTCCATGTGATACATTTGACCGTCTTTAGCTTCATCAATGTTTTTAATGTCGGCCAAAGCCAAACATTTTCATGTGGACCTTAATTAGTTATTTTAAAGTTAAGCTTAGTTGATCCAACATGCATATCCTTTTTTTGCCAAAAAAATACACTCACTGAATGTCCAATCAGTGGTGGCCCCGGACATGCGGTTCCTTAGCGTCCTCGCCGGGTTTCCAGGCTCATCCCATGACGCGTACATCTTGCGACGATCTGGATTGTACCGTCGGTTTGAGTCTGGAGAATTCTCAGGTGGATGGCTCCTTAGTAAATTGACGCAAATAACGTCATTCACTTTTCAATATATGCCTATGAATATAGTTTATGACCCATGTCTGAACCTATGGCTGTTTTTACCCCTTGATGACATGTTAAACCGGACCTTAACCATGATCTTTAGCAAAGCACAAACCCTTAAAAACTGATTTCCCAGCATTTCAAAATAATATATTTCTACTTTCTAGTAAATTACTTATTATTCTTCCCCACACTCGGCTGCAATTCTGTTCTTGACTTTATGATAGGGTGTGCGCCATCTTTGCTCACATGCATTACACTTACTGAGTAGAGCGGGATAAAGTGCAGGGGGTGGGTTAGAGCTGTGCTTGGCTCAGACAAAGCAGATCTGGGGTTCTGTAAAAGTAAGACATCCCAGAATGCTGAGCAGCACAGTCCTAAGCAAATTTCTGTTTGCAGGCTGCCTGATCTGCCCTCATCCACCATCTTTGATGTTTAAAGGCTCAGAACATGCAGTAGATGGTGTTAGGCTGTTTTTTTAGCTGAGCAATCTGTATGTACAGAGTGTGGCTAAAATATAAGATAGGCTCTTAGTCAGGGTGAACAACCGCTTGTCCAATAATTTTTGTTTGGAATGTGTAATTTATGTATTTTCTTATTCTTTCAGGGGATTCCGGCTATCCGCTACTTCCCTGGCTGATGACGCCCGTTCTTCGGCCACAGAATGCAGCCCAGGACGCCTACAATCGGGCCCACCGGAAGACCCGGGCCGTTGTGGAGAGGGCCTTTGGCCTCTTAAAAACTCGCTTCAGGTGTTTGGACAATACCAGGGGGGCACTCCAGTATGACCCCAGCAAGGTAATCGATATAATACTGGCCTGCTGTGTCCTCCACAACTTTGCAATAATACTGCGTGTCCCCCGGTATGTGGATCTGCCCCCCTCTCCACCCAGCCAGGACCCAGAAAAGAACTACCGTGGCACACCTAGTGTCTCTGGCCAAGCTGTTCGGGCCAATTTGATAAACACCAATTTTGCCAAATTTGGTTTTCCCGTGTTTGTTTGTTGCATGTAATTTTTTATTTTTACTATCATTTGGCTTTGTGAATGCTTTTGTATTATTTTTTGTAAAAAATAGTAATGAATTAATTACTAAAATATTCACACATGTTCTGAGCCTCATGCATTTTTTTGGACATGTTTGTTTAGATAAACCTTCAGCAATCTCAAAAGAACCCACACATTAATGCATCAACTTAGTCAACAACAGCTAAAGTCACATTCAATATATGTTATTGAAATATGACAAATTGGAGTTGAAGGGCACTCGCAGACTTCATGTACATACATAGTACAACATAAATATACATTGATGCAGACTCATGTCACCTAGCAATTGGCCACATCCAGGAGTTTTAAAGTAACACACTCCAGGCCGAAGATTCAATAACAAATAAAATAAACATAGGGAGCAACCATTTGCATGTGAATATTTGGCCAGTAATACATAGGGCCACATACACACCCTCTCCTGCTTGGCCACATTTGCCACAGGCACAGGTGGAAAGCAGCCATACCTATGCCACATCCACGCCTGTAAGTCAGTGGCCCACGCAAACAATAACCCCCAGTCCAAATGCAAGTCCAGTCCAATCTTTGCCATGGTTCAAGGTAGTAGTTTGCCAGACCAGAATGTCCCCCAATCTTGCCTACAAACAGGATGAGTCAGACACAATTTCATTAGGCCCAAGCCTGCAGTGTGGCAGCTTGAGCGGCAGGTTCAGTGAGGCTTTAGCTCAGGCATTGACTAGTGGGGTATCTCAGCACTCTAATGAGCTATATGGGTGAAAATCAAAATCATACAAGCAAAGCCATAAAAAAGGCAATCTTGGTAGCGCTCACCAGACAGGTCAATACAGTGGGGATGTAGAGGAAAGATGTGGAGCAGATACAGGGCAAATAGCTGTTAAAATGGGTGTTGCCCATAAAACCCTGGTGGGGGGCCTTGGAGGTGGCCCATCACCTGGGCATATGTGGCATTCATAATCTGCCACTGTTCCAACATGAGTCTATTGCTAGTTCGAACTTCCTCGAGCATGACTGTGAAATTATTATTTAAGGTGGCCATGTGGCTGTTGCTCGTCCTAAATTCTGTCAGCATGCTGGTGAATGTATTATTTAATGTATCTAATTGTGCAGTAAGCTGCTCTGTGGTTCTTTGAGTCACCTGCCAAAATGAACGCCTGTCATGGTGCCACGCTGACTCCAGGATCGGCACGCGCCTCCCCTGGGAAACTGGTCGACGTTGCTGACTACGTCTACCAATTTCCCAGGTTTGAGCGCCTGCAGATGCTGGACCTCTAGGGCGAGCAAGAGTCTGTGCAAATCCTCTGCAGCATGGGTACCACTGGGGACTGTAGGCTCAGTCTCTGCATGCTACCTACGATGGGCTGGCAGCATGCGTCCAGCTTCACTCCGCTGCAGGGGATTTGGTGCAGTAGAATGTTGGGACAGTGGCAGATTAGGTTCCAGGGGGGTCAGTTCTGAAGGTCCAATCAAGCTGGCATCCTCCTCCATCTCCTGGATTTCCTCCATCAGTGTGTGGGTCTGTTGGGACATGTGCAAAAAGAAGTTCAGTTTGGCCCCTAAATATATTTGTTATGCAAATTAGTCATGTTCATTCACATACATCAGCAGATTCATCAAAGTCCACTTACCGTATATATCTGGTCTTGGCTTCTAGGCAACACGGAAGTTGATGGCGTGGTCAAACTGGATGAGGCTTCCACACTTGCTGAGGCTTGATGCTGGGCTGTATTTAAAATAAAAAGGCACGTAAACACCCAAAAATCCTTACTACATATGCTTCAAAAAAACATGTGGCCAAGCAGAAATGCTAACTCCCCCAACGGTCCAAGGTGACTGTTAGGATCTTACCTGCCTCCCGGCCACGGTCCCGCGGCGCGTCACGGCCCCGTCCTGCTGCTGGCTCTCGGTTCCGCTCTGAGGCCAGCGTGGCGGCGGCGGGGTGCGGCGGCCTCGCTGCGAGCCGTGCGGCGGGGGCAGGCGGCCCCGTGGTGTCCTCTGCCGGCGCGGCTGTACTTCCCCCGGCCGGGAGCGCGCCCGGCCATTCGCGTGCTCGCGCACGCGCGCGAGCACGCTCTGTGTATGCCCCCAGGCGGCGCTGCTCCCAGCGCATCCGCCGGGGGCAAGTTTCAAGTTAAATCATCAGCTGTCCTGATGGGAGCCGGGCCCAGGGACTGGACAGCCCGTCTGGCCTGGGCAGGTCCAGTTCCTGGGACCGCTCCCATTGGGTCGTCACTGTCGCACCAATCAGCACATTTCCCTCTCCTTTCCTTTCCCCCTTCCCATTGGCCAGTCTTCCCTTTATTATCAGGCTGCCCCATTGTCCAGTGCCCGTTATAGCCTCTGGTTAGTAGGGTGTGCGTTATAGTCTGCGTTACTGTGTTCAACTCGGCTTCGTCTCTGACCATCCTCGTCTGCTGCCCGTCCTGACCTTTTCGCCTGTCCTGACTTCGCTTGTGCCTGATCCCTCTGTTACTGCGTTTTGGTGCTCATCCGGTTTGACCTCGGCTCGTTTTTGACTACCCTTCGCTTGACCCCTTGGATACCGCGCTCAGTGACCACCCGGCTTGACCTTGGCTTGTTTCTGGACCTCTCTGATTGACTCTCTGTTTGTAATCCCATTTACATCCCGGCATCCATATTCGGGATACCCCGCCGTTCACCCGTCTCCACCTTAAGCCGGTAATCTTTGCGCCAACTAAGTCCTGGGGGTAACCGAGTCTGGAGAGGCACTATCCGCGTCTCCTGCGAGCGGGGACTTGTCTAAAGGCAGAAGAGGCGGTGGAGATTGGGGATTATCTGGCTTAAGAGAGAAGGGTGTCCGGCGCCTAACAGTATAACGGGCCAAAGAATGGACCAGATTTTGGAGCAGGTGCAGGCCTTAACCGCGGCCGTTGAGCACCTGGCCCATCGCGTGGCGGCCCAGGAGAACCGTCCAGCTCCGATTAACACCAGCCCTCAAGGGGCTTCGGCCGCATCATCAGTGGAACCCAAAATTCCACTTCCAGATAAGTTCTCTGGAGACAGAGCCAAATTTGCAAATTTTCGGGACTCGTGTAAGCTCTACTTCCATCTTCGACCAACCTCCTCTGGGTCACAGGAGCAGCGCGTGGGTCTCGTTATCTCCCTCCTCCAAGGGGATCCACAATCATGGGCCTTCAGTCTGTCGCCCCAGGATCCCGCTCGTCTTTCTGTGGATAGTTTCTTCTCAGCTATGGAGATTTTATACGATGATCCTGATAGGGGGGCCACAGCAGACGCAAAGCTTCGTACCTTACGCCAAGGACGACGGCCAGCTGAAGATTACTGCTCTGAGTTTCGACGATGGGCGGTCGATTCACGTTGGAACGATCCAGCGCTATGCGGTCAGTTCAGGCTAGGATTGTCTGACTCCATCAAGGACATTCTTGTGAATTATCCAGTTCCTCAGACCTTGGACGAAACCATGCATTTGGCCATTCGCATTGACCGACGTCTGCGGGAGAGACGCCTGGAAAAAGGGTCACACCCCGACTCCAGCTTGAGAGCCGAAGTTCCAGCCATGCCTTCCTCAGAGGAGCCCATGCAGCTGGGCGCCACCAGGCTCACTGAAGTTGAGAGACGTCGGCGCTTGTCAGAAGGTCTCTGCCTTTACTGTGGCGGAACAGGTCACATGGTCAGAGCCTGCCCCAAGAAGCCGTCGGGAAACTTCAGAGCCTAGGGGGAATCGAGGGGTCCCACCTAGGCTGTAAGGTATCTCCTCGTGTTTTGTCTCCATTTATGATTCCGGTCCAGGTAAAACTTGACCTAGAATGTATCAGTCTGGAAGCTCTCTTAGATTGTGGTGCAGCGGGGAACTTCCTTGACTTTGATTTAGCTCAAAGCCTAGGAATTCCGCTCCAGTCCCTTCCTGTAGCCATTCGGGTCTCCGCCATTGACAACACACCCATTGCGGGGGGGCTCATTCAATATAGAACCTCACCAGTCCTGCTTAGAGTGGGAGCGGGGCATTCTGAATTAATTTCCCTTTTAGTTCTAAAAATGCCTTCTACCCCTCTAGTTCTTGGGCTACCTTGGCTACAGAAACATAATCCCCAAATCGATTGGGTGACTAGGCAAATTGTTAAATGGGGCCCTCTGTGCTTTCATTCCTGTCTGGAACTTCCAGTGCGAGCCACTCAGTTATCCCCTGAAGAAGTGCCTAGCCCATATCTAGATTTTTCTGATGTATTCTCTGAAAAAGCGGCTGATAAACTTCCCCCTCATAGACCTTGGGATTGCCCCATCGAGCTTCTCCCGGGTACTATGCCGCCTAGGGGGAAAATCTTCAATTTAACACGAGCCGAAAATCTTGCTATGCGGGAGTATATCGCAGAAAACCTAAAGAAGGGTTTTATACGGGCGTCCTCTTCTCCGGCAGGGGCAGGGTTTTTCTTTGTCGAGAAAAAAGATGGGGGACTCCGGCCCTGTATCGATTACCGGGGTTTAAATAAAATAACGGTTAAGAATAAGTATCCCCTGCCTTTAATTGATGGGCTGTTCACTCAGGTGATTGGGGCCCAAGTGTTCTCCAAATTAGATCTCCGCGGGGCCTATAATCTTATCAGGATTCGGCAGGGAGATGAATGGAAAACAGCTTTTAATACCCATGAAGGGAATTATGAGTACCTGGTAATGCCATTCGGCTTATGTAATGCTCCCGCAGTCTTTCAGGATTTCGTGAATGAAATCTTTAGGGAATACTTGGGCCGTTTTGTTGTAGTGTATTTGGATGATATTTTGATTTTCTCTTCCTCGCTATCAGAACATCGTAAACATGTCCGTCTGGTTTTACAGAAGCTCAGGGAGAATCATTTATTTGCCAAACTGAAAAAATGCCAATTTGAGGTTACTGAAGTTCCCTTCTTGGGTTACATCATTTCTAATACCGGCCTTTCCATGGACCAATCCAAGGTTAAAGCGGTGCTAGAGTGGGAACAACCCAAAGATCTTAAGGGGTTACAAAGATTTTTGGGGTTTGCCAACTTCTATAGGAGATTCATTAAAAATTTTTCCACCCTGGTAGCCCCCCTCACTAATCTCACCAAGAAAGGGGAGTATCCTGCTGTTTGGCCAGAGCAATCCGTCTTGGCTTTCAGGGAATTAAAAGAAGTTTTTAGTTCCGCCCCTGTGTTAGTGCACCCGGATTGCCAATTACCCTTTATTGTGGAAGTGGATGCCTCCGAACTCGGTGTAGGAGCAGTGCTTTCGCAATATAGCGGTTTCCCTGAGCGCCTCCATCCCTGTGCCTTCTTCTCCAAAAAATTTACCCCTGCCGAGAGAAATTACGATATTGGGAATCGAGAACTATTGGCGATTAAACTGGCGTTTCAAGAATGGAGACATTGGCTGGAAGGGGCTCAATTTCCTGTTACTGTTTTTACCGACCATAAGAACTTAGAGTACATTCAGTCCGCTAAAAGATTGACCCCAAGGCAGGCTCGCTGGTCTCTGTTCTTCTCCCGGTTCAATTTTTCTATTACTTATAAACCGGGATCCAAGAACGCGAAGGCTGATGCCTTATCACGTAGTTTTTCTGCTTCTACTGTACCAGAAGGGGAAAATTTACCCATTTTGTCCCAGGCTCTGGTAGTAGCTGCTATCCAGCCAGAGCTTCCTGATTTAACCCGGTTCCAGTCTGAAGCCCCACCCGAAAAACCCAGTTATGCCCAATTTGTGCCCGCTGCCTATCGGGCTGCGGTTTTGCACCAGTTCCATGACTCTAAGTTGGCGGGTCATCCTGGTGTCAAGAAAACCATCTCCCTGCTGTCTCGCCAGGTTTGGTGGCCGTCCCTTAGAAAAGACGCACAAGAGTACGTGCGAGCCTGTAAGATTTGTGCCCGCAGCAAATCATTAAGACACCCTCCTGAGGGTCCTCTACTTCCATTGCCCATTCCCTCCCACCCCTGGACCCATCTGGCCATGGATTTTATCACCGATCTTCCACCTTCCCAAGGGAACACTGTCGTCTGGGTGGTGGTAGATCGGTTTAGTAAGATGGCTCATTTCATCCCATTAAAGAAGCTACCTACTGCTCAGGTCCTGGCCCAACTTTTTGTGACACACATATTTAAAATCCATGGTATCCCGGAGGATGTTGTGTCAGATAGGGGGGTCCAGTTTGTTTCCCGTTTTTGGAGGACTTTTTGTCTCAAGTTGGGCTTCACTGTCTCCCTATCATCTGCGTTTCATCCTCAGTCCAACGGGCAAACGGAAAGAACGAACCAATCCTTGGAGCAATATTTACGCTGTTTCATTTCTGATGTCCAGACGGATTGGGTGTTGTTTCTTCCATTTGCTGAATTTGCCCTTAATAATGCCACGCATTCCTCCACCGGGGTATCTCCGTTTCGTTGCGTTTACGGTAAAGATTTGAAATTTTCGGCCTTGTCGGACCAGCCTTCTGGAGTGCCTTCTCTAGATGAATGGATGTCTCAGTGGCCAAAGTTATGGGATAAAATTCAGCAACACCTGCCTAAGGCTGTGATCCAACAAAAAAATTTTGCTGATCGTAGGCGATATAATAATCCTGATTATTTGGTCGGCGATTTGGTGTGGCTTTCGACCAAAAATCTGGCCTTACGCCAGCCATCTGCCAAGTTGGGTCCAAGATTTATTGGTCCTTTCCCCGTACTGCAGAGAATCAATCGGGTTACCTATCGCCTGGATCTCCCGCCTTCTATGAGGATTTGTAACTCATTCCACGTCTCCCTTTTGAAACCTGCCAGAAACTTTGAACCCGATAATCTTCCGGATCCCATTCTAGTTGACGGGCAACAGGAATTTGAGGTTGCTCGGGTTTTGGACTCTCGCTTTTTCCGTGGTTCCCTTCAGTATTTGATTGATTGGAAGGGTTACGGTCCTGAGGAAAGGTCATGGGTTCCGGCTAGGAAAGTTCATGCACAAAGATTGGTGAGAAAATTCCACAGGGAGAATCCTCAGAAGCCCAGCTTGGAGGGTCCGGTGGCCCCTCCTCAGGGGGGGGGTAATGTTAGGATCTTACCTGCCTCCCGGCCACGGTCCCGCGGCGCGTCACGGCCCCGTCCTGCTGCTGGCTCTCGGTTCCGCTCTGAGGCCAGCGTGGCGGCGGCGGGGTGCGGCGGCCTCGCTGCGAGCCGTGCGGCGGGGGCAGGCGGCCCCGTGGTGTCCTCTGCCGGCGCGGCTGTACTTCCCCCGGCCGGGAGCGCGCCCGGCCATTCGCGTGCTCGCGCACGCGCGCGAGCACGCTCTGTGTATGCCCCCAGGCGGCGCTGCTCCCAGCGCATCCGCCGGGGGCAAGTTTCAAGTTAAATCATCAGCTGTCCTGATGGGAGCCGGGCCCAGGGACTGGACAGCCCGTCTGGCCTGGGCAGGTCCAGTTCCTGGGACCGCTCCCATTGGGTCGTCACTGTCGCACCAATCAGCACATTTCCCTCTCCTTTCCTTTCCCCCTTCCCATTGGCCAGTCTTCCCTTTATTATCAGGCTGCCCCATTGTCCAGTGCCCGTTATAGCCTCTGGTTAGTAGGGTGTGCGTTATAGTCTGCGTTACTGTGTTCAACTCGGCTTCGTCTCTGACCATCCTCGTCTGCTGCCCGTCCTGACCTTTTCGCCTGTCCTGACTTCGCTTGTGCCTGATCCCTCTGTTACTGCGTTTTGGTGCTCATCCGGTTTGACCTCGGCTCGTTTTTGACTACCCTTCGCTTGACCCCTTGGATACCGCGCTCAGTGACCACCCGGCTTGACCTTGGCTTGTTTCTGGACCTCTCTGATTGACTCTCTGTTTGTAATCCCATTTACATCCCGGCATCCATATTCGGGATACCCCGCCGTTCACCCGTCTCCACCTTAAGCCGGTAATCTTTGCGCCAACTAAGTCCTGGGGGTAACCGAGTCTGGAGAGGCACTATCCGCGTCTCCTGCGAGCGGGGACTTGTCTAAAGGCAGAAGAGGCGGTGGAGATTGGGGATTATCTGGCTTAAGAGAGAAGGGTGTCCGGCGCCTAACAGTGACCTTCATTATGAATGTCATTATCTGTTATATGTATGCCTCACCCTGTACATGCACATTGGTCACCTTAAATAATACAAATATGCATGTACTGCATGTTATGAGGCTTCACACATGCCCAAAGGGCCATTAGGGACCCACACTCAGCTTGCAAATAGCATTTGTCTTCAGAGTATGCTGGTGGGCATTCTTCCTATGTAGACCTTTCCCTGACCCCTGATCAAGTATTTGAGACCAAAGCACAGCTAAAACACAAGTGGCCTAAAGACAAAGAAGGAAGTGTTGTATATGATTGAGTAGAATCACATAACAGGCAGTGCTTTGCTAATACAAAGACTTTAATAGTGCCCCAAAAAAACTGTCCAAGGTCGTGTATGGGCTGCAAAATTTGAAAATGAACATTCCGCAGACATTAAACACCCTGCTAAAACTGTAACCTCCCCTACAAGCCACTTCCTAGGGGCATGTGTTCATATATGCCTGTGAGCCTCATTTTACACTAACATTACTAACCTGCAGGAATGGTAGGGATGTCTGTGTCCCGTCGACCAGAGAGGCCCTCTAATGTCACAGGATGTATCAACGCCAGCACCATCTCCTCAGCTCGGGTAAACTGTAATTTTGGTAGTTGGTAGTTGGGACCGAGTGGTCGGACGTGAAGAAGGCTCCTCAGGCCGCTGTGGCCTTTTGCTGGTGGCCTCCTTGGCTGGTTTGGCCTTACCGAGTGCTTTTTTAGCTGGCATGTTGATACTCTCAAAGAGAATGAGCTGTGTGTCCATGACCCTTTAAATACTAATGCCTGGGTATGACGCTTACGCGTTCGCGTACACGTGCGTACGGCCGTTTATCTGGCCGTGCGGAACCCGGAAACCGCTGGGGCATTACTTATCTGCTGCGGACAAGAAGAAAGATGGCACCCATGATCTTCACCCGCCAACAAAAAGAGCTGATTATGCTCATAAGTGTATTGTAAGGACTTTAATTTGCCATCTAAATGCATGCCTAGGCCTTAAGGAAGCGCAGGAAGAAAAAGTTTGGTTTAAAAGTTTGTAAAACTCCGTGCCAAACAGAAGTGCGCACATGTGCGAACCAAGTCACTTCCATCTAGAAGGATAGTTTGAGGCTAGAAATGTGTCTGGGAATGTAATTTTGTCAACTGATCTAATTGTGACAGATATTTGTATGCAGTTTGATCTAACAACTATGTTTATTTTGTGTTTTTTAGACGATGCTTCAGCGCAGTTACGACTACCTGCCCAACTCATTTGAAAAGAGGAACGTTGCCCTGGAGATCGTTTCCCAGATCCAGCAGGAGACGGACACCACCTTCACCCATATGCAGATCATGCAGCATTGGTCGGACCTGAAACGGCTCCACATGCCCCGGGTGCAGCGATTTTTCAGGCTCCATTTCCCAAGTAAGTACATAGCGATTGCATGCTAGATGTAAATAATGCAGAAGGTAGGCCTTTATTTATAAATGCTTTGCTTTTCTAGTGCTGGAAATGGAGTACCGAATCCGACGCACCCGGAGGCGCACAGGCCAACCAGTGCTGCATGAATCTGCAGCAGAAAGTGAAGATGGTGGATCTCCAGGGCGACGTTCCTACCCCTCCTCTGTAGTGGCCTCCGACCAGCCCCTGGACCTTTCCACAGAGGAGGGGCGTCACAGCGTGGGCAGGGAGTCGTACCAAGCGATGGAGCCATTAGCCTCTGGTATGTGACTCTTAATGTAACCGCACACACATACATGCTATTTAAACAAAAGCTGATTCCCTTAATCTCCTTTTCTAGATGACTCGGTAGTGGGTGAAGTATCTGGAGCAGGGACTGCAGCAGATCAGGCCCAGGAGGCACATGTAGAAGGTGGGTGATGTCACACACACATTCAAATTGTCATTTGCTTAATGTTGACTCAGACATTAGAAGTGACCCTATTTGACATGTCTCTACAGCCTCAACTTCCCAGCAGTGGCAGGTCCCAGAACCGAGGGTGGTCCCCGAAGCAGACGTTGGCCACCAACAAAGTAAGTTGTAATGTCATTATTTTGAGTATGTGGGAATTAACATGATCACCAAGATACCTAAAGCCATAGTCAATGGCATTAGCATAATGACATATGCCTTCTTCCTTAGATTAATTACTTAGCATAATGACATATGCCCTCTTCCTTAGATTAATTCCTTAGCATAATGACATATGCCCTCTTCCTTAGATTAATTCCTTAGCATATTGACATATGCCCTCTTCCTTAGATTAATTCCTTAGCATAATGACATATGCCCTCTTCCTTAGATTAATTCCTTAGCATAATTACATATGGCATCATGAGTTAGCTTGCAGCCTAATAAACATTCCATCCCCAGCTGACAAACATGTATTTGCCAACAAAAAAATGTTTTTTTCTTTTTTGTACAGGGACCACACGTGGCAGTGTCCGAAATGAGTGCAAGGGTCCTTGCGTTGGTGGCCGCCATGCAGGAGCTGCGCGACTCGTTGGGGACCACAGATGAAGACTAATGTTCTGGGTCCTGCCATTGTTATGTATATAGTTCTGTATTTTTAACATTTTTACCAAAAATGTATACATTTATAAATGTTATTTTTTATACAAATTTTAAAAGTTGTACATTTTAAGCAAAAAAAAAAAAAAAAATAAGCCAAACAAAATAAGTGGCATTTGTTAGTAAAAAAGAAAAACAAAAAACATGTTTCTGTGTCATTTCCTTTTCTAAATACATTACCACAAAACGAACGGGCCAAGAAATATTTAGAGATGAAGATTCGCAGGACCGCGAAGTGATTTGGGTAAGTTTTAGGGGTGAGAAATGGAAGAACATGACCGCGAAGTGATTTGGGTAAGTTTTAGGGGTGAGAAATGGAAGAAGAACATGACCGCAAAGTGATTTGGGTAAGTTTTAGGGGTGAGAAATGGAAGAAGAACATGACCGCCAAGTGATTTGGGTAAGTTTTAGGGTTGAGAAATGGAAGAAGAACATGACTGCGAAGTGATTTGGGTAAGTTTTATGGGTGAAAAATGGAAAAAGAACATGACCGCGAAGTGATTTGGGTAAGTTTTAGGGGTGAGAAATGGAAGAAGAACATGACCGCGAGGTGATTTGGGTAAGTTTTGGGGGTGAGAAATGGAAGAAGAACATGACCGCAAAGTGATTTGTGTAAGTTTTAGGGGTAAGAAATGCAAGAATATACTGACCGCGAAGTGATTTGGGTAAGTTTTAAGCCTTGATTCAGAGACACATTCGTCCGGACTTCCGTAGCGGTCTGTGAAAGTTTTGGTGGGTGTTTGTAATTTTTTTCGTCCATTTTCTACTCGCACGAACGTTCGGGAATGCGCTTCCAATGAACGGAAGCAAATCGGAACATTTCCGTCACTTCAGATCATTTTCCAAACAAAATCGGAAATTTTCCGTTCGTTCAGAAAACTTCCGTTGCTGGGATGGGTTTCTGTCTGATTCAGAGAGCTGATTTCCGACGGAGCACCACCCTATAAATCCGTTTCATTTCCGATCCACTTACGGGACCTTTGAGGGCTCGGATTGCTATTGTTGAACATGTTTTGCGGCTATGTGGAGGAGTCTGCGCGCCTTTAGCACCAAGGCATTGCATGTATCAGCATGGCCGAGGCCATAAATTGTCTAGCAATGCATACCTGAATTAATACATTTCATGTATGCCTTATAGATGCATTTTAATGCTAACCTTAATTAGTCCTTAGCATGTAAACATTTATTTTTCCACACATCCATATAATTGCTATATTATTTTAGACTTATGTCCTTTGTGAATTATATTTGGATTGTTGAACTTGAATCTTAATTTGTTGTAGGAGTTATTGTTTTAGTTGGTTACCTTTGCTTTGTGTAATTATTTTATATTTGGTTGCAGGAACTGCAAGATGTGCCACTCCTGCCCTTGCTCCTGATGCCCGTTCTTTGCCTGCAGAATGCGGGCCAGGGGTTCGGGCACTATGCAAAACCCGGGCCGTGGTGGCGAGGGCCCTCTGGCTTTTGAAGTCCAGATTTAGGTGTTTGGACCATACGGGGGGGGGGGGGGCACTGCAGTATGACCCCAACAAGGTTATACCAAAATTTTAATTTAAGTTTTTTAATAGGGAGCACACGTGCCAGAGTGGCACAACTGAGGCCCTTATTTGAGAAGGGATAGCGTCAGGTAGCGCCTGGTTAATGAGAGGTAGCGACAGATAGCGACTGGTCAACGCCGGACACACCACGCAATTACACATTTATGCAGTATGACCCCAACAAGGTTATACCAAAATTTAAATTAATGTTTTTTAACAGGGACCACACGTGCCAGAGTGGCACAACTGAGTGTCAGGGTCCTTCAGTTGGTGGGCGAGATGCAGGAGCTGCGCAACTCGTTGGGGACCACGGATGAAGAATAATGTTCTGTGGCCTGCCATTGCTATGTATTTTGTTTTTTATAGTTGTAAAAATTTGAAATTTTCCAAATTGTTTAAAAATTTTTATTTTATGATGGTATAAAACAAAAAGTTACATTGTCATTTCATTTACAAAATACATTAACACAAAACTAATGGGCCCAGAAATTTTTAAAGATGAATATTCACATGACCGAGAAGTGATTTGGGTAAGTTTTAGGGGGCTAAAATGGAAGAAGAACCTAACCAAGAAGTGGTTTGGGTGCGCTTTAAGGGTCCAAAAGGGAAGATGGAGGATAGTGCTAAGTGATTTGGGTGAGCTTTAAGGGTCCAAAAGGGAAGATGGAGGATAGTGCTAAGTGGTTTGGGTGAGCTTTAAGGGTCCAATAGGGAAGATGGAGGATAGTGCTAAGTGATTTAGCTAAACATTATAGTAGAAGTGATTTGGGTATGTTTTTGGGGTGAGAAATGGAAGAAGAACATGACCGTGAAGTGATTTGGGTAAGTTTTAGGGGTGAGAAATGGAAGAAGAACATGACCGCGAAGTGATTTGGGTAAGTTTTAGGGGTGAGAAATGCAAGAAGAATGAGAGCGCAAAGTGATTTAGCTAAGCATTGTAGCCAAATTTAGTGAAACAACTATGTAGGCGAGCACATTAATGAGTTGAGTTTGTAGTGCACAGGCGTAAGGTCGTAAGGACTTTCGTCTGGACAATTATTTATTGTAAAAGGAAAACAGAATCTAACGGGAAACGTAAAGGATTCGTGGAAGGAGACGATGGAAAAAGGGCAAAAACAAAAACCGACATTGTAACATGAGTAACATAAACGGAAAACGAAAGGTGGAAAATGGCACTCTCGTTGGCACACGAACGGAAAAAGACTTTACAGAAGACTTGCAATGCATGTATAGAATCACTCGTACACTCATACGAGAGCGGAAAAAAAAAAAAAAAAAACAGATCGACAAAAAAACAAAAGTCTTTTCTCTCTGAATCAACCCTATTGTGTGGGGCTCACAGCTGCAAAGTTTACACTTATTTGCCAAGCCCCACAAGAAGCACGGTTCTGCTAAATCCAGAACAAGCAAACTGTGGCCTAGCTTGGATGTGTTTAGCAAATAATCTTGTGTTGTTTCTTTTCTACCATTATGTGTTTTTTTACAGAATGCATTTGGGAGCATCACAGGCTATGGGCGTATGTTTTGAAGTCCCGGGCAATGCTGCTGGGACATGGCTTTGCAGGTCCCAAATTTGGCCCTTCATAATCGCCACTCTTTTGGCCAGTTGGTGCCGATTTTTGGCCCCCAGTATCTGTTCCCACTGTTGGTATAGGTGGGCACTACTGGGGCGCTTTTTTGGTTCCAGCTCACCACATAATGGAGCTTATAGAGGAGAGAAAGAAGAAAGAAACACAACTCAACTGTCTGTGGTTGCCTGTAGTTTAATGCTCTCCCGAGCAAATCCAGAGGATTGTTTATTGTGGGTGTGGAGGAAGCTAGTTGCAAGCTGCTGGGAAACAAGGGCAACCAATGGAAATGCACTTTATAAATAAAAAAAAGCTTTTAGCAGCAGAAATTATGTCCACGTAAATTTAGTGCCCCTGGCCACTGCTCCACCTACATCTGCAGCTCAACAAATCAGGGTCTTGATGTACTGGAAATACTGCTAGTAGCTAAGATACTGTACAGAAGTTGACCTGTGAATTATGGTCAAAGTGATTTGTAAAATACTGTCACAAAAGGGTTTAGCCTGAGGGAAATGGACTGTGCAGGCTAGCAGCAGATAAAAGCAGATTTTGAAACTTTCATTTTGCCTTTTGAACTGTATTATTTACAGAATGGAAATAGAGAGCGGAATGAAGGAGATAAAAAGTTGCAATCTGAAGTATTAGCAGCAACCGATTACATGTCATTTTCTGAAAACTTATGCTCATAAAACGCCATAGGTACTGATCTTGACTTAAAATGTGTTATAAAATTGCATCTTAGGTTTATTATTTAAAAACTGATTTAGTCATTGCAAGAAAGAGGTGGACATAGATTTCAGGCTTCACAGTGTTTTCTAATTTTCACAGTGTGTGCTCTGAAAGTTTTGCTTAAAGGTTTTTCCATCTTAATTTGGTTTTTGTAAATCGAATAACGTCCTTGAGGAATTTTGGTTTCTATTTCACAGAAAATAAGGGTAGTTTGGAATATCATTTTGGCATTAATGATAACACCTGAAGTCAAAGTATGCAACATGCTATCTAGTGGTTAGCGTATATTTTGATTTGTTGTGTTTTTTATTTATTTGACTTAAGTAAGCTAATTTTGATAGTTTTGGATAGGTTTAAAATTGCCCAAAATGGTACAATGGAATTCAATTTTCTAAGGAAGAGGGAGTATATGATGCCCAGCAGAGAGTGACCAATATGATACCTTGCCTAGATGTCAGTAAATTTAGTGACAATAGCATATTGTAAAAATATTTTAAAAGTCACATCACTTGGTTCTATTTGTGTTAATATTTGTACAGGAATTAGATATATATTACATTTGAGCAGGATACTAAAGCATCCACTATGGGCAGTACTGCTTGATCTTGAGGCTTTGGAAGTATGCTTGATAGTGTGACTGGTTAAATAAACACACTGAAAGTCATGCTTATCATTCAGAAACCTTTGGTTTTCTTTCAACCAGAATAACACCCTAAAATGCAAGCTTCTGCATCTGGAAAGCGCACCCGTTCTGTCCAGATTGCTGCTCAAAATAACTTGTCTCACCTTTTCTGAAAAGTCCATTTTATTGAACCTAGTAACCTGTATAACTCAAAGGATGTTATAAATTCTAGATCCCTGAAGTATACTGTATATATAGCTTTACCACACTGGAAAAATCATGTATACGTGTCTTATCACATGTGGTTGATTTTGGGAAATGAAAGATTGAACATTTTTTCTTGTTTTTTCTTGTGTGTTGAAACTAAAAAGCCCACTTAGATGCAGGTTTCAATTCACACCTGAAGGCATACCCAAGATACACTTTGCTTAATCAAATAATTAGCATGACCCCTACTGAGGGATGCACTTTATCCTGGTAGGTTAGAGGAAATGGAAAACTGAATTAGTACCAGCTTCTCATTGGTAAGTATTATCACCACATAAATAGATGCCTAATAGACCTTATAGTTGTAAGTATGTTTTAACTGTAATAAAGAAGCCATTGTCATACAGCATTAATTTTCTCAATGCACCAAAAATTATCAAATACGTTGTGCAGCGCATAAAAGTTGGTGGTATGCTCATTGGCGCTGTTCTTATTGGCAAAAGGGGGCAATAGGAGCTGATACAGACTGGCCAATATCTAGTGACAAATCCAAACTGATTATTTAACATCATATGTTGTGTTTTTCAGTGCTGTTCTATATAAATATCAGCACAAAAATCTAAATAGATCAAATAGATATAGAAGAGATCTGTATAAGAGGTGCATAGTTGTTGGTGATGCCACTGACACTAAAATTAGAGTGTTAGCTGTCCACTTGTCTTAAAGCCAGTACACAAAACATCTATAGTGTATACATGTGGCATTTTGTTAGGTATGCACATAGTCACAAAAACTAGAATTGGTCTTCCAATGTTCAAAGCTATTTCTCTATAGGTTTAACATTGGTGAACAAAAAAACAGCACTGAGAACTCTTTATTAAGCACTGGTCTGTCATTTCATTGACCACTTATTATTGCCTACAGTGCTTATTGCATTCAAGTGCCTTCCATTAGTTCTCTACAAAATATAATACTATATTATAATAAGTTTTGCCTACATAGACTTATAATGTGACAATGTACCAGGCTCTGCCCTACATGTCTGGTGATATTGCTCTAAAAGAGGAGGTTTTGGATTGGAAACTACAACTGGAAAACAAGACTATGATCTTTCCAAAGTGAAGAAGTTGAATTTGTGAGGAATTCTCTGATATGTACTCAAATTACCACTTTGGTGTACATTGCTAACATAAACACACTGTCGCTATGGAAAACAGTTTTTTTTTCATAACACAGAGTTGCAAACAAATAACAACTAAAAAGAAATAGCAGATAAACTTGGCACATTGAAGACATCATTTTGGCACACAATAATGGAAACCTTCAAAAAATGCAGTTGAAAGTGGAATTACCCTTTAAGTTTAATCTAGTTCTTACATGTGCTTCCTGTAAAAAAATTAAAGTATTTGAAAATGCAAATGGAATCTACGTAGTCTCCAATGTCTTGTACTGTATCTCACATAAAAGGACAAGTGAGGTCATTATTCTAAAAGGGTGTTTCACTCTGTGGCATGATGAAGGAGGCCTCCACCTCCTCATCCCCGCTAGTAAATTTATAAATAAAGATGTGACATCTCAATAATGACTGAATGCCAAATGGCACGTCAGAGAGAATGAATATCGCTGTACATTAATGATAATTCCCAGTATGCGGGCACCACTTAAGTTAATGTATTTCCAAGTCATAAAAAGTGTGCTAACGAAACACTGGGAGGCCGATTCATTAATAGCGCCAGGTAGCGACAGATGAGCGCCAGTAGCGTTATTTTCACAGCGCACGCTAGTATTCGCTATGCTTGGCCGTTGTTCGGCTGTTGACAGCGACTCAGTCGGTGTGCGGTAATGTTGAATACGGGGTTAGGAGTCGCTGTTTGACAGGTTCCGCGCTGTATGGGAGCGCATGACAGCGAATGGCCATAGCAAACGGCTCCCAGCATATTCATTAACAAATCACGCTCAAAAAATTCTCGCTCTGTGAAATGCTTGTTTAAACCCCAGAGCGCTGGCGGCGATGGGTTAAAAGTAGTTTTTTAACCCCCAAACAACCATATTTTTGGAAGAAAAAAAAAACATGTTTTTACAAACATTTTGTAATATGAATACATTAATATCAGACCTGTAATATCAATTCTGCACAATTTTTTTTTTTTTTTTTACCTTAAAAAAATATCTAACATTGCAGAAGTGGTCACAGAATTTTGCCATTTAAAAAAAAAAAAAAAACATTAATTGCAAATAATTAAGAATATTTAAAGATTGCTCCATTTATTGGAGAGCGCCAGGTAGCGAGAGGTCATACCTGTCGCTGTTCAAGGTCGCTCGCTGGCGCTGTGGGATGAGGCTGGAATAATGATGAATGATTCGCTATCTGGCGCTCTGTCAGTCGCTAAGCAGGATCGGCTTGATAAATGTGTGATTGCGGAGGGGAGCCGGCGTTCTCGTGGCGGTGAGCGTCATTACTGTTCGCTCACCATTCGCTACCTGGCGCTATCCCTTGTTAAATAAGGGCCTCAGTTTACGTTATTTACAGGGTGACCAGACGAATAATCAGTGTAGCAGCAAACCCTGCTGGAAAATAAACCAAAGTTCAAACCAATTATGCAATGTGGCCCTACATTATTTCAGAGAAGCACTATAGTCAAGAATGTTCTAAAATGAAAAGTCACATAAATAGGCTAGATAGCACCCTGCATAAAAAAATATCAGACACGTCTGTCATTTGTTTTGGGTTTGATAATAAGCTCTAATGGTCTATCGCTTGAGCCAACTTGTGATGGGAGAATGGCTTATTACAATTTTGATAATGTGTCGGGATCCTTTGGGCAGATTTTATAGAGGTGATAGCTACCTTCTCCCTTAGGTGGTTTTAGGGGTGAGCAGCTGTTCCCTGTAAAAGTGGAGTGAAAAATTGTCACCCTTGTTTCTGTCTTCTTTCAACGTATTTTTCATATAGGATTATTCTTTATCAATCTTTTTATTGTGTATATTCTGAACATCATTCTATTAGCATAATACTGTTCATACACAGAATTTAAAGATTACAGACAACTTAAGTCACAGTCAGAAGCTTATTCATTGCATACAAGAGATTCAAGAGTTACTAAAAAAGTTCAATTCAAATAAATTAAAAGGAAAAAATAACAACCCCTATGAGGGGGGGTTGAGGGGGGGGGGAGTAAAAGAAGGGGCCGAGGAAGGATCAGATGCTTATTAGATTTACATCAAAATCTGTAGGGAGAAAATTCCGAACCCAAGGTTTCCACACCTCCATGAACAGCTCCAAAGTCCCCTTGTGAATGGTGGACATTTTTTCCATGGCCATAATGCAGTTAACCTTGTTTTTAAAGGCGTTGAAGCTCAAGGTGGGAGACCTCCAAGCCCCAGCTATCACCAGCTTTGCCCCGATAGGATATAATACATCAACCGCTTTTTCAGTCTAGAACTGTGGGGGATTGGGGCGTTGAGGAGAGCTACCCAAAGGTCTCTGACCACAGATCTACCACATACCTTGCTGAGAACTCTAAAGATTCTTGACCAAAATTCCCTAACTACTGGGCAATCCCACCACACATGCCGGTACGTCCCCGGAAAGAGGCACCCCCGGAAACAGTCCCTGGGACTCAGTGGAAAAGTGTTTCATTCTCTCTGGGACCATATACCATCTTGCCATTAGTTTTACGTTAGCCTCGATTAAAGTCACAGACGACGAGCAACCAAAGGAAGCGTTCCACATCCTCCGCCATTTTTCTTGATCCAACTCACTACCCAGTTCATGGTGCCAATTTTTGGTATAGGATGGGCATGTATCCATACCCCTTGAGGCCAAGTTATGATATATCTCTGAGATTGCTCCTCTGCCTCTGGGATCCCTACAGCAGCGCGTCTCAAAAAAATGTTTGTTTTTCAAACTCCTGCCAATTCCCCACCGTGGATCTCACAAAATGCCGAACTTGCAGAAAGCGAAAAAGCTCATTAGATGGTAGGTGAAATTTATCCCTCATCTGTTGGAATGTACTGACCTCTGAAGATTGCAGACAATCTGAAACTCGCTGTATGCCCGCCTCCTTCCATGTATTAAATCTACCGGGGTCCTCTGCCCCTGGGGGAAACATTGGATTGTTCAACAAAGAAAGGAGAGGGAGGTACGGGGACACCAGTCCGCCCGAGTATTTAACATTATCCCACACTTGCAGCAATTGTGTAACTATGGGGTTTCGTAATAACCGTCTAAGTTTAGGCGTAATCCACAAAAGGTTATTCACTGAAATTGGCGTGCATACATCTGATTCAATCTGCACCCAGCTTGGCACATCTGAAGTGGAATGGAGGGCAAGTAGTTGTGCAATCTGAGCTGCTTGGTAATACTTTGCAAAATTTGGCACCCCCAGCCCGCCCTCCTTCCTAAATCTAAGCATGACCCCCTTGGGGACCCTAGGTCTCTTACCACCCCAGACAAAGGACATGACCTTGCTTTGTAATGTTTTTAGCTTTTGTGGGGGGACTCTAGTTGGGAGGACTCTGGCAACATGCAGAAACTTAGGCAACAACGTAATTTTAACTGCCGCAATCCTCCCCAGCCATGACACATTGTAGTCTTTCCATTGCTCTAACAACTTATAGAGTTTCTGAAAGAGGAGCCATATGAGCCAGTTAAATATACACCAAGATATTTGATGTTTTTTTTCCTCCCAACTAAAATCAAATGATGTCTTAAAGGAGCAGTATAGCTTCTAACATGTGTATAAATAACGTGGCGATAGAAAAAGGAAAAAATATATGCCTTTCTTTTAAATCAGTCCATTTGCTGAATAGGGGGATCTGCTGGGTTGTATTTAGTGAGCTGCTTCATTTAGCCCACTGGTCTCCTAGCAACACTTTACCTCAGAGGCTGGCACTGTAATCAGTGGTAACGGCTGTGTGTGTGTGAGGTGCTGCTTTTGTTATGAGACCAGGTGACTCAAATGTGTAAAATCTATACAAAATAAACTAAACTGACTGAAAATAACTGAAATTCTTCTTTGAATAACTGTGCAGGAAAATCTAAAGGTATTAAAGTGGAACAAAACACTGAGTGGCCGACCCTGAAGTCTATAAGACCCGGCCATTGACCTTCCCCCTTGGGCATTCTAAATCGGGATGCCCCACTGTGTGAAACGACCCCTGGATAACCATAAATCCCCCCATTTTTCTGGCGCGCTCACGCAGATAGTCATTTAGACAGGCCGGGCGGCCAGGAAGGTTACTGCTCAGGCTCCCCATCTGTGTGCAAACAGAGCTGATTGGATGAGAGCCCGCGCATGTGCTGTGGGACAGGGAAAGGTACGTTTTCACAGGCGAACTTGGGGATTTCACATATCAGGGCATCCCAAGTCCCGCCCCTAGGGGCACAAAACAAAACTCCAGATAGTGAAAATCCTGGGTTGGGCTTTGCTCAAAACACACAAAGCTGAAAGAAAGATTATATGGAAAAATGTGTTGAGAAAAGAGAGAGAAAATGGTAAACTGAAAGATTCTGCAGCAGAGCCAACATGAAGGAAAAACTGTCAAAATAAAGTCTGAGATTTGAACCAATGACTCTCTGGTTCAAAGACATTGAATTTACCAATCAGCTAAACGACTTTTAGAGCTTTTCTCTCTGTTTTAGATATATGAGTTCTGGCCAGGCTAGTTGTTATCTTATGCTGGACGGCTGCCAGCACTGAACAGCTGATACTTTGTTACATTGTTTCCCCCTCTCCTCAGTGTGGAACAGGCCAGACACTCAGCAGACATAAACATGAGCTATTAGTCTTCAGCTGCACAACACAGACATCATTTTTTTCTACATTTGTAATTCTTACTCCAACACTTACCTACATTCAAAGTACCATTTAAATATAAGTCAACAAGAAAAATTTGCGAGACTGCTCCTTTAATTTGAGTCCAGGACTCCCTAGATATCATGATATTCAGCGCTTTGGATTTTGCCGTGTTCACCTAAAGTTCAGACACAGTCGCGAACATACCCATAATTTTGAGTAGATTAGGGAGAGAGACCTTTGGCTTTGCAGTGAATAAAAGGACATCATCCGCAAACAGACACAATTTGTGGTGCTTACCCGCTACTTCCAGACCCGATATATTCTCCGATTTTCTAATCAATTAGGCCAGAGGTTCCACAACCAGGGCGAACAAGAGGGGGGAAAGCGGGCATCCCTGCCTTGTCCCTCTAGAAAGTTTAAAGGGGTCAGACTCAGTCTTTAAGACATTAATAAATACTGGTCCAAACCCCCATCTCTCCAAAAGGAAAAACGGATACTCCCAGGAGACCACATCAAATGCTTTCTTAATGTCTAGGGACAATAGCATAGCTGGAATCTGTCGCTCTCTTGCTATATGGGACCACTGTACAATCCTTCTAATGTTGTCCCCTGCCTGTCACCCCGGTATAAAGTCATTATCTATCAGTTTTGGTAAGAATCTCGAGAGCCTGTCCGCTAGCACCTTAGCTAGGATTTTGACGTCCAAATTAATTAAGGAAATGGGTCTAAATTTAGACCAAAGAGAGTGGTCTGTATCTGGTTTTGGGATCATACTCATAGAAGCCCTGAGTGACTTTCCTGTAAAAGTACCCCCATTTCTGTTATTATTAAACATTGCAGTCAGCTTAGGAGTTAACACTTAACTAAACTTTTTATAATAACAGGCTGAGACGCCATCTGGGCCTGGTCTCTTATTAAGTTTCAAAATATTCACTATCTGTTGAACTTCCCTTTGCTGAATTTCATCATCTAAAATTTCTTTCAGATTTTTGGGTAGGCTGGGTAGGTTGATTTCCCTAAAAAATCTCTCCAATGTCTCCAAGCTTGGCGTGAAGGATTAGAGTACAATTTCTGCAACTGTTGTTTGAACAATTTTACTACCTTAGTTGGATTACTTGTGACAACCCCTCTTTCATCCTTTAATCTAATCGGGCAGTAACTTTGTGGTGGAGCTTTTAATTTCTTAACTAATAGTGAGCTTGGTTTATTCGCTTTACAATAATATTTATGCTTTAACCAACACAAAGCTTTCTCTGCTCTTCCTGCTAGCGCCAGATTCAACTCCTGTGACTCTCTATTAAGTTTGGCCTGCAATTCTGGAGTCATACCCCGCTTAGCTGCCTCTGAAACCTGAAGATATTCTTTCTCTAGCCTGTCAATATACGCGTTCCTATCTCTTTTCTTCCTAGCCGCCACCTGAATCAGCTTCCCTCTAATCATAGCTTTATGGGCCTCCCAACATAATGTTGCCGATACCTCAGGGGTTTCATTCACTGCAAAGTAATCAAGCAACGCTTCTCTAAGAGTGGTAACAATTGCGTCATCTGATAACAGGGACTCATTAAGAGACCAGGAATATTCTGATGGTCTGCTGATCAGGGAGCCCAGTTTTAGCAGCAAGCCATTATGATCAGACCACGAGACAGGAATAATTTTAGCTGATCTCATAAGCGCTAAATATCTCTGCGGTAAGAAGATATGATCAATTCTCGTATAAACTTCATGTGGATGGGAGTAATGTGTGAAATTTTGCGTTTCCGGGTGTGCCTCTCTCCAGCAGTCCGCCAGCCAACATCTATCCAACAACTTTCTAAAAGATCTAGCACTCGTCATCATATGGGGTGTTACTAGAGAACCAGACCGGGACTTCCTGTCTATATGGGGGTTTAAAACCATATTCGAATCCCCACAGATTATGGTCGTTCCTTGTGCTACTGCCGCCACTTCATCAAAAAACTTAGAAAGAAAATTAACCTGGTTGACATTTGAAGCGTAATAACCAACTACTGTTACATCCACATCCTGCAGGGAACCAACTAAAATCAGAAATCTCCCTTCCGGATCACTAATTTCTTTTTTGCAATGGAATTGGGAGCCCCTCCTAAACCCTATTAGTATGCCCTTTTGTTTGGTGTCGGCACATGCGAAGAAAATTTGGGGATATCATATAGGATTCTTTAGCAACCTCCCCACATATTTTTTTATAGAATCTTAATATTGGACATTTTTCAGAAAACATTTTGAAGGCATTGCCTTGACATGTATCCATGATTGACTACTGGAAAAATATTCTCTATTTGATTTAACATGACAGCAATTAATTTGGAATATTTGACACAAACATATTTTACTTGTGTACATAGAGTTTGCTAGATGCCATTGAACTGTGTTCACTTGTCTCGTTTGGGCCAGAGGCTTTGCATTGTCAGATATTTTTTCCTAGGAAGTCAAACAGCTAAATGCACTGTAAGTCACATTAAATTATGTCACATCAAAAAGCAGATCTGCAGAAGTTGTCATGTCCAGGGAACTTAGGGGGCAACGCCAAAGCATTTGGCACATTTCAAAATGTCATCAATTTGATTTAGTGATAGATCATTTCAAACGATGTTGAGATAATTATTGGCCAGAACTCAAGGTGCAGTAGGCAGCCAACAAAGCACTCAGTGCACATATTCATTCAGTTGCAAACTGCACAGTCCACAGTTTTGCCTATACACATTATATGTCCAAGTCTAACTATAGCTGCCACTTAGACTTAAATTATTCCATCCCATTCTAAGATTATAATGTACTTTTTTCTTGATTTATGTCTAGATTGGGTCATTAGTTCATAATATATCTGGCACTGGTGCTACTTCTCAAGGCAGACACTTTACCTTCAAGTATTTTGTATTTCACAACTGAAGCATTATAATTAATAAAAATAAAATGAAGTTCCTTTTGCTGATATCTTTTTATAGAAATTTTATATGGCCTATTATTAAGATCTTTATATGGATTTTATGAACCTACTTCTCTAAATTAGCAGCCTTGCTGGGTCCCAAGAATAAAAAGGTATTAATTTATGGTATGGTACTTGTACAGTATGCTAAGGGCTGAGGCTGAATGAAAGCACTGCACTGGACAATGTGATATATCAGGGTGGCAGGAATCCCCCCGCAGCAACCAGTGCACTTTTTCTGCTGATGTGCTAAGCATGTTATGGAAACTTAGGGGCAAAAAAAAATGAAAATTGGCACATGCATATGCATTTCTCCCGTTTGCTATGATGCGCCTAAAAACTCCACCTGTGTGCAATCACCTGGTCTGTCAGTATAAACACACCTTTTCTGAAAGGCCACAGAGGGTGCAACACAATTATGCAAGAGGCACCGCTATCCAAACAATGCCATGAAGGTCAAGTCAGGTTTGGGTTAAAAAAATTTCCAAATCTCTGATGATCCCCTGGAGCATTATCAAATCTATTATCAACAAATGAAAAGAACGTGGTACCACAACAAACCTTCCAAGATAGGGCCGTCCACCAAATTGACCAAGGACTGACCAAGGAGGTCACTAATTAGAGAGGCAGCAGAGAGCCCAAAGGTAAACCTGAAGGAATTGCATAAATCCCAAGCAGAGACTGGATTATCTGTCCATATGACCACAATATGCCATGCACTCCATGGACATGGATTTATGGAAGTCTGGCAAGAAAAAAGCCTTGCTATAAGGCATGTTGGAGACTCCCCAAATATATAGAGGAAGGTGCTCTGGCCATATGAGAAAATTAAACTTTTCTGCCACTAAGGAAAATTCTATGTCTGGTGCCAACACACCCTCTCAACCCAAGAACACCATTCCCACAGTGAAACATGGTGGTGGAAGAATAAGTGGGGATGTTTTTTCCGCAGCAAGCACTGGGAAACTCATCTGAGTCAAGGGGAAGATGGATGGTGCTACATACAGCAATATTCTTGTGCAAAACCAGTTTCAGACTTTTAGTGATTTGAGACCGGAGTGGAGGCTCTCCTTCTAACAGAACAATAACACAAAGAATACTGCTGAAGCAATGCTCGAGTGGTTTCATTGTAAATGTGTAAATTTATAGTGGAATAGCCTAGGCAAAGCTCAGTCCTTAACCCTTTAATTACCAGCCAACCTAGAGTTTTTGTCACCCTTTGTTGCCAGACCATGTTTCACTATTTTGCGCTACACTGTGATTTTTCAGGGGGATTTCCTAGGAAAATTATATATTGTTTTTTTTTCAGCAGAGTCTGGGCTTGTTTGGCATTTTTGTATATTGTCAATACGTTTGGGTGAAATAAGTGCAAAAACATAAAAAAAAAATCAATTTTTTTACAATTTGTAGTGTTTTTTGTGATTAAAAATGTAGGTTTGCCAAAAAAGTCTTATTGTGTGTAAAAGCCCCATTTCTCCTGGTTACAATGGTACCACATATGTATTAGTAGACACCCTTTCCTGCCCAGGAGACTCCCCCAAACTGAAACAGCGCTTTAGGAGATTTTCAGATAAAACACAACTATGCTATGTGCTATGCGCACCTTGCAGTCTTGCCAGAAAAACAACACTTGTTTGAAAAACAACAACTATGTTTCAAATACCTCCCATAAACTATATATTCTTTGGAAGTACACACCTCAAGCTGGTAGGCGTACCAGGCTTGTTGACATGAGCACAGTTTCCTGGAAATAATACCTCAATGAATTCTTTGGTTGCACAGTTTCCCTAAAAATCAAAGCCACATTTTCCTAAACAAACTATATGCAAACAAGAAACTGTTTGCATATAGAAACTTGCCAGCCCCCAACCTTGTTAATTGGTAATTGTTAATTGGTGTTAATTGGTATAGGAATCTCTTGGATTCCTTACCAGTTCACAAGGGGTTAAATGTAAAATTAAACACACCACACATAAGAAAAAAAAATGTTTTTTTTTTCTTTTAGTCACCTTAGATTTTCCACTTTCCCCAGGCGATCCTGTCCTGCAAAGCTCCGATGACAGCTGCTGGGTGATCAGTGGAAGGAGGGCTGGGGGGGGGGCAAGGGATCACAGCCCTCTCACCCCTCCAACCTCCCTCCTCCGATCACCCGACATTACTGATCATCTCGAGGTGGGCGAGAAATCCCAGCTGCCAGGTGACATTATAGATAATGTCATCCGCCCCACCCCAAAGGGCGGGGCTAGTAGCAAGCGACCCATGAGGTGAGGGAGAGGGCTATTTCCTGCCCTTTCCTCACCACAAAAGAGCCTGGGGGGATCAGAAGCGTTCCCCCCCAGTGAAGAGGAGAGCTGGAGGGAGGGATCACGGCCGCAGGTAAGTAATTTATTTTTTTTTACAGTTAGAAGTGACCGCTGCCGAAGTGAGTGGGGGGGCTATTCCAGGCACTCTCCTGGAGCCAGAAGAGCCCCCAGAGGGGATCGGATGGCACCACGTTAAAGAGGAAACCTGGCCGGATCAATAGAAGGGTCAGGTGAGTGTTTTTTGTTTTTTATTTTGGGGTAAATGATTTTTACATGGTTGGCACTTAAGGGTTGGGGAGGCAACCACGTAAAATTCATGGGCTTGGCACTTAAAGGGTTAATCCACTTGAGAATGTGTGGTGAGACCTAATGAGTGTTTCTTTCAGTAGAAACCATTTACTGTATTTTTCGCACCAGAAAGACCTGCTAATAAGATATACCTAGGATTTAGAGGTGGAAAGTTAGAAAAAACCTATTCGGAACCAAATGTGCTAAAACAACATCCCCCCTTCCACCAAGAACCAAATTACAGGCCAGGTGCAAAATCCCCCATTTACAGGCAGTGTGGTATTCTCCCCCATCCCATTCCCATAGGCAGTGTGGCATTCCCTCATCCCAATCCCATAGGCAGTGTGGCAGAGCCCCCAGCCGCCCCACCGGCCCCCCGGGAAGCTAACATAAGCCTTGCTCCCATGCCAATGGAGGAGTGGCGGGTCTGAATGCTGATTGCTGTGGACAGGGTTCTTTTACCTGCCCACTGCTCCTCCATCAGTGCGGGAGCAACGCTTATGTGAGTTTAGTTTTTTTGTTACACATCGGCCGAAAGCAGTGTTAGTGAGAGCAGGGACTGTGGGAGCAGGGCTCATGTAAGTTTACTTTTTTATGTTTTTTTTTTTACATTCGCCGTATAAGACACACTGATTTTTTTTTCCTTTCATTTAATTTCCTCATAAAAGATTGTTCAACTCGAATTGTATGAAATGAGGAAATGTCTGTTTGCTTAAGCTGTTTTCAAATGAGTCTGAAATGCTCCGTGTATTGGGAAGAAGCAGATGGCTTTGGCATGCTTTTATGCTTGGTCAGGTGATATTAATCTATGGCCAATGAAGCAGGTGGCTGTTAGATATGCTACAAATGTTCACACGTTACCTACTTTTCAGCATGTAGGAATAGATACGTGGAAAAACACACTCACAGACATTCCAGATATTCCAACGTGGATTACAAAATATGTAAAATATGTAAGCTCCTATTACAGTTGTTTTACTGCACATTAATTGCGTGACCAAAGGATCTGATTTGAGCAGAGCCACGTCTGCACTGTGAGAATGCCACCAAGGAACATGTATTGGGATCGGTAGGGTTTCAAAATTGGAATGTCTCAAGGTTCGGACCAAAACCCAGGAAAGTGAAATTCTTGGGTTTTGGTCCACTTTAAAGGGACATGCCAGTCTAAATAATTCTTGTAGTTCATAGGAGCAGCCATAATGGGATTACTGCGGCATGCCACCCCATTGTCTCATACTCAAAAAAAAAAATCTATCTCAAATGTATGAGACAAAGTACTCTGCCCTCTCTTCTGCTCTCAATAGAATGGCCAGCACTGTATTAAAAGCGAGGTGATGATTGTATTAGCATGATTAGATATAATAGATGTCACCCCTGTACACCCCTACTCACACACTTAAACAGTTCTATACAAGCTTAGTTTTCACATAAATGGCTTTTTTCACACCTCTTTAGAACCAGTTTGCTTCGGTATCTAAATGCAAACACAAAAGAGTGCTCTCTGTTCCTCTCCTGGCTAGAGAAGCTGACCTTTCTGTGCTGCACCATTAGCTGGTGTAACTTTTGTTTGGATTAGTCCATATACCTGTCTGGGTACTGTTTTGCTTGGTTGCAATTTTGCTAAAATTCACAAGTATTTTTGCAGCCCTCAAATTTAAAAGCTCAAATATATGTATATCTCTAAAATTACACCACAATGTCTAATTGGTTCATTTGTCAGTAACTCCCAAGGAAAAGCTAGATGATGTACTTTAAATAGTTATTTTTTTATACCTTGTTTGCAAAAAAAATGTACAGATACAAACAAGATTATGAGCACTGTTACAACACAGAAAGCCTCAAACAGGGCAAAAGCTAAATATATATTAAAATGGATTACTCATCTGTTTAGTCTGATCCAGGCAGAAATCAGCAGGCCTCATCCAATCTCCAAACAAGATGGCTGCTTTATTCAAGTTCACAAAGCAGGTCTCTCTATCTCAAAGCTCATCATCGCCCGTCTCCATTCAAAACATAACTGTGTGCGTGACCTTCAGATGCCCAAGCAAATCTCCTTTGTCTTTCACCAGCCAGCTCTTTTTTCCCTGGCTGATCAATTTGTTTCATTGGAAATAGCACAGATGATCTCTGATTGCCCCAGCAAACTAACCCAGGTGATACTCTGATTGGCTCAGATAAACCTATCAAAGGTGATTTTCTGCTGGCCAACTTAATTTGCATGTGAATGCACACATGAAACTAAACTCAGGCCAAGCTAGACTTCAGAACAAATGAAGGTTTCCACTATGCTGCATATTATTAAGGAACCAACCATGCTGGCTAAACAAAAGGTGTTATCCTACATGCAGTGTAATTTCTGATTGTATAAGATTTTTACAATTTCTTTGGGAACAAAATATATAAAAAAGTACTAACAGTACTAAGTATAAAACAGTACTAACTGTGCTACACTTTAGACACAATGTTGATCCTGCTGTCATTTGGGTGAGCATCACTAGGACCCCCTACCCAGGCAGCCATTTCTGTTGCAAGGTGCCACATGGAGAGGCTCCAATCCGAGGAAAGAGAAAAGGAGCTACTGGAGATTGAAACCAAGGTTCACATACTTGGATTTCAGGCTGAGGAACTGTTTGGTCAAGGGATATAAGGCTAAGGGGCTCAAAAAAGGAAAGAGTTTTTGTCACCCTTGGTGCCAGACCATTTTGCACTATTTTGCGCTCCCCATGTTCAAATGTGATTTTTGAAGGGATGTCCAGGGGTTTCCCAGGAAAATTATATATTGTTTTTTTCAGCAGAGTCTGGGCTTTAACATGAAATGTCTTGTTTGTAATTTTTTAGGTGTATTCTCAATACTTTTGGGTGAAATATGTGCAAAAAAATTAAAAAAAATCTATTTTTTGCAATTTGTAGTGTTTTTTGTAATAAAAAATGTAAGTTTGCCAATAAAATCTTATTGCATGTGAAACCCCAATTAATCCCGGTCACAGCGTTACCACATATGTATTGGTAAACACCCTTTCCTGCCCAGGAGACTCCACCAAACTGAAACAGCGCTTTAGGAGATTTTCAGATAAAATACAACTATGCACCGCGCTAAGCGCACCTTGCTGTCTTTCCAGAAAAAGAACCCTTTAAATTTGAAATACCCCCACAACTATATATTCTCTGAAAGTATACACCTCAGGCTTTCTAGGCGTACCAGGTTTGTTGACATGGGCGCAATTTTCTGTAATCCCTCAATCAATTCTTTGGTTGCGCCCAGTTTCCCTAAAAAAGAATTTAAAAAAAGAATCAAAGCCACATTTTCCTAAAAAAAACTATATGGAAACAGAAAAAAACAAGTAAAATCTGAAAAAGCAACATCCCCCCAACAGAACAATACCCAACATGCATAGGTACTGTCAAGGGAAGAGTTGCCAAACACCCCAAAGTAAAGCATGCGCATAACGGTAATTTTACTTAAAAATTTCAGCTCTGCAGACAAAGTGCGCACCTTGCGATTTTTCAACCAAAACAACCCTTTAAATTTAGAATATCCCCATAAACCATATATTCCCTGAAAGTACACATGTTAAGCTTTCTAAGAGTACTGAGCTTGTTGTAGTGGGCTCATCTTTCTGGAAGTAATCCATTGAAGAATTCTTAGGTTGCACAGGGTTTCCCTAAAAACAATTATAAAAAAAGCAGAATAAAGACCATGTTTTCCTAAAATATCAATATGCAAACATGAAAAAACAAGCTAAATCTGAAAGCGCAAGGTCCCCCGAGCAGAACAATACCCAACATGCATAGTTACTATTAACCCTTTTAATTGTCAGCCTACTTGAAGTTTTGTCACCCTCTGTTGACAGGTCATTTTTCCCCATTTTGCGGCATGATTAACCGTGATTCTTGCTGGAATTTCCAGAAAAATTATATACATTACATATACATTTTTTTGCAGCAGAGTTTAGGCTTTAACATGAAATGTCTTGTTTGTCATTTTTCTGCTGTTTTTTGAATATCTCTGCTTAAAAAAAAAAAAAAAAAAAAAAAAAAAAATATATATATATATATATATATATATATTTCAGACAATTGTCTCCTTTATTTTAAATAAAACCTTTTTTTTTTAAAGAAAACCATATTGCATGTGATAGCCCCATTTCTCCCGATTACAACGGTACCACATATGTATCGGTAGCCCCCCTCATTCTTGCCCTGGAGTGTGAATCACACCCTGGAGTTGCAAGCAGCAGCAGCCGCCCAAACATTGGTTGAAAGAGACACTGGAGTTGGCAGCAGGAACCCAAAAATTGGATGAATCACACCCTGGAGTTGCAAGCAGCAGCAGGAGCCCAAACATTGCTTTAAAGAGACACTGGAGTTGGCAACAGGAGCCCAAAAATTGGATGAATGACACCCTGGAGTCGCAAGCAGCAGCAGCAGCCCAAACATAGCTTGAAAGAGACACTGGAGTTGGCAGCAGGAGCCCAAAAATTGGCTAAATGACAACCTGGAGTCGCAAGCAGCAGCAGCAGCCCAAACATAGCTTGAAAGAGACACTGGAGTTGGCAGCAGGAGCCCAAAAATTGGCTGAATCACACCCTGGAGTTGCAAGCAGCAGCAGCAGCAGCCCAAACATAGCTTGAAAGAGACACTGGAGTTGCCAGCAGGAGCCCAGAAATTGGCTGAATTACACCCTGGAGCTGCAGCAGCAGCAGCCCAAACATAGCTTGGAAGACACACTGGAGTTGGCAGCAGAAGCCCCAAAATTGGCTAAATCACACTCTGGAGTTGCAAGCAGCAGCAGCCCAAACATCGCTTGAAAGAGACATTGGAGTTGGCAGCAGGAGCCCAAAAATTGGCTGAATGACACCCTGGAGTTGCAAGCAGCAACAGCAGGAGCCCAAACATAGCTTGAAAGAGACAATGGAGTTGGCAGCAGGAGCCCAAAAATTGGCTGAATCACACCCTGGAGTTGCAAGCAGCAGCAGGGGCCCAAACATTACTTTAAAGAGACACTGGAGTTGGCTTCAGGAGCCCAACAATTGGATGAATCACACCCTGAAGTTGCAAGCAGCAGCAGGAGCCCAAACATTACTTTAAAGAGACACTGGAGTTGGCAGCAGGAGCCCAAAAATTGAATGAATCACACCCTGGAGTTGCAAGCAGCAGCAGGGGCCCAAACATTACTTTAAAGAGACACTGGAGTTGGCAGCAAGAGCCCAAACATAGCTTGAAACAGACACTGGAGTTGGAAGCAGGAGCCCAAAAATTGGCTGAATCACACCCTGGAGTTGGAAGCAGCAGCAGGAGCCAAAACAAAGCTTGAAAGAGACACTGGAGTTGGCAGCAGGAGCCCAAAAATTGGATGAATGACACTCTGGAGTTGCAAGCAGCAGCAGGAGCCCAAACATTACTTTAACCCTTTAATTGCCAGCCTTCCTGGAGATTTTGTCACCCTTTGTTGCCAGACCATTTTGCACTATTTTGCGCTCCCCATGTTCAACTGTGATTTTTGAAGGGATTTCTAGGGATTTCCCAGGAAAATGATATATTGTTTTTTTTCAGCAGAGCCTGGGCTTTAACATGACATGTTTTGTTTGTCATTTTCTAAGTGTATTCCCAATATTTTGGAGTGAAAATTGTGCAAAAAATAAAAAAAAAACTATTTTTTACAATTTATAGTGTTTTTTTGTAATAAAAAATGTAAGTTTGTCAATAAAATCTTATTTTGTGTGAAACCCCAATTTCTCCCGGTTACAGCGGTACCACATATGTATAGGTAGACACCCTATACTGCCCAGGAGACTCCCCCAAACTGAAACAAGGCTTTAGGAGATTTTGAGAAAAAAAACAACTATGCTATGCAATATGCGCACCTTGCAGTTTTCACGAAAAACAACCCTTTACATTTGAAATACCCCCAATAAACTATATATTCCCTAGCATTATACACCTCAGGCTTTCTAGGCGTACCAGGCTTGTTGACATAGGTGCAGTTTTCTGGAAGTAGTACCTCACTGTATTCTCTGGTTACACAGGGTTTCCCTAAAAATTAATAAAAAAGCTGAATCAAAACCACATTTTCCAAAAAAAAACTATATGCAAACCAGAAAAAAACTGAAAATCCGAAAAAGCAACATCCCCCAAATAGAACAATACCCAGCATGCATAGGTTCTGTCAAGGAGAGAGTTGCCAAACACCCCAAAGTAAAGCATGCGCATAACGGTAATTTTACTTCAAAATTTCAGCTCTGCAGACAAAGTGCGCACCTTGTGCTTTTTCTACCAAAACAACCCTTTACATTTGGAATATCCCTGATAAACCATATATTCCCTGAAAGTACACATGTTAAGCTTTCTAAGCTTACCCAGCTTGTTGTAGTGGGCTCATCTTTCTGGGAGTAATATCTCAAAGAATTCATAGGTTGCACAGGGTTTCACAAAAAAATGTTATAAAAAAGCAGAATAAAAGACACATTTTCCTAAAATATCAATATGCAAATAAGAAAAAACAAGCTAAATCTGAAAGCGCAAGGTCCACTGAGCAGAACAATACCCAACATGCATAGGTACCTGTAACCTTTTAACTGCCAGCCTACTTGAGATTTTGTCACCCTCTGCTGACAGGTAATTTTTCACCATTTTGCGCCATGTTTAAGTGTGATTTTTGCAGGAATTTCCAAGAAAATGGCATATTTACTTTTTGTGGCAGAGTTTAGACTTTAACCTGAAATGTCTTGTTTGTATTTTTTTTACTTTTTTTTATATATTTTTTCTACTTTTTAAATATATTTTTAAGTAAATAAGTAAAAAAAAAAATAAAAAAATATATATATTTTTTAAATTGTCTCCTTTATTTTAACAAAAACATTTATTTTATTAAAGAAAACCATATTGTACGTGAAATCCCCGTTTCTCCCGATTACAATGATACCACATATGTATCGGTAGCCCCCCGTTCCTGTCCAGGAGATCCCCTAAACCTAGAAGAGCACTTTATAACATTTACAAATAAAATACAACTACTATCCACATAATAAAGGGTTAAATAAAAAAAATTGGTGTGGGGTCCCCCTTCACAGGGGGGGCACCATTTCTTGGGGGAATATAAGGGTTTTTTTGGGAGGCAGGTAATGGGGGGTCTCGGGGTTAATGGCAAGTCACCCACTAGCCGCAGGTGACTTGCCAGACCCCCGAGCCTTGTGAACTGGTATAGGGGTCACATGGACACCTTACTAGTTCACAAAGGGTTATTTTTTTTTAATACTTACCTCCCATCCATCCCTGTGTCCCACACTGATCACTTAGGCTTCTGCTCTCCTGCTGCTGCTGGAGGCCTTTTATACCTACTGGGTTACAGGTAACATAGGGTTAATTTAAAAAAAAATGACATAGGGTCCCCCCTCCCAGTTTAAACCCTTAAAAAAAAATGGCGTGAGGTCCCCCCTACCCAGCGTAACCAGCCTGTGACCAGCTATGGGGACAGCTTTAGTGGCCCCTGGCCCTGCCGGCTACAAGCCATCACAGCCTAGGGCCACGACTCTTCTGCCCCCCTGGGCTTTGGGAAGGCAGGTAATTTGGGTGGCCAGGGGTTAATGGCAAGTCACCCGCTAGCTGCAGGTGACTTGCCAGACCCCCGAGCCTTGTGAACTAGTATAGGGGTCACATGGACCCCTTACCAGTTCACAAAGGGTTAAAAGTAAGAAAAAAACACAAAGACACACTTTTTAAAAATAACTTTATTAAAAAAATAAATATTTTTTAATACTTACCTCCCATCCATCCCTGTGTCCCACGCTGATCACTTAGGCTTCTGCTGTCCTGCTGCTGCTGGAGGCCTTTTATACCTACTGGGTTACAGGTAACAAAGGGTTAATTTAAAAAAAATGACATAGGGTCCCCCTCCCAGGGAGGGGGACCCAATTTTTTTATTTTTTTTATTTTTAAGGGTTAAAACCCTTAAAAATCCAAAAAAAAATTGTGTGAGGTCCCCCCTACCCAGCGTAACCAGCCTGTGACCAGCTATGGGGGCTTGTAGAACAGGGCGCAGGGGCCAGCTTTAGTGGCTACAAGCCGTCATAGCCTAGGGCCACGGCTCTTCTGCCCCCCCCCCCCCTGGGCTTTGGGGAGGCAGGTAATTTGGGTGGCCAGGGGTTAATGGCAAGTCACCCGCTTGCCGCAGGTGACTTGCCAGACCGCTGAGCCTTGTGAACTGGTATAAGGGGTCTCATGGACCCCTTACCAGTTCACAAAGGGTTAACATTATAAATAAGACAGACACAGGTTTTTGTAAAAGTTTATTAAAAAAAAAAAAATTTACCTTTACTCACCTCCGATCTTCAGATGCAGTGTCCCGCGGCGATCTGATGCAGGTGACAGCTGGGCAGAGAAGGGGGGAGGCAGGCGATCGGATGATCACCTACCTCCCTCCTTCTCTGCCCAGCCATCACCGGCATCTGACAGCAGAACTGCCGGGTGCCCCGATGACACCCGGCGGTGACTTCATTGAAATCCAAGATGGCGGCTGCCATCGGAAGCTGCTGCGGAGGAAGGGCTGTTATGCCCCCTCACCAGAAGACGGAAGAGCCGGGGGGGTGATCGGAGCCCCCCCCCCCCATGAAAAGGAGAGGCGGCGGGAGCCGGTGGCGCGGAGGTGAGTAACTCATTTTTTTTTTTTTTTTTTACAGGCAATCCCGGCGGCTGCTGAAACGGGGGGGCACCCTATTCTGGGCCCTCCCCTGCAGCCGGAGGAGCCCCAATCAGCGATCGGAGCCCCTCTGGCTGAAGAGGAGACCCGGCCGGATCAAACAAGGGGTCAGGTAAGTGACTTTTTTTTTTACTTCTTTAACGGTTATTGGGGAAAGTCAAGCACGTAAAATTTACGTGGCTGGCACTTAAGTGATGGAGAGGCAACCACGTAAATTTTACGTGTCTGGCATTTAAAGGGTTAAAGAGACACTGGAGTTGGCAGCAGGAGCCCAAAAATTGGCTGAATGACACCCTGGAGTCGCAAGCAGCAGCAGCAGGAGCCGAAACATAGCTTGAAAGAGACACTGGAGTTGGCAGCAGGAGCCCAAAAATAGGATAAATCACACCCTGGAGTTGCATGCAGCAGCAGGAGCCCAAACATTACTTTAAAGAGACACTGGAGTTGGCTTCAGGAGCCCAAAAATTGGATGAATCACACCCTGGCGTTGCAAGCAGCAGCAGCCCACACATGGCTTGAAAGAGACACTGGAGTTGGCAGCAGGAGCCCAAAAATTGAATGAATCACACCCTGGAGTTGCAAGCAGCAAGCAGCAGCATTCCAAACATAGCTTGAAAGAGACACTGGAGTTGGCAGCAGGAGCCCAAAAATTGGCTGAATGACACCCTGGAGTTGCAAGCAGCAGCAGGAGCCCAAACATTACTTTAAAGAGACACTGGAGTTGGCAGCAGGAGCCCAAAAATTGGCTGAATGACACCCTGGAGTCGCAAGCAGCAGCAGCAGGAGCCCAAACATAGCTTGAAAGAGACACTGGAGTTGGCAGCAGGAGCCCAAAAATTGGATGAATCACACCCTGGAGTTGCAAGCAGCAGCAGGAGCCCAAACAATACTTTAAAGAGACACTGGAGTTGGCTTCAGGAGCCCAAAAATTGGATGAATCACACCCTGGCGTTGCAAGCAGCAGCAGCCCACACATGGCTTGAAAGAGACACTGGAGTTGTCAGCGATCGGAGCCCCTCTGGCTGAAGAGGAGACCCGGCCGGATCAAACAAGGGGTCAGGTAAGTGACTTTTTTTTTTAATTCTTTAACGGTTATTGGGGAAAGTCAAGCACGTAAAATTTACGTGGCTGGCACTTAAGTGATGGAGAGGCAACCACGTAAATTTTACGTGTCTGGCATTTAAAGGGTTAAAGAGACACTGGAGTTGGCAGCAGGAGCCCAAAAATTGGCTGAATGACACCCTGGAGTCGCAAGCAGCAGCAGCAGGAGCCGAAACATAGCTTGAAAGAGACACTGGAGTTGGCAGCAGGAGCCCAAAAATAGGATAAATCACACCCTGGAGTTGCATGCAGCAGCAGGAGCCCAAACATTACTTTAAAGAGACACTGGAGTTGGCTTCAGGAGCCCAAAAATTGGATGAATCACACCCTGGCGTTGCAAGCAGCAGCAGCCCACACATGGCTTGAAAGAGACACTGGAGTTGGCAGCAGGAGCCCAAAAATTGAATGAATCACACCCTGGAGTTGCAAGCAGCAAGCAGCAGCATTCCAAACATAGCTTGAAAGAGACACTGGAGTTGGCAGCAGGAGCCCAAAAATTGGCTGAATGACACCCTGGAGTTGCAAGCAGCAGCAGGAGCCCAAACATTACTTTAAAGAGACACTGGAGTTGGCAGCAGGAGCCCAAAAATTGGCTGAATGACACCCTGGAGTCGCAAGCAGCAGCAGCAGGAGCCCAAACATAGCTTGAAAGAGACACTGGAGTTGGCAGCAGGAGCCCAAAAATTGGATGAATCACACCCTGGAGTTGCAAGCAGCAGCAGGAGCCCAAACAATACTTTAAAGAGACACTGGAGTTGGCAGCAGGAGCCCAAAAATTGGATGAATCACACCCTGGAGTTGCAAGCAGAAGATGCAGCAGCCCAAACATTACTTTAAAGAGACACTGGAGTTGGCTTCAGGAGCCCAAAAATTGGATGAATCACACCCTGGAGTTGCAAGCAGCAGCATTCCAAACATAGCTTGAAAGAGAAACTGGAGTTGGCAGCAGGAGCCCAAAAATTGGCTGAATGACACCCTGGAGTTGCCAGCAGCAGCAGGAGCCCAAACATTACTTTAAAGAGACACTGGAGTTGGCAGCAGGAGCCCCAAAAATTGGCTGAATGACACCCTGGAGTCGCAAGCAGCAGCAGCAGGAGCCCAAACATAGCTTAAAAGAGACACTGGAGTTGGCTTCAAGAGCCCAAAAATTGGATGAATCACACCCTGGAGTTGCAAGCAGCAGCAGGAGCCCAAACATAGCTTGAAAGAGACACTGGAGTTGGCAGCAGCAACAGCAGCAGGAGCCCAAACATTACTTTAAAGAGACACTGGAGTTGGCTTCAGGAGCCCAAAGACTGGATAAATCACAGCCTGGAGTTGCAAGTAGCAGCAGGAGCCCAAACATTATTTTAAAGAGACACTGGAGTTGGCTGCAGGAGCCCAAAAATTGGCTGAATCACACCCTGGAGTCGCAAGCAGCAGCAGTAGGAGCCCAAACATAGCTTGAAAGAGACACTGGAGTTGGCAGCAGGAGCCCCAAAATTGGATGAATCACAACCTTGAGTTGCAAGCAGCAGCAGCAGGCGCCCAAACATAGCTTGAAAGAGACACTGGAGTTGGCTGCAGGAGCCCGAAAATTGGATGAATCACACCCTGGAGTTACAAGCAGCAGCAGGAGCCCAAACATTACTTTAAAGAGACACTGGAGTTGGCAGCAGGAGCCCAAAAATTGGCTGAATGACACCCTGGAGTCGCAAGCAGCAGCAGCAGCAGGAGCCCAAACATAGCTTGAAAGAGACACTGGAGTTGGCAGCAGGAGCCCAAAAATTGGAAGAATCACACCCTGGAGTTGCAAGCAGCAGCAGGAGCCCAAACATTACTTTAAAGAGACACTGGAGTTGGCTTCAGGAGCACAAAAATTGGATAAATCACACCCTGGAGTTGCAAGCAGCAGCAGCAGCAGAAACATAGCATGAAAGAGACACTGGAGTTGGCAGCAGGAGCCCAAAAGTTGGCTGAATGACACCCTGGAGTCGCAAGCAGCAGCAGATAGACTGCTAAGTGCAGGTTTGGGATACCCTGTGGTCTAATGTTTTGACAGCAGGACAAAAACCAATTCAAAACGCAATAGTTTGATTAAGCTGAGGATCAACAAGCGTATTTAGTATAACAGATAGACTGCTAAGTGCAGGTTTGGGATACCCTGCGCCCTAGAGTATTGGCAGCAGGACAAAAACCAAATCAAAATGCAATAGTTTGATTAAGCTGAGGATCAACAAGCGTATTTTGTATAACAGATAGGCTGCTAAGTGCAGGTTTGGGATACCCTGCGGCCTAGTGTTTTGGCAGCAGGAGAAAAACCAATTCAAAATGCAATAGTTTGATTAAGCTGAGGATCAACAAGCGTATTTAGTATAACAGATAGACTGCTAAGTGCAGGTTTGGGATACCCTGCGGCCTAGTGTTTTGGCAGCAGGACAAAAACCAATTCAAAATGCAATAGTTTGATTAAGCTGAGGATCAACAAGCGAATTTTGTATAACAGATAGGCTGCTAAGTGCAGGTTTGGGATTCCCTGCGGCCTAGTGTTTTGGCAGCAGGACAAAAACCAATTCAAAATGCAATAGTTTGATTAAGCTGAGGATCAACAAGCGTATTTAATATAACAGATAGACTGCTAAGTGCAGGTTTGGGATACCCTGCGGCCTAGTGTTTTGGCAGCAGGAAAAAAAACAATTCAAAATGCAATAGTTTGATTAAGCTGCGGATCAACAAGCGTATTTCGCATAACAGATAGGCTGCTAAGTGCAGGTTTGGGATACCCTGCCACCTAGTGTTTTGGCAGCAGGACAAAAACCAATTCAAAATGCAATAGTTTGATTAAGCTAAGGAGCCACAAGCGTATTTTGTATAACAGTTAGGCTGCTATGTGCAGGTTTGGGATACCCTGCGGCCTAGAGTTTTGGCAGCAGGACAAAAACCAATTCAAAATGCAATAGTTTGATTAAGCTGAGGATCAACACGTGTATTTAGTATAACAGATAGGCTGCTAAGTGCAGGTTTGGTATACCCTGCGGCCTAGTGTTTTGCAGCAGGACAAAAACCAATTCAAAATGCAATAGTTTGATTAAGCTGAGGATCAACAAGTGTATTTTGCATAACAGATAGGCTGCTAAGTGCAGGTTTGGGATACCCTGCGGCCTAGAGTTTTGGCAGCAGGACAAAAACCAAATCAAAATGCAATAGTTTGATTAAGCTGAGAAGCAACAAGCGTATTTAGTATAGCAGATAGGCTGCTAAGTGCAGGTTTGGGATACCCTGTGGCCTAGTGTTTTGGCAGCAGGACAAAAAACAATTCAAAATGCAACAGTTTGATTAAGCTGAGGATCAACAAGCGTATTTTGTATAACAGATAGGCTGCTAAGTGCAGGTTTGGGATACCCTGCCACCTAGTGTTTTGGCAGCAGGACAAAAACCAATTCAAGATGCAATAGTTTGATTAAGCTAAGGAGCCACAAGCGTATTTTGTATAACAGTTAGGCTGCTATGTGCAGGTTTGGGATACCCTGCGGCCTAGAGTTTTGGCAGCAGGACAAAAACCAATTCAAAATGCAATAGTTTGATTAAGCTGAGAATCAACACGTGTATTTAGTATAACAGATAGGCTGCTAAGTGCAGGTTTGGTATACCCTGCGGCCTAGTGTTTTGCAGCAGGACAAAAACCAAATCAAAATGCAATAGTTTGATTAAGCTGAGAAGCAACAAGCGTATTTAGTATAGCAGATAGGCTGCTAAGTGCAGGTTTGGGATACCCTGTGGCCTAGTGTTTTGGCAGCAGGACAAAAAACAATTCAAAATGCAACAGTTTGATTAAGCTGAGGATCAACAAGCGTATTTAATATAACAGATAGACTGCTAAGTGCAGGTTTGGGATACCCTGCGGCCTAGTGTTTTGGCAGCAGGACAAAAACCAATTCAAAATGCAATAGTTTGATTAAGCTGAGGATCAACAAGCGAATTTTGTATAAAAGATAGGCTGCTAAGTGCAGGTTTGGGATACCCTGCCACCTAGTGTTTTGGCAGCAGGAAAAACCAATTCAAAATGCAATAGTTTGATTAAGCTAAGGATCAACAAGCGTATTTTGTATAACAGATAGGCTGCTAAGTGCAGGTTTGGGATACCCTGCGGCCTAGTGCTTTGGCAGCAGGACAAAAATTAATTCAAAATGCAATAGTTTGATTAAGCTGAGGATCAACAAGCGTATTTCGTATAACAGATAGACTGCTAAGTGCAGGTTTGGGATACCCTGCGGCCTAGTGTTTTGGCAGCAGGACAAAAATCAATTCAAAATGCAATAGTTTGATTAAGCTGAGGATCAACAAGCGTATTTTGTATAACAGATAGACTGCTATGTGCAGGTTTGGGATACCCTGCCACCTAGTGTTTTGACAGCAGGACAAAAACCAATTCAAAATGCAATAGTTTGATTAAGCTGAGGATCAACAAGCGTATTTACTATAACAGATAGGCTGCTAATCGCAGGTTTGGGATACCCTGCGGCCTAGTGTTTTGGCAGCAGGACAAAAACCAAATCAAAATGCAATAGTTTGATTAAGCTGAGGATCAACAAGCGTATTTAGTATAACAGATAGGCTGCTAAGTGCAGGTTTGGGATACCCTGCGGCCTAGAGTTTTGGCAGCAGGACAAAAACCAATTCAAAATGCAATAGTTTGATTAAGCTGAGGATCAACAAGTGTATTTAGTATAACAGATAGGCTGCTAAGTGTAGGTGTGGTATACCCTGCGGCCTAGTGTTTTGGCAGCAGGAGAAAAACCAATTCAAAATGCAATAGTTTGATTAAGCTGAGGATCAACAAGCGCATTTAGTATAACAGATAGGCTGCTAAGTGCAGGTTTGGGATACCCTGCGGCCTAGTGTTTTGGCAGCAGGACAAAAACCAATTCAAAATGCAATAGTTTGATTAAGCTGAGGATCAACAAGCGTATTTAGTATAACAGATAGGCTGCTAAGTGCAGGTTTGGGATACCCTGCGGCCTAGTGTTTTGGCAGCAGGACAAAAACCAATTTAAAATGCAATAGTTTGATTAAGCTGAGGGTCAACAAGCGTATTTTGTATAACAGATAGGCTGCTAAGTGCAGGTCTGGGATACCCTGCGGCCCAGTGTTTTGGCAGCAGGACAAAAACCAATTCAAAATGCAATAGTTTGATTAAGCTGAGGATCAACAAGCGTATTTTGTATAACAGATAGACTGCTAAGTGCAGGTTTGGGATACCCTGCGGCCTAGTGTTTTGGCAGCAGGACAAAAACCAATTCAAAATGCAATAGTTTGATTAAGCTGAGGATCAACAAGCGTATTTAGTATAACAGATAGACTGCTAAGTGCAGGTTTGGGATACCCTGCAGCCTAGTGTTTTGGCAGCAGGACAAAAACCAATTCAAAATGCAATAGTTTGATTAAGCTGAGGAGCAAAAAGCTTATTTTGTATAACAGATAGGCTGCTACGTGCAGGTTTGGGATACCCTGCGGCCTAGAGATTTGGCAGCAGGACAAAAACCAATTCAAAATGCAATAGTTTGATTAAGCTGAGGATCAACAAGCGTATTTTGTATAACAGATAGGCTGCTAAGTGCAGGTTTGGGATACCCTGCGGCCTAGTGTTTTGGCAGCAGGACAAAAACCAATTCAAAATGCAATAGTTTGATTAGGCTGAGGATCAACAAGCGTGTTTAGTATAACAGATAGACTGCTAAGTGCAGGTTTGGGATACCCTGCGGCCTAGTGTTTTGGCAGCAGGACAAAAACCAATTCAAAATGCAATAGTTTAATTAAGCTGAGGATCAACAAGCGTTTTTAATATAACAGATAGGCTGCTAAGTGCAGGTTTGGGATATTCTGCGGCCCAGTGTTTTGGCAGCAGAACAAAAACCAATTCAAAATGCAATAGTTTGATTAAGCTGAGGATCAGTAAGCGTATTTAGTATAACAGATAGGCTGCTAAGTGCAGGTTTGGGATACCCTGCGGCCTAGTGTTTTGGCAACAGGACAAAAACCAATTCAAAATGCAATAGTTTAATTAAGCTGAGGATCAAAAGTGTTTTTAGTATAACAGATAGGCTGCTAAGTGCAGGTTTGATATACCCTGCGGCCTAGTGTTTTGGCAGCAGGACAAAAACCAAATCAAAATGCAATAGTTTGATTAAGCTGAGGATCAACAAGCGTATTTAGTGTAACAGATAGGCTGCTAAGTGCAGGTTTTGGGATACCCTGTGGCCTAGTGTTTTGGAAGCAGGACAAAAACCAATTCAAAATGCAATAGTTTGATTAAGCTGAGGAGCAACAAGTGTATTTAGTATAACAGATAGACTGCTAAGTACAGGTTTGGGATACCCTGCAGCCTAGTGTTTTGGCAGCAGGACAAAAACCAATTCAAAATGCAATAGTTTGATTAAGCTGAGGATCAACAAGCGTGTTTAGTATAACAGATAGACTGCTAAGTGCAGGTTTGGGATACCCTGCGGCCTAGTGTTTTAGCAGCAGGACAAAAACCAATTCAAAATGCAATAGTTTGATTAAGCTGAGGATCCACAAGCGTATTTAGTATAACAGATAGGCTGCTAAGTGCAGGTTTGGGATACCCTGCGGCCTAGTGTTTTGGCAGCAGGACAAAAACCAATTCAAAATGCAATAGTTTAATTAAGCTGAGGATCCACAAGCATATTTAGTATAACAGATAGACTGCTAAATGCAGGTTTGGGATACCCTGCGGCCTAGTGTTTTGGCAGCAGGACAAAAACCAATTCAAAATGCAATAGTTTGATTAAGCTGAGGATCAACAAGCGTATTTAGTATAACAGGCTGCTAAGTGCAGGTTTGGGATACCCTGCGGCCTAGTGTTTTGGCAGCAGGACAAAAATCAATTCAAAATGCAATAGTTTGATTAAGCTGAGGGGCAACAAGTGTATTTAGTATAACAGATAGACTGCTAAGTACAGGTTTGGGATACCCTGCAGCCTAGTGTTTTGGCAGCAGGACAAAAACCAATTCAAAATGCAATAGTTTGATTAAGCTGAGGATCAACAAGCGTGTTTAGTATAACAGATAGACTGCTAAGTGCAGGTTTGGGATACCCTGCGGCCTAGTGTTTTAGCAGCAGGACAAAAACCAATTCAAAATGCAATAGTTTGATTAAGCTGAGGATCCACAAGCGTATTTAGTATAACAGATAGGCTGCTAAGTGCAGGTTTGGGATACCCTGCGGCCTAGTGTTTTGGCAGCAGGACAAAAACCAATTCAAAATGCAATAGTTTAATTAAGCTGAGGATCCACAAGCATATTTAGTATAACAGATAGACTGCTAAATGCAGGTTTGGGATACCCTGCGGCCTAGTGTTTTGGCAGCAGGACAAAAACCAATTCAAAATGCAATAGTTTGATTAAGCTGAGGATCAACAAGCGTATTTAGTATAACAGATAGGCTGCTAAGTGCAGGTTTGGGATACCCTGCGGCCTAGTGTTTTGGCAGCAGGACAAAAATCAATTCAAAATGCAATAGTTTGATTAAGCTGAGGGGCAACAAGCGTATTTTATATAACAGATAGGCTGCTATGTGCAGGTTTGGGATACCCTGCGGCCAGTGTTTTGGCAGCAGGACAAAAAACAATTCAAAATGCAATAGTTTGATTAAGCTGAGGCTGAACAAACATATTTAGTATAACAGATAGGGTGCTATGTGCAGGTTTGGGATGCCCATGTGGGCTGGTGTATTTAAAGCAGACCAAAAAATATTAAAACTAAATTAAAACTAATCCAGTTTTTAGAAATGCTTGTGTGTAACAGATAGGATTAAATAAGCCACTGCATAGATGGGATGCACAGTGGCAAGGCAGATTTACAGCACAAAGAACTGAAATTTCCCTATCTTTCACTATCTTTCCCTGGCTCTGTCTACCTCTCTGTCTGCCTCTCTGACTTTCCCTACCTATCTCTAACTCTCTGTCCCTGTCTGTAACCAGCTGTGCTCTGGCCGCAATAGAACGCTGAAATGCGCACATGGAAGATGGCCACCGGTTTATATAGCACAGTGACGTCACCGGGCTTCCTGGCTGCTGATAGGCTGCATGTGACTTTCCCATGATACCTTGCCCCAGGGGATATGTCCGGACATGTGCTTCCAACATTTTAGAATGCCTGTAATTGAAATAAATGGAGTTTAATGAAAAACTTCGATCGAATCGCAGGGAAATTCGGATTCGTTCAGAATCAAATTTTTCATGAAATTCGGAACGACTCCAGGTTCGTCCGGACCGATTCGCTCATCCCTAGTTGTATCATACTTCCTATAGTATAGGACACTATTTCTCAACTTGTGGTACACAAACCCTAGGGGGTACAGAGGAATGTTTGGGAGTGCACCAACAGCAGGGGTCTAATTGATCTGGTATATTATTAACAGTAAAATAATAATGCTTTAAAAGTTTAAAGAGGCTTGTGGACTACTTATTTCAGTAAAATGTATAATTCATGCCCTTCTTGGAGGGTACTCATTTGGAGCTTATTAGGGTCGATTCTAAATCCAAAAGTTAATTGATTTCGTATCGGGATTCGGGCGTCAATTGTATTATTTGCGTTAGTTCGGGTTTTTTTCCCGTCCAAATCGTATTTTTTTTGTTCGTTCCTAATTTTTCCGTTATTGACATGGGCTTGCGAGCAATTCAGAGAGCTGATTGCTAAGTGTTTCGAAGCACATTTAATTGTTGAGTTGGGAAATCTTTTCCGGCACCTTTTTGGCCTCGGGATTAGGATGGAGAGGAGTGAGTTCGAGGAACATCAAGGCCTAATGCTGTTTGGCATTGATTTGATCCGGATGTCTGAGGGCAGATTACTTGGTAAGTGACCAACATTTTTTTGGGGTGTTTTTGGCCCCGATTTTTTTTTTTAATTGATTGTTGGACTTTTTCTGATTTGTGGTTAACCTTAAACAACATTTTGCAACTGTTGCAACATAATAGTTAAAGTTTTGTGAAACAAACAAGCGGTGGACTCACTTTGTCCTTCATCATTTGTTAGATTTTTGGCCGACGTCTGTTACTTCCATTTCTCAAACTCCCTCATATAGCAGATTGACCAGAAGTAGCTGCTAGTTTATGGCCCTTTTTTTGTATTTGACTGTAACTGACAAACTAGAGTAGAACTGCATACAGTGCATTTTTTTTTTTGGAATGTTTGGGGCCCCTCAGCAGCATCATAAATCGTATATTTCTGAACCCTACAATACAAACATCTTTCCCAGCACACTTGTCATAGCAGATGTGTTATCAGTCTGTTTTTCCCTTATGCTGCATTTTTCTGTATGGCACACATCTGTTACATTAGTCATTTATATCATTGGCCCTGGGTGAAATGTTTGTTTCTTTAGCTGACATAATTGTGCTATCTACTAATAATTTTTTGGGGGATGCCTTTCCTTGCTTAATTGTGTTTTTAATTGGTTTTGTTAAGGGGACTCTGGTTACCCACTGCTTCCGTGGCTCATGACGCCTGTGCTCCGGCCCCAGGATGCCTCTCAGGAAGCATACAACCGAGCGCACCGCAAGACCAGGGCTGTGGTTGAGAGGGCCTTTGGACTTTTGAAGACCCGTTTGAATGAAGAAGAAATGCAACCGGAAAGGGGTTTGGGTAAGTTTTAGGGTCAGGAAAATGAAGAAGAATGGAACCGGAAAGGGGTTTGGGTAAGTTTTAAGGTCAGGAAAATGAAGAAGAATGGAACCGGAAAGGGGTTTGGGTAAGTTTTAGGGTCAGGAAAATGAAGAAGAATGGAACCGGAAAGGGGTTTGGGTAAGTTTTAGGGTCAGGAAAATGAAGAAGAATGGAACCGGAAAGAGGTTTGGGTAAGTTTTAGGGTTAATAAAGGTAAGTGTTAGACTGGCGCAAAGTAGTTGGGGTGAGCTTGGTAGTGTAAGATATGGGGCACATTTGTTTGAGGAGTGTAGCTTGTATTGCGCATGCGCAAGATCTTCTACATTTCCGAACGAACGAAAATTAGAGGTTAAAAACCATTCTAACCCATCGGGAAACGCCAGGAATTCGTAGAGGTGGACGATGGAAGAAGGGAAAAAACACATGCTGCCGTCGCTACAATAGATCAATCAACCTATAATTTACGATGGAAAATGACTGAGCCAAGGTCGGAAGATAGCATACGAACGGACGGGCATTTTACGATAGGAAACGGATTAGTGTACAGAATCGCTCGCAAGTTCATACGAGTGCACGAGCGTTCGGAAAAAATACCATGATCGGCAACAAAAACAAAGCTTTTACATGTTTCTCTGAATCGACCCTATTGTCTCTAGGGGGTACGTGGCATACAAAGTTTGAAAACCACTGGTATAGGGGATATGAGGGCACATTACTTTTGTGAAGATTATTTTCTAAATAACCCCGGGGCATCTCTTGCAAGCTGTCTGTTCTCTCCAGCTCTGTATGGGTTAAAACAAGCCTGTGTTATCAGGCTTGTTTCATCTCTATAGGGGAGCACTGTATGTGACAACCAATCGCAAACATTCAGGCTAATTTTATAGTGAAATTACTTTGCCTGTTTACACAGGGCAGAATTGATATAATTTATTAAGTAGGAGACACTGATTATACAGACATAATTCTCTACATATCCATGCATGATAATTATATACATCAGATACTAAAATTTAACAAGATACTTTGATTTGTTAAGATATAGGAAAAAATAATTCATTTTGATTTGTTAAGAGATAGGAAAAAAAAAATTGGTGAGAAATCTGTATCAATATTTAGAAATTGCAATATGGCAGTTTTGATTCTCACCAATCTATACACAGCCTGAATCATCCGAAACGGAATTAAATTGCTATGGTGTGAACTTTAGCGCCAATCAAAGAGAACCAAGAGCGAGACATAAATTTTCCATCAGCAACACTTACAAGTCATCAATCACGCAGACTTGATAACTTGTAGGGAATGTTAGGCAGTCACTTATCATATTGAAGCAGGTCTAGTGTATTTACATTGCTTATAGTAAGAGGGTGAACATCAAAGGAGATGACAAGGCTTAGAATTTATTTTCAGGACGAGCAAAGGAAAACATGTAAAACAGCCAATGGGAAAAAAGTGTTGTCAAAGAATTTGAATCATATGAAGACAAATACAATAATGTGTGTCATGGAATTATGCCACTGATCTAACGTACAGCTACAGATGTCAAATGGTAATATGATAGACCAAATATAAAAAAAAAAATTGGATTCACTTTACACTTTTCCCCAGAGCTTTATTATTTACATTTTGTGATTAAAAGACACATGTCCACTTCTCCACTGGCAACCAATCAGGTTTGCAAGGCTTGTGTTTACTTCTTGTGGCACTGAGCACGCACACCCAGGGACCCCAATTGGTTACTAGGGGTCACATGGGACACAAGAATGGCTAGGGGCCAAGGATCAAGTAAATAATCTAGACTGTTTTCAGACTTCCTGCTTTGTTTTAAACAAAGAGGTATTGGGATAGCCAAGGTGGAGAGGGTTGAGCAGACCTTAAGGCAGAAGAACCAGACCTCTTTCCTTAGGTGCACCCCAATTGTCAGAACAAACGCTGGAACCCTCCTGCACAGAATGAATGAAGCTGTGCACAACTACATGGTGAATACAGCAGAGAGCAGAAGTCCTGCTAGGAGCAGTCCTGTGGCCCAGGTCCAGGAGCCATGCTTCTGAAATTTGGAGCAGAATTCCTAAAGGCTGATAAATAAATATAACATTTGAGTTATCACATTGCTTTGCTTTTCGTTGAAGGCATTCGTTGAAGGCATCTCATGTGCCCTTTTATTGGTAATTCCTGAAATAAAGTGTGCTATTGATATTATTTTATGAGATGGTTGAAGAAATTGCCCACACTGAGGTCACTTGATGATGCCATGTTTGCAAGCTTAGATTGATGGGGAAGCCCTTCAGCCCCTGAGGCATTAACTGTTTTTGTAAGAAAGCACACATCCTACCTTGTTCAGAGAATTTTACAAAACCAGAATATTTTTTTATTTGCTAACAAGAAAGCTTCATAAGTGAGTACTGTATCTGCTTGTCAATGCACAAGCAACAGTTCTGTGCAAAATTTAATCTCTTTTAAATAACTGGTATATTATTATTATTATTTTTAGTATACAAAGAAGTAATTGTAAACAAGGTAAAACATACAGAACAGAGACTATTACAAACAAGATGCTACAAAGTTAAAAGCCAATGCCGTGAAAAGAAGGTACAATGGTGGTACCCTGCCCTAAATGATAAGGATTAGAGACAAAGGGCTAAGATCATAAGTGGTCAGTGTTTAGTTTTATGGCTGTATCAGAGGTGAGTTTTGGGGGCACTTTTGCAAAGCTTGGAGGCTTGAGGAATTACAAAACTGAGCAAAGAAGAGCATTCCAGAGAGGTAGAGAGGCAGCTAAGAAGTCTCAGTTCTGAACAAACAAAAACCAATGACATACGATCATTTGCTCAATGAATGGCTAGAGAAAATATTCAATCTGGAGAAGTGGTCCTAATGGATGATTTTGGGACTAAAGCTATCCTCCTTCTGTGTGGTCCTCATGGAGGATTTGGGACTAAAGCTATCCTTCTTTTGCATAACCTAGACCAAACTATCTAGCTAATTTATGCATGAACCACAAGTCAAATCAGTGGCTCCACTACCAGAAGCAGTAAATGAAAGAAACTTCCAGGTAAGGTTCTTGAGGGTTTGGATATGTATTTTTAGAACAAGAGGTAATGATTTAAACAAAATGAACCCAATGTTCAGAAGAAAATGAACTTAAATGGATGATGATGCAACAGATGCCCCCTTCCCTCACCAGGGCCAAACTGGCCATAGGAAGCATAGGGAGACTTCCTGGTGGGCTGTATGGCTTTAGGGCAGACTGAACTGGGTGTCGCTGGAATGTACTCATTCCTTTTCTATAACCCCTTCCATGCTCTGCCCCTACAATATTAAAACTTTCATACCATTGCTTTAAGGACGGCTTTATCCATGAGACCCATGATATGTCTCTGCAATGTTATAGACTCAGCTGACAAATGCATTGGTTGACTGGTCAAAGCAAATTGTGGACAGGTCATGGGAAGATCAGAGCCAGTAAAACCCTGGGCTGATTATAGGCACTGCAAACTCACGCTATTGATGGGGTTGCAGCTACAGTACTCCCTATTTGCCAGGAGGAACAAAGAAAGTGAAATCTGGTTTAGTTTAATGACAGAGCTTAACCGGTGGAGGGGGGGGGGGGGCAGGGTCATAGAGACCTGGGCCCTCCCTGGAAAAAAAATTTGGGTTCACTTTAAGGGTTTTTATTTATATACTGTTATTTTTACTGATTAGAGATTTTGCCAGCTGAGCTGATATTAAATGTGCTGTGATAGGAACAGAAAATCCTGTTGTGATGAATATGCTTTTAGTTTTTAATTATTTACTTTTCAGAAGGTTGGCATTGCAAAAAGATATAATTAAAAGCACAGAAAATTCTATTTAAAAACTGTCTATCAAAGGACTATTTGGTGTAAGCATCTAATGTAGCTAGTGCTTAACTCTAGGCTACATTTCTACATTTAAATTGTACTACTAGAATCTGTGAAGCAAGAAAAACAAATTGATAAATAACTTGTAACCTAAACGTGACCCCTTTCGTCTGTAAAATGTGAATTGAAGAAATATTAAAATATGTTTTACTTATATGGGCTATTTGTCAATTCTTTTTTAAATTGTAAAAACTTGTATATAAGTTATATATGATATAATATGATATATCAGACTTGTATATCAGAAGCAGAAAGCAAGCAATGAAAGATGCTCTGGACCTCAAAAATGACTGGAGGTCAGCTTAACCTGGGGGAGCATTCTAATAGATTAGGCATCACTACTCATCTGCTTCTGTGTCCCCTCCCCAGTAGCTGCTACATTGCCTTCCACGTGACAGCCCATAGCCACTCAGCTTCACCAAGCAGTCTTGCACAGCACATTGTGCTAACCCACCCCACACACCTGACTGACCAAGAGCAGTCACATGGGGCACCAGGCAGCAATAGAATTTGGAAGTTGGCAAGTAGCAAAGTCCAGTCTCTGACATCCTGTTAGGCTTGGTTTACGCAATTTGATGTAACTGCATTATCTCATTTTTGCTGAGATCGGGCAGTACAATTATGATCAATAGACTGAAATTGGAAATGTTTTTTTAAAAGAAAAATACTGCAAGCAAGGCTTTTACAGTTGTGGTACAGTCACCACAACAACTGAAAGGCAGTCTAATCCCCAAATTATCTTCATGTAAAATACAAATAGATCACCAAAACCATACCCAGTAGTGCATACAACACCAAACCCAAGGTGGAATTCTTCCTCTCTTCAATACAGCAGTATACATGGCAGAAAGCAGTCAGCTATGAGCCAGTTACATTGTAACAGCAAACAAGCGGCTGCTTTAACAATGAAACACATCAGGGAACAACCTGTAATACAGAATGGAGCTGGCAGGCCTTTTTACAATGTGACAGTAGGGCTCCATCCTGCTCTAGTCTCAGAATAAGGGGTCTCATACTGAGCCTCTTTAACTATAGTAATTTGTTTGCAGAAAAAGAAAGAGGTTAATAAAGCCAAAATTGTATTTTCTAGAGAAAAAGATGACAGAGAAGCCCAATTTACTGGACTGTTATTGTTGAATGGTCTCTTTTTATATTTTTCATATTTTCCAGTTGTCTCTTAAAGAGCATCTCCAAGCTTTTTGTAAGTCCACAGCCACCCCGCCCATCCCCTGTGCTAAACCCAATTGTGGTGTTAAAATAATGAAAAAACTACCTTGATCACCGCGATTCTCCCCCATTTTGGTGGGGCCAGTGCTCTGTGTGTACAGGACTCCAAACTCTCATCTTGTAGATCTTGGTGTAAAAAAATAAAATAAATATTAAATCAGCTCAGCACCTTGAGGAGATCATTTTGGCACACAAAAACCACCACTAAAAAATGACGTAAAATGTGGAAATTTCCTTTAAGGCTTTAGTTGGGTCACAGCACAAGGGGCATTGAAGTGATGATACCATATCCATACACTGTACAAAACTAGAAGTCCCTATCCAAAAATAAAAAAGCCTATACTCACTTTTGACCCCTACAGCACCTCTGTTTGGGTCGGTGTGCCTGTGCAGCTTTTCTGTGCAGTATACTGTGCATCAGTATACTTACCATGGATGGTGTGCCTATCTGTGTGGTCCTGAGGGCCTTGTTTCCACCCATACACGACTACTCCATCCATTGCAATGTAGGGGTGTGCCAAGGCATGTTCAACATGCCCCCACCATTGCAATTACTGGAGTAGGCGTTTAAGGGAGGATGGAATCCATGGTCCTTTGGAATTGGTAAGTAAGAAGAATAAAAGCTGTGTGGAATAAATGTGGGGCTTTCTTGTTTAATGCCTTGATAAACTTTAAATAACATTTTACTTGTAGCTGTCCTTTAAGCTAAAAGCAGCTGTCCTGGGTACTCATTTTCTATATAGTCACTTCTATAACCAATGTTGAAATAAAGCTGCAAAGCTTTTATTTACATACAATTATTTTGCACCTTGAATTAAACTTCCCTTTGTTGATTTATTCTAAGTTCATTCTTTGCTAAACCTTGTTTATACAGCTTCGAATTTCAATTGATTTGGAAATTCTCAAAAATATTGGAATAAATACTACCAAAATAGATTTTCAAAATTTGAGGAAAAACAAATAATTAATTGTATGGGGAAAATTATAGATCTGCAGCTGCTTATCCTGTGAGCGTAAGAATCTGGTACACAACTGCATAACCCAGAATTATTTACTAGCTCAAGGATTAATTGCTGATAGCGTGTGCTGAGGCACCCAATATGACTGCTGGTGACCAATTGGGTACACTGGGCGAGCGTGTATGTGCCGTGTACATGTGCTGTGTACACATTCACCTGGTGAACTTCAATGGCCAGCAGCAGATATTTGGTGGGGAAGACCAGCATGGGTTTGGACTTTGTTTTACTGTTAGCAAGCCAGCTTCATTTCATTGTTAGCAAGCTGGAGCACCCAAAGTCAGGATATCCCAGCGGTGGTGGTGGGGAAATGGAACTACACTTCACTCTCCCTGGCAACTCTGTGGTTCACCAGGACACTAAACAAACCTAACCTACCATTGCATAGGAAATGGAAAACAGCTGCACACCCAAGCATGAGCCACATATCCTCCTCCAGTAGGAGACATAGTTAATTGCAATGCACATACATACTGATTTTGTCTTCCTAAGGCTCTGTAACCATAGGGGCATCCCAGATAAGAAATCCCTGGGACAGTGGTTAAAAAGGGCCTTAAAGTCCAATTTAAAGCAAAAGATAAAAAAAAGCTATACTCACCTTTTCTCCCACTCAGCCCATCACTCCTAAGCCTAAGTCGATTGTGCGTCTCTGTCTTGCTGATGGGGTGATGCCCCCCCATCAATCACAGCGAGCTGGCATGCCCCTTCCATTCACTGCAATGGACAGAGAGGTGTGAAGAACTAACACATCCCTTTCCATTGCAGTGAATAGAAGGGGGAATGTCCGCTCACAGTGATGAGGCCGGGGGCGTCTCTGCGATGGAGAGAAAGAGAGATACCTGTGCTCAACCAGGCACTCGACCAGGCGGCATGGGAGCTGGATCGAGCGATCAGGTGAGAGCTGTGGCTTAGGAGCAATGGGCTGCATGTAAGCAAATATTGACCAGAGATCAGTCCTAACAGAATTTAGACCTATAATCCTAATAAGCACTGCCCCCAACTTTTGGGCCAACCAAGAACCTAAGACTTACTGAATTCCACATGTGGCTGTGGCTCATGTGTTTCATGCAATGGTTCATGTGGTTGTGGCTGATACACTCTGCTTTATTTAGGCATATACAAAAAGTACCCAAATACACCCTTCTTACAGGTTTTGCCATTTTATGATGCTTACCTTTTTGGGGGTGGTGGAAATAGAGATTACATTTTCCTTGTGCCCAGCACTAAGAGTGATGAACACATGGGAGGCAAAATTACAGCCATGCAGCCAAGAGCTAAAAGGAAGCAAAGGAGATTTTTTTTTTGGTTTGGAACACGGAATCACTGTGCTGAGTTCTTACAAGGATTAGATCCAATGCAAGAGACAAAGTAAATCACATCCCTGCTTTTTGTCCTCAACTAAACAGTACAGGTACATTATAACAGGGAGGAGGATGGGAATACTCTGAAAAGGAAAAGGAAAGGTCATTTTCAATCATGTGGAAATACTAAATGTCCTGTTCAGCGATAATATATGCCGTATCATATTTTTGATGGAACTTGACTCTTCCTTATACTTAAAAGCGTAACATTGTTATTTTGTTATGATTTGCACAATTTCATTTTAGTCTCAAAGATTCAGTATCTATGAATCAATTCATAAATAATTCAAGTGACAATGAACAAGGAGTAGACTATGTGAAAATTCTATTAATGTCCTCTTTTCCATCACAGTTACCATAGTAATTCCTGGAAATGCTTAATTTTCCGTACAAGCGGATTGAGGGCTTAATGCAGTAAAATTCATTATTTGCTTTCTGTATGTTCTCTTAATTTCAGCTATTATTGACACAGTAGTTTTACAATTGAATGTAAGTTTGCAGTATTTAAGCATTTGTTAGATTAAATAATGAACGTAATCAAATAAGGAATAAGAGAACAACTTGAATGCTTTTGCTGTGTAACCCTTTTTTTTTTCGTCTAGCAAATGTCACTGTTATCTTTTCAGAAGGGAACACTTGCAACCCACCTGCCCCTTCACCCAACATCTACAAACTCTCTTTAAAGCAAAACATTAAATTAGACTTATTTTTGCTTTCCCCATTCTGGCTGTCAAGGGTGCCATCTTTTATTTACCAACACTTTGCAGTTCATATAGAACTTGCTGACACATTTTCAGGGTCCCCAAATCACTCCTGAAGGGAATGAGGCATTGAAACATACATGGATGGGTCATCCTCTACTACTGAGTAGGCCCTGCAGAAGAGATAGAGTTTACTGGAAATTAATAGGAAATTTAAACCAAACTGAATGTAGGTTGAATGAAAGATTCAGCCCCTGACAGCCAGCATGGGGAGAGAATAATCAGGGTAATTTAACCTTTGCATGGATTGTTCCTTTAATAAAGATAAAGGGAATCAATAATTATTGTTAGATCTGAGGTTCTTCCTTACCCCCAGCCTCACACCTCCCCTGGTTCACCTGCTGTTGGCTCTCCCTGTATTCCTGTGTTACTCCTTGCCACCAGCAGGTGTCCCTGCTGGCCATTCCCCAATCTGCCAGCAGGGTATCCATAGCTTGAGATCATTTGCCAGCACCTGGGCTTGAGGAGGCTGGGCCTTTATTATCTGGACAGCCCTCAGCCCAGGTGCGTGTGCATTAATTTTCATTTTTAGTTGCTGGCTAGAGGATCTCTAAGGAACTATCTGCTATCTGCTTTTTATGAACTTGAATCACCTGTTTTAAACTGCTGCTAACCTGCTAAATTGGTAGCTCAGTTCCTATTTGTTTTCAATCCTGGGAATCCCAATATAGGAATTCCCTGAAAGCTGGATGCTGTAACTTCTGGCTTCTCTTGAAATGCTTTTAACTAGGGCTGTTTCCATCAAGGCCCATTACAGGTAGTAAGAAATCTACCTATTACAGGCAACATGTTAGCATACTTGCCCTGCTTTTTTATTCCATATTGGCCAACAGATGTCATATAACTAACATTTGTAGACCAATAGACTACAAATCACAAAATAAATCACTAAGACGGTGTCATCTCCTTATGGGGGTCGATTCGGAGCCTGGTGAGAAAACGTCTTTTTTAGGATAGAAAACTGCCATTCACTTTCATTGTCTATCGTGTGTAAATTTCCACCTGGCTCTGAATCAGCCCCAAGGTAGACAATGAAAGTGAATGGCAATTTTCTCTCCTAAAAAAGAAGTGAGTTTTCTCACCAGGCTCTGAATCGTCCCCATAGACTAGCAATTCCTTTTGACCACTAAAAGTGCTCTTTATAACAGTTTTTTTGTGGCAAGGAGGGGGCTACTGCTTTCATTCTAGAATACAAAAGTTGGATAAGTCATAGATCTGATGTTATTTAAAGTTTTATGTTTAAAATACCGATACAGATAAATGAGGGTGTTGTTTTTGTATTTAAAAAAAAGCAAAAAGGTGGCTAAAGGGCAGCTTTTTGTTTTGAAATCTAAGCGTTTTACTACTTTCAGGTTTCTACAGTGTTTCATCGTTCGAATTGTACGTCCAATATTTGATGAAGAACAAAAGAAGTCTCCACTGCTGTCACATCTGCAATAAAGTTAGAGTCCTCGGTGAGAAAATAATGTTTGGAGAAGAGATAATTCTGTTGGGAGTACTGTTGCTGTGACACTGGGCAATTGGTTGCTTAGAAGAGTGAAGACTCACAATACAAGAGCTGACAGATATTTGTTAGCAGAGAAAATAGCTATAGGGTTCTTTTTTATGGAGATATGGTCATTTGATGGTGAGGTTTGTATAAATAGACTCCACTTTCGGCCAATTCACTGAGGTCATATAAAATAACACCTAAAAGTAAGATATGTTTTAGGATCTTAATGTCAGAAAGATTTGTTTGTTGTCTGTTATCTCGGAATAAAATAAAAATGAAACATATTACACAGAATACATTATAGATTATTCATCGCATAAAATGTCATCATACCTTCTATCCCCAGCCCATTTGCTCAATATTCATAAAAACAGTAACAAAAATAAGAATACTAACAGCAAGCAGTATTATGTTGAATGGCATGTCATATGCTTATTCATTTAATTTCAAGGTAAACTGCCACATAATGTCAGTTAATAAAACTAATAAGGCTGAGCCCCAGTGCTGAACTTTGTTTAACTAAGGGGTTTATTCATCAAGGGATAGCGACAGGTGGTGCCTTGTGAGCGGCAGGCAGCATCTGGTGAATGGCGGACGCTGTACGCAATAGCACATTTATTAAGCCGATTCTGGTGAGCGACTGCAACAGCGCCATGTAGCGTCTGATTCATCATTACAGGCAGCTCAGCATAGAGCACCAGCGCTCAAGCTTCCAGAGCGCAAGGTAAGACCTGTCCATTTCAATGGAGGCTCCTTCATCCCTTTTCTGATCCCATTTTTTTTTTTTTTTTTTTTTACTCTCAAATATTTATGACATCTCTCCTGGCCTGGAATAGTATACATTTAAATATTTTTGTTTTTTTAAGCATTTTATGCAGAATTGATCTTACAGGTCTGGCACTAATGTCACAGTACTCAAACAATGTCATTTCATGTTTTTTCACTGGTGGGAATGTGTTCAAAATATCACTTTAATGACACATCACACTTTAATGCTACAGCGAGCCAAATATGAGCACTCTGTGAGTGTGATTTTTTGTTGAATATGGTGGGTAGCGCCGAGGGCCAGGTGCTCTGAGCAGTGGTTACCTCTCGCTAACTCTTGTGCTGTACTGTTGATAGATGTTGATAGATGTGTTGTAGGTTTTACTGCTATTGTTTGTAACAATGCGTAGGTTGTGGAAAATACGCAAACAGTCAATAGTTTTACAGGTAGGAGCGTATTATTGCAGTAACTGTAAAACATTGTTCAAGTTAATTTATAAACATTATTTGCTACTCAATGTTAGAAGGGAAATACTGCAGGTGGCACCTGATAGTGTATCATATATTAATAAGGGGTGCACCGCCCCAAAAAGGGAACCCTGCTGATGCACACTCTAAACCAAGGTTATGGGATGCCCTCCAAACACCCCCAAAATGGGTCCCTGGGGACTAACAATTGCACTCCACAACAATGAAAAATATATAATTCGTCTTTATTGATAATAATCACAATAACATGTTAAAAATAGCAGCAAATCATGGTGCTATACCGTAACAAGCCACATGGGGGAACCATCATTAGGGAACCACCCTAACTCAGAGCAGGCCCAATAGAAAACAAAAGTGCAAAGTATCAGACATGAAACACACAAATAACAAAGCCTTACTGTGTCACTGGCTAAGATGGGTCCCCACGGCAAGCCCATGCGTTCCGAGCCTCAAGGGCTCTTTCTCAAGGCTGTAGAAATGATGGTCATTTTGTTTTCTATTGGGCCTGCTCTGAGTTAGGGGTCCTGTCTATGAAAATTGATGTATACTAGCTGCTGCACATAGCACTTTATTATTATATACTGATAGTACACAGGCATTAATCATTAGTCACTTTAGCACTTTATAATTATGTATTTTCTGGCATGATGGTTCCCCCATGTGGCTTGTTACGGTATAGCACCATGATTTGCTGCTATTTTTAATATGTTTTTTGTGTGATTATTATCAATAAAGACGAATTATATATTTTTCATTGTTGCAGAGTTTTTTTTTTAATACTAAAATTAAATAAAAATAGTCATAATGAACTTTGTTTAACTAAGGGGTTTATTCATCAAGGGATAGCGACAGGTGGTGCCTTGTGAGCGGCAGGCAGCATCTGGTGAATGGCGGACGCTGTACGCAATAGCACATTTATTAAGCCGATTCTGGTGAGCGACTGCAACAGCGCCATGTAGCGTCTGATTCATCATTACAGGCAGCTCAGCATAGAGCACCAGCGCTCAAGCTTCCAGAGCGCAAGGTAAGACCTGTCCATTTCAATGGAGGCTCCTTCATCCCTTTTCTGATCCCATTTTTTTTTTTTTTTTTTTTTACTCTCAAATATTTATGACATCTCTCCTGGCCTGGAATAGTATACATTTAAATATTTTTGTTTTTTTAAGCATTTTATGCAGAATTGATCTTACAGGTCTGGCACTAATGTCACAGTACTCAAACAATGTCATTTCATGTTTTTTCACTGGTGGGAATGTGTTCAAAATATCACTTTAATGACACATCACACTTTAATGCTACAGCGAGCCAAATATGAGCGCTCTGTGAGTGTGATTTTTTGTTGAATATGGTGGGTAGCGCCGAGGGCCAGGTGCTCTGAGCAGTGGTTACCTCTCGCTAACTCTTGTGCTGTACTGTTGATAGATGTTGATAGATGTGTTGTAGGTTTTACTGCTATTGTTTGTAACAATGCGTAGGTTGTGGAAAATACGCAAACAGTCAATAGTTTTACAGGTAGGAGCGTATTATTGCAGTAACTGTAAAACATTGTTCAAGTTAATTTATAAACATTATTTGCTACTCAATGTTAGAAGGGAAATACTGCAGGTGGCACCTGATAGTGTATCATATATTAATAAGGGGTGCACCGCCCCAAAAAGGGAACCCTGCTGATGCACACTCTAAACCAAGGTTATGGGATGCCCTCCAAACACCCCCAAAATGGGTCCCTGGGGACTAACAATTGCACTCCACAACAATGAAAAATATATAATTCGTCTTTATTGATAATAATCACAATAACATGTTAAAAATAGCAGCAAATCATGGTGCTATACCGTAACAAGCCACATGGGGGAACCATCATTAGGGAACCACCCTAACTCAGAGCAGGCCCAATAGAAAACAAAAGTGCAAAGTATCAGACATGAAACACACAAATAACAAAGCCTTACTGTGTCACTGGCTAAGATGGGTCCCCACGGCAAGCCCACGCGTTCCGAGCCTCAAGGGCTCTTTCTCAAGGCTGTAGAAATGATGGTCATTTTGTTTTCTATTGGGCCTGCTCTGAGTTAGGGGTCCTGTCTATGAAAATTGATGTATACTAGCTGCTGCACATAGCACTTTATTATTATATACTGATAGTACACAGGCATTAATCATTAGTCACTTTAGCACTTTATAATTATGTATTTTCTGGCATGATGGTTCCCCCATGTGGCTTGTTACGGTATAGCACCATGATTTGCTGCTATTTTTAATATGTTTTTTGTGTGATTATTATCAATAAAGACGAATTATATATTTTTCATTGTTGCAGAGTTTTTTTTTTAATACTAAAATTAAATAAAAATAGTCATAATGTGACTTTCAAATTAACAATATTGGTATAAAAAAATTACATTAAATAAAATAATAAATGATTCCTCTTGTTGTGGCACAGAGGGGTCAGCCCTAGGGACCTGGTTGGGGGCCAACAGTGCTGCAAAAAAAATATTCTGCTGTTGTATAAGCTGATGTAACAACAACAAGGTCTGATCCTGGCGGTCAATTGAGCAGTTTACTGCATATAAAAGCTCATTATGTTGTTGCCTTTCTTCCTGTAGTTGTTGTTGCAACACCAGCAAATGTGATTCCACCGCCGCCATGTGCTCCTCAAGTCCTGCATGCGGCTGATGGTGACTGTAGGCCTCCAACATGTGGGTCCCTAAATCAAATAACTCCGCAGTTGTTGGTAGTGAGCGTGGTGGTAGTTGTTGCGTTGTGCTCTATAAAAGTAATAGAAGAAAATGTTAACAAATGTGTTATTAAATTAGACATATCCTAACAAAAACATAATTTACTACTTCAACATATACCATTTGTGCTGTTGGAGTTTGTTGAGCACATGAGACTTACGAGGAGTCCACATCCAATTCCCCAAAAAGGATAACTACTATGAATAAACAGGGGTGTATGTTTAAGGCAAATTTGTTGGCTCCTAAAACACTAGTCAATCTTAACATTTTCAGATACATTACAAAGCATTTCTATCATACCTGTGTGTGGTCCTCCCCAGAAAGGTCAGGAGTCTGGCTGCCAGGAGTGGGCAAATCATCACCCTATAATGACAGCAAATTCACATATGCTAAATTAGGAATATTATATGAAATTAAGCAAGGTAGTTATTGCACTTGTTCAAGTTAGCATGTGATATACACAATTAATTGTTAATTGGAAATTACATACATACGCAATGGTGGAGGATTCATTTTCAAACATTAGAAATGTGGGACACGCATTGTCTGTTCAAATACAATTACAACATTATTATACACCCATACCCACCATATCGGAGATGTCCTGATTCAATGCATCATCAGAAAGTTGCCCTACAAACACATTTTAAAAACATTTTGCTATTCATACCTTACAAAGAGGCCTCAGGCATCAAGGATATACAACATCATGTAAACTTAAAATTATGCAAAATATTTACCAACATCCATAGCAGCCTCTCTTTGAAGATCCCTTTCAGGATCAGCACTTCCTGTCAGGCCTATTCTTAGCAGCAATAAATACAATTAATATAATGTGTCCAACTGGTTTTTGCAGAAAGTCCACAAAAAAGTAATACACATTGAATAAAAATAAAAATGGCATATGCAAACTCTTACCCTTTTTTGTGTTAAAAATGTGGTTACATTTTCAGTAAAGGATACAGTAAGTGGGGTCCAAAGATGGAGGTGGGAGTTGGCCTACAAATATAACAAATACAACCTATAAATAAAAATACATGAAAAACTATAACAATAGATACAATAATGCATACACTTACAGGCTTCCAAAGAGAACATGTGGGAAGATGCTGAGTCCATGCTGAGGGTATCTTCAAAAAAATACAAAACAAAAATACAGCATATACATACAGGATAACAGGATAAATACAGCATATATATATATATATATATATATATATATATATATATATATATATATAATTATTTTTTTTTTAACATTTTTTTTAAAACAATAAATAAAAAAAAATTACCCTCACCCCAGCCTGTGGTGTCATCCCCAGCATCCACACCCTGCAGCCGACAAAGGTCAGACTCCATCTTTTTCATAAGTGCCCTTCTCAAGAAGGTGTAGAAGTGTTTTTTGCAGGCTATGCCAGTGCGTGGATATTGAGCTGAGCTGGTAAGCTCCTCCGCAATGGCATCCCACAATTTGCTCATTTTTTGTTTGCCCAAGCCCTGACTTTGTGGTGGCCCATATAACAAAGGCCACTTAGCCAGGGTAAGCCTCACAAGAGTATTATTATCCGCCAAATGAAATTCTGGCTCCCTCTTAGCAAAAGGACGCTTAGCCTGTGGTGCTGTGGTGCTGGGGGCACCACGCAGACCACTGGTACTGGGGGCCCCAGGGGACCCATCAGTCCCAGTCAGATTTCCAGAATTTTGCTCCATCCTGTAGCTGCAAACACCAACAACAACACACACAAGGACGCATGCAAACTACAGAATGGCAACAATTGCTGTATGTGTGGTGTAGTTTTAAGTGCTAGTTGAACCAATCACAACCAGCCCATGTTAACTGAAGCTCACATTCTATACAGGTGTGTGTGCATAGATTTAACCTTACTAGAAACATTGATTTATATACAACACATGCTTCATGAAATTAGTTTAAACAGCTAGCTTGTTAAACAATGTAAAACACATCATTACTTACATCTGCCAATATATGTGAACACACTCCCAAAAGATAAAAGGCTAACAGCTATTTGAATTTCTAAAATGTTTGTCTGATAGGCCCATAGAGTTAGCTATGTGACCACATATGCACAATTATGAAGCATCTGATGCGCAAGGTGTTTCCGCAACATCTGCATATCGCTAATTACATACAGGAAAAAAAACTGAAACGTGCATGGGGCTGTAAAGCGTACAATACATTGCGATAAGTTAAGTATAAATAACGCTTTATGTGTAATGTATAATCTTTGGACGCTGTGGCAAAGGCTGTAGTGTATTTGTGATGTGCATATTGGAATTGAGCCAGACAAAGGCAGTCTGTGTCTCAGTTATTCTGTCTGTGGTTTATGTTGGTCTATATTACTTCAGTGCTGTTTATATCTGTGGTTAATTTTTTTGATTACTCAAATTTTGGGTAGGACAGAGAAAGTTAGCAAGATTAGCCTAACTTTAGTGGACTATACAGCATTTTCCCTCTTGACTGTTTCTAACTTGGGAGGCATGCTTTCATCAGGGTTTTTGTTTTTCCTTCCAATACACCTGGTTGAGTTTAGGCCTGTATTTCTAAAATTGTCATTTTGCTTTAGCTAAAATATGGATTGTTTTTGTGTGTGAGTTTAAAGTTCTATATATTTGTGTATTGTATGACGTATTGCCACTTGTGGGCAGGAAGATTTCGGAGTTATGTTTAGTTTGTGGATATCTTGTATTGGCAGCACAGAGGAAGTGCAGGAGCCAAGGGAAGAAACCGTTCTGAAAGTACAGAAACCCAGATGTTTTTCCATGCACCTCTCTGTATGGGATCTAAGTGACGAGCAGATCAGAAGTAGATTCCATCTGAATCCAGGCTACCGCACTACTCCTCAGCGGCATTAGCCAGGCCACCATGAGCTGCGTATTCCATAAGGTAGTGCTGGCAATATGTGACTTAATCCCTATATATATAACATTTCCTGAGGAGGAAGTGGCTAAGATCAAGCGGGCATTCTACCGTATGGCAGGGATACCTAATGTCCTAGGGTGCCTGAATGGGACGCATATCCCTTTCCGCGCACCATGAGGAACTGCATTATTGAAATCGAAAACAGTTCCATTCAATCAATGTGATGGTGGTGTGAGCTTAGGGTTGTGAGGTCGGGATTCCCTAGATCTTGCCATGATTCATATGTGCTACATCAAACTGCCCTTTGCCGCAAATTTGAAAATAATGAAATGCCGGCAGGATGGCTACTAGGTAAGTACTTGGTAACATTCACCAACAAAGTTCAAGCAGACCTTAACAACAATAGCCAGGAATAATATGTGCATATTATAACATTCAACCTATAGGTGGAGTAGTTTGACTAACATTTGTTTTTTTTACTTTGTTTTTTCAAGCGGATAAGGGTTATGGCCAAAAAACATGGCTAATGACTCCGGTCCGCAATCCACAGCGGCCTGCGCAAGTAAGATACAATGCAGCACATAGAAAAACAAGGTGTATTGTGGAAAGAAGCATCAGCCTCCTCAAAGCAAGATTTCTTTGTTTGGCACACGCAGGAGGGGAAATGTGATATAGTCCTGAAAAGGTCTCAAAAATAATACTAGCCTGCTGTGTGCTACACAACCTTTGTATTTGCCACAGAATTCCAGCCCCAGAAGAAACAGAACTGGTGCCAGAGGTACCCAATATGCCCACAGACAGTAGTGAGGATACACAAACTGTCTCGGCCTGGCAGGAACAAATGATTAATTCATTCTTTGAGGCAAGTGCCCAAGCAACCATCTAAAACAATTACAGTAATAAATGGGGACATTATACTTTCAGTATAACATAGCTTAAAAGCTCATTATAAAAAAAAACATATTTTACAGACGTTCAAAAATAATTGTAAACTTTTTCTCCTCACTTACAGGTACCATGAAGAAAAATTTGATTTGATGAAGATTCTCATGCTTTTTTATTTGGATTTAATGACAAAAAAACATTGTTATAAATAAACATCTGGTGACATTTAAGTTCTTTGATGTGGTTTGTTAAAAAAAGAAAAACATTGGTTAATACACCACTACAGCATTGTAACCCTCAGGCGCTGCATTGAATAAGGGTGAGTGACGGTACAGTTCCTTTATAGCGACTCACAAACACAAAATTCATCAATGTTGGCCATGTTACTACAGCGACTGAGGCACTCTGTAATAGCGACCCACAGACAATCAGGGCGACCACTAGCGGTTGCTCCTAGCGCTGCTGTACAGACGCTCATCTGGCGATACCTGGCACTAGTCATGAATGGGTGGGGGGGGCATAATGGGTGGGGGGGGCACTGGGAGCGCTTGCTAGGAGGAGCCTGGGTGGGGAGGAAGGAGGGAGGGGGTTAGCTGGGCTAAGAGAAGGCAAGGTAAGATGCTGTTTATTTTTTTAAACTTTTTTCGCAAAATCCCTTTAAAGGAGCACTATCGTGAAAAAATGGCCCAGTGATAAAAATCCATATAAATATGCTGGATGGTGGTAGGGATCAAGAAATATCCAGCCAGGCCTGTTATTCGTTTTAATAGAAGGAATCCCTGATACACTCAAACCTGTCACCCCTATATTTTATTCCTACCAAGAGAAGAAAACCACAAGCTTGACGGGTATTTTTTTCAGGTCAGGTGTATAAATGACTCCTCCTCTCATTAGCATGTGTTTATATGTTTTTTTATTGTTGCACAATTTCACGATACAGCTTTTATCGATTATGCTTATTTAATCTGCTACAGAAGAGCTCTTTTTTGAGAAACATTTTCCAGCCTTAATGAAGTCCCCAAAGGAGTATTATAGATGGAGTCAACTCCATTGTCTAAGTATATGGCTTAGCTATACCCTCTTTAGGGATCCCTAGTTGAGACTTTTGCATTTACTTCAAAGTAACAGTAATCATCTGTATACATTTATTTTGATGTTTGCATTAGAGATGAGCGAACTTTTGAAAAATTCGATTCGACTGATTCGCCGAATTTTCCGACAAAAATCGTTTCGACCCGAATAAATTCGCGACGAATCGCTATTAAAAACGGCTATTTCTGAGCCTCCTAGAGCCTCAATAGGGTTGTAAACCATTCTGCCTTGCTGTAACACGCACAGGATGCGTGCTGGGTTAGTTAAATAATACTTTGAAGAAATATCACATGCAGATCAGAGGCATCGCTAATAGAATCGCAGAGCGGCACAATTGCAGAGAGTTGAAGTGGCATCACTATGAGGGGCAGAAGGAGCCCAAATATACACTGGAGTTGGCCTCAGGAGCCCAAAAATTGGATGAATCACACCCTGGAGTTGGCAGAAGTTGGCAGCAGCAGCAGCAGGAGCCCAAATATACACTGGAGTTGGCTTCAGGAGCCCAAAAATTGGATGAATCACACCCTGGAGTTGGCAGAAGTTGGCAGCAGCAGCAGCAGGAGCCCAAATATACACTGGAGTTGGCCTCAGGAGCCCAAAAATTGGATGAATCACACCCTGGAGTTGGCAGAAGTTGGCAGCAGCAGCAGCAGCAGGAGCCCAAATATACACTGGAGTTGGCTTCAGTAGCCCAAAAATTGGATGAATCACACCCTGGAGTTGGCAGAAGTTGGCAGCAGCAGCAGCAGGAGCCCAAATATACACTGGAGTTGGCTTCAGTAGCCCAAAAATTGGATGAATCACACCCTGGAGTTGGCAGAAGTTGGCAGCAGCAGCAGCAGGAGCCCAAATATACACTGGAGTTGGCCTCAGGAGCCCAAAAATTGGATGAATCACACCCTGGAGTTGGCAGGAGTTGACAGTAGCAGCAGCAGGAGCCCAAATATACACTGGAGTTTGCTTCAGGAGCCCAAAAATTGGATGAATCACACCCTGGAGTTGGCAGGAGTTGACAGTAGCAGCAGCAGGAGCCCAAATATACACTGGAGTTGGCCTCAGGAGCCCAAAAATTGGATGAATCACACCCTGGAGTTGGCAGAAGTTGGCAGCAGCAGCAGCAGCAGGAGCCCAAATATACACTGGAGTTGGCTTCAGTAGCCCAAAAATTGGATGAATCACACCCTGGAGTTGGCAGAAGTTGGCAGAAGCAGCAGCAGGAGCCCAAATATACACTGGAGTTGGCCTCAGGAGCCCAAAAATTGGATGAATCACACCCTGGAGTTGGCAGGAGTTGACAGCAGCAGCAGCAGGAGCCCAAATATACACTGGAGTTGGCTTCAGGAGCCCAAAAATTGGATGAATCACACCCTGGAGTTGGCAGAAGTTGGCAGCAGCAGCAGCAGCAGGAGCCCAAATATACACTGGAGTTGGCTTCAGGAGCCCAAAAATTGGATGAATCACACCCTGGAGTTGGCAGAAGTTGGCAGCAGCAGCAGCAGGAGCCCAAATATACACTGGAGTTGGCCTCAGGAGCCCAAAAATTGGATGAATCACACCCTGGAGTTGGCAGAAGTTGGCAGCAGCAGCAGCAGCAGGAGCCCAAATATACACTGGAGTTGGCCTCAGGAGCCCAAAAATTGGATGAATCACACCCTGGAGTTGGCAGAAGTTGGCAGCAGCAGCAGCAGCAGGAGCCCAAATATACACTGGAGTTGGCTTCAGTAGCCCAAAAATTGGATGAATCACACCCTGGAGTTGGCAGAAGTTGGCAGCAGCAGCAGCAGGAGCCCAAATATACACTGGAGTTGGCCTCAGGAGCCCAAAAATTGGATGAATCACACCCTGGAGTTGGCAGGAGTTGACAGCAGCAGCAGCAGGAGCCCAAATATACACTGGAGTTGGCTTCAGGAGCCCAAAAATTGGATGAATCACACCCTGGAGTTGGCAGAAGTTGGCAGCAGCAGCAGCAGGAGCCCAAATATACACTGGAGTTGGCTTCAGGAGCCCAAAAATTGGATGAATCACACCCTGGAGTTGGCAGAAGTTGGCAGCAGCAGCAGCAGGAGCCCAAATATACACTGGAGTTGGCCTCAGGAGCCCAAAAATTGGATGAATCACACCCTGGAGTTGGCAGGAGTTGACAGTAGCAGCAGCAGGAGCCCAAATATACACTGGAGTTGGCTTCAGGAGCCCAAAAATTGGATGAATCACACCCTGGAGTTGGCAGAAGTTGGCAGCAGCAGCAGCAGCAGCAGGAGCCCAAATATACACTGGAGTTGGCTTCAGGAGCCCAAAAATTGGATGAATCACACCCTGGAGTTGGCAGAAGTTGGCAGCAGCAGCAGCAGGAGCCCAAATATACACTGGAGTTGGCCTCAGGAGCCCAAAAATTGGATGAATCACACCCTGGAGTTGGCAGAAGTTGGCAGCAGCAGCAGCAGGAGCCCAAATATACACTGGAGTTGGCCTCAGGAGCCCAAAAATTGGATGAATCACACCCTGGAGTTGGCAGAAGTTGGCAGCAGCAGCAGCAGGAGCCCAAATATACACTGGAGTTGGCCTCAGGAGCCCAAAAATTGGATGAATCACACCCTGGAGTTGGCAGAAGTTGGCAGCAGCAGCAGCAGGAGCCCAAATATACACTGGAGTTGGCCTCAGGAGCCCAAAAATTGGATGAATCACACCCTGGAGTTGGCAGAAGTTGGCAGCAGCAGCAGGAGCCCAAATATACACTGGAGTTGGCTTCAGGAGCCCAAAAATTGGATGAATCACACCCTGGAGTTGGCAGAAGTTGGCAGCAGCAGCAGCAGGAGCCCAAATATACACTGGAGTTGGCCTCAGGAGCCCAAAAATTGGATGAATCACACCCTGGAGTTGGCAGGAGTTGACAGCAGCAGCAGCAGGAGCCCAAATATACACTGGAGTTGGCTTCAGGAGCCCAAAAATTGGATGAATCACACCCTGGAGTTGGCAGGAGTTGACAGTAGCAGCAGCAGGAGCCCAAAAAATGGCCTAAAGACATAAATATGTTTTGCACCATTTGGAAAGTGTAAAACGTGGCACCATGCTGAATCTAGTCGCATGCATCAGGCATTGGTGGGTGGAAATCCTGGCTGATCCATCCCTGATTCATTTTGACAAAGGTGAGTCTCTCCACATTTTTAGTTGACAGACGAGTTCTCCTCGCCGTAACTATGGCCCCCGCCGCACTAAACACCCGCTCAGATGGCACGCTACTTGCCGGGCAGGACAGCTTTTCCAGGGCAAACTCTGCTAGTTGCGGCCACAAATCAAGTTTGGCTGCCCAGAAGTCCAGCGGATCCTCAAGGTGTGTTGGCATGGTCATGTCAAAGTATGACATGACCTGCTGGTTCAGGTCCTGCTCCAGGTCTTCCTGCTGCTCATGAGTAGCCTCACTATGCGGGTGTAGAAAGCTACTCATTAGCGACTGAAGACTGAGGCTGCTGCTGCTGATGGAGCTTCTGCTGCTGCTGCTGCCAACCCCCCCAGCGGCCATGGCAGTGGAAGGTGAGCGCAGAGGTCCCCTCGAGTCAGACCTGCGAGAGTATGGACCATGGCGCAGATAGGCATCGGCCAACTGCCTACGTAGAATGTCTTTGTAGTAGTTGAGTTTGTCCTCCCTCTCGGTGGGTTTAAAAAATGCCCCCATTTTGTGCCGGAAGCGAGGGTCCAATAAGGTGGACAGCCAGAAGTCATCCCGCCGACAGATGGAAACAATTCTGGGGTCACTACGCAAGCACGTGAGCATGCTTCGTGCCATTTGCGCAAGTGACTCGGATGGACTACCTGTCTCCATCTCCACTGCATACTGCCACGGTGTGCCCGGGTCCTCTGTCTCGCCTTCCTCAAAAACCTCTAGCTCCTCTGGCTGCTCCTGCTCCTCCTCTCCTGTCCGCTGACTAGATAAACCAGCCATTTCGCCAAGCCTAAACTGTGTTTCGCTGGGCAACTCCTCCTCCTCCTCTTCCTCCTCCTCCAGTTCAGCTCCAGCGGGGTTCATGTGGCCGTAAGATGTAAACGCCATGTCTCCAGTGCCCTGACCAGCCATGGTTTCCAACATGTGCTGTAGTACATGAAGCAGTGGAATCACGTCGTTCATCCCGTAATCCTGCCGACTGACAAATAAAGTGGCATCCTCAAAGGGCCTGAGCAAACGGCAGGTGTCACGTATGAGCTGCCACTGGTTGACATTGAAGTTACACAGGGGAGTCCCCCTATCTGCTTGGATCATCAGGAAATCCGTGATGGCTTTTCTCTGTTCATATAATCGGTCCAACATGTGAAGGGTGGAATTCCAACGGGTGGAAACATCGCAAATCAGACTATGTTGGGGGATACCATTCTGACGCTGTAGCTCAAGAAGGGTGTGTTTGGCGGTGTAGGAGTGGCTGAAGTGCATGCAAAGTTTCCTTGAAGTTGTTAGGATGTCTTGCAGATGGGGGGAACACTTCAGAAACCGCTTGACAACCAGATTGAAGACGTGAGCCATGCAGGGGGCATGGGTCAGGCTTCCTTGGCGCAGCGCAGACAAAATGTTCTTCCCATTGTCGGTAACCATGATTCCCATTTTAAGTTTTCTCGGAGTAAGCCATGTTTGGATTTCCTGATGAATACATTCAAGCAGTTCCTCCCCTGTGTGACTCCGTTCGCCAAGACAAACCATGTGAAGCACTGCGTGACACCTCCGTGCCCTGCACACATGGTAGACTGGAGGGGCACTGAGACTTGAGCCTACAGTGGAGGGTGAGGAGATGGCGGAGGATGAGGAGGCCGAGTCGCACGGTGTCACCGGCCCAATGGGCAGAGAACGCGGAGGCCGAAGCGGCGTCACCTGTCCAAGTTGCTGCTGCAAAGGGACCACATTCACCCAGTGGGCCGTAAACGACATGTACTGCCCCTGACCGTAGTTACAGCTCCAGATGTCGGCGCTGCCATGTATTTTGCTACACACCGACAGGCTCAAGGACTGGCCCACCTTCTGTTCAACAAAAGTGTGCAGCGCTGGTACTGCCTTCTTGGCAAAGAAATGACGGCTTGGGACTCTCCACCTCGGCTCGGCACAAGCCATCAGTTCTCTGAAAGGTGCAGATTCCACCACCTGAAAAGGGAGCGACTGCAGCACCAGCAACTTGGACAGGAGCACATTCAGCTTCTGCGCCGTAGGATGAGTGGGCGCATACTGCTGTCTCTTGGACATGGCTTCGCTGATGGATTGCTGGCGGGATGCATGACTTGGAGGAGGAGGAGGAGGAGCAGGAGCGACAGAGGATGGGTATGACGCACAGCTGCCTTCGGCTGAGGTGCTGGAGCCTTGGCTGGCAGAAATTGGGAGCGGCGTGCCACTTAGTGAGGAAGCAGGCTGGACCACCCCTTGGGAGCCTCGGTTCTCCCAGGTCGTTTTATGGTGACGCATCATATGTTGACGCAGGGCCGTGGTGCCAACATTTGGACCCTGGCCACGCTTCACCTTTTGCCTACATATCTTGCATGTGGCCATGTTACCCTCCTGCGGATGCCTCAGGAAAAACTGCCACACTGCCGAGTAGCTACTTTTCCCACCCCCTGGCCTCACTGATTCACTGCTGCTGTTGCCAACTCCAGGAACCCCTGCTCCACTACCTCCCGATAAGGTAGACTGCCGCACAGCAGGTGCTCTACCCCGGCCCCGGCCCCGGCCGGCTCCAGCCTTTGGAATTGTGCCCCCATGCTGACTGCTACCACCTTGCTGCCTCAGCTGCTGACTCCGGGGCAACCTGCGCCCCTCTTCTCCTGATGATGACGATGAAGCCCCTTCATCACCCGGCTCCCAAGTGCGATCGGCTTCATCGTCATCATCATCATCATCACCGAGTTGTGGCTGTACGTCACTTATGTTCGTGGATTCGTCAACAGTGTCTGGCGCAGGAGCTGGAACGCTCGCAGCACCCACGACACTGTCCACATCACTATTTGTCTGCCTAGCTAAAGAAGCCACCTCCATTTCTTGGCTGGGCAGTAGCTGCTGACTGTCCTCCTGTATCTGATCGTCCTCCTCACTAAAGAGTGGAGCTGAACCCAAAGCATAGGATACGTCGCTGGGGGAGGGAACGGCGTAGGACAGAGGCAATGGGAGGACAGGGACTGCTCTCGGGGCATGCCAACTCAGGGTTGTGTCAGAGGAACCTACCGACCCTAGACTGGGGGTCTCAGATGTAAGTTGTGATGATGTTGTTGATGAGCGCGTCAGCCAATCTACCACGGCAGATGCGTTACTGGTGGAGACCCGACCGCTAGCAGATACTGGCAGATTAGGTCTCTCAGCGTGACTCCTGCTGCTACTGTCCCCCAGTCTGATGCGAGCTCTGCCTGCGGAATCTTGGCCTCTGCCACTCCTCTTTTCACTTCCAGGCACTTGTCTGCCCGACATAGTCTAACTGGCGTGGTAGTAGGTGATATTTAAAAAAACCCCGGGCAGCGGTGGGTCTATATGAAACAGAATATAATGCACACCAAAAGTGAGCAGTAACACTCAGCCTCCAACAGGCCTGCTTAGTGTAAATAAGAGAGCTGCTTAGTGTAAATAAAGAGGGGTATGCTATGTTACAGAATGGGATGCCTCAACAGAAGTGCACCTGGCAGGCAGCAGTAAGCCTATGCCCAGCAAAAGTGTCTTATAATATAAATATAATAAGAGCAAATGCTTATATGGTCTTAAACAGAGGCTGCTGTAGGGTCCAGTAGTGCTTTGCCCAGCAAAAGTGTCTTTATCAGGCTAATTTCAAATATGATAAGAGCAAATGCTTATATGGTCTTAAACAGAGGCTGCTTTAGTCACAGAATGGGATGCCCTGGGCAGGAATGGACCTGGCAGGGTACAGTAGTGCTTTGCCCAGCAAAAGTGTCTTTATCAGGCCTAATTTCAAATATGATAAGAGCAAATGCTTATATGGTCTTAAACAGAGGCTGCTTTAGTTACAGAATGGGATGCCCTGGGCAGGAATGGACCTGGCAGGGTACAGTAGTGCTTTGCCCAGCAAAAGTGTCTTTATCAGGCCTAATTTCAAATATGATAAGAGCAAATGCTTATATGGTCTTAAACAGAGGCTGCTTTAGTCACAGAATGGGATGCCCCAACAGGAATCGACCTGGCAGGGTCCAGTAGTGCTTTGCCCAGCAAAAGTGTCTTTATCAGGCCTAATTTCAAATATGATAAGAGCAAATGCTTATATGGTCTTAAACAGAGGCTGCTTTAGTCACAGAATGGGATGCCCTGGGCAGGAATGGACCTGGCAGGGTACAGTAGTGCTTTGCCCAGCAAAAGTGTCTTTATCAGGCTAATTTCAAATATGATAAGAGCAAATGCTTATATGGTCTTAAACAGAGGCTGCTGTAGTCACAGAATGGGATGCCCTGGGCAGGAATGGACCTGGCAGGGTCCAGTAGTGCTTTGCCCAGCAAAAGTGTCTTTATCAGGCTAATTTCAAATATGATAAGAGCAAATGCTTATATGGTCTTAAACAGAGGCTGCTTTAGTCACAGAATGGGATGCCCTGGGCAGGAATGGACCTGGCAGGGTACAGTAGTGCTTTGCCCAGCAAAAGTGTCTTTATCAGGCCTAATTTCAAATATGATAAGAGCAAATGCTTATATGGTCTTAAACAGAGGCTGCTTTAGTCACAGAATGGGATGCCCTGGGCAGGAATGGACCTGGCAGGGTACAGTAGTGCTTTGCCCAGCAAAAGTGTCTTTATCAGGCCTAATTTCAAATATGATAAGAGCAAATGCTTATATGGTCTTAAACAGAGGCTGCTTTAGTCACAGAATGGGATGCCCCAACAGGAATCGACCTGGCAGGGTCCAGTAGTGCTTTGCCCAGCAAAAGTGTCTTTATCAGGCCTAATTTCAAATATGATAAGAGCAAATGCTTATATGGTCTTAAACAGAGGCTGCTTTAGTCACAGAATGGGATGCCCTGGGCAGGAATGGACCTGGCAGGGTACAGTAGTGCTTTGCCCAGCAAAAGTGTCTTTATCAGGCTAATTTCAAATATGATAAGAGCAAATGCTTATATGGTCTTAAACAGAGGCTGCTTTAGTCACAGAATGGGATGCCCCAAATAGGAGTGCACCTGGCAGGGTCCAGTAGTGCTTTGCCCAGCAAAAGTGTCTTTATCAGGCTAATTTCAAATATGATACGAGCAAATGCTTATATGGTCTTAAACAGAGGCTGCTGTAGTCACAGAATGGGATGCCCTGGGCAGGAATGGACCTGGCAGGGTACAGTAGTGCTTTGCCCAGCAAAAGTGTCTTTATCAGGCTAATTTCAAATATGATAAGAGCAAATGCTTATATGGTCTTAAACAGAGGCTGCTTTAGTCACAGAATGGGATGCCCTGGGCAGGAATGGACCTGGCAGGGTACAGTAGTGCTTTGCCCAGCAAAAGTGTCTTTATCAGGCCTAATTTCAAATATGATAAGAGCAAATGCTTATATGGTCTTAAACAGAGGCTGCTTTAGTCACAGAATGGGATGCCCTGGGCAGGAATGGACCTGGCAGGGTACAGTAGTGCTTTGCCCAGCAAAAGTGTCTTTATCAGGCCTAATTTCAAATATGATAAGAGCAAATGCTTATATGGTCTTAAACAGAGGCTGCTTTAGTCACAGAATGGGATGCCCCAACAGGAATCGACCTGGCAGGGTCCAGTAGTGCTTTGCCCAGCAAAAGTGTCTTTATCAGGCCTAATTTCAAATATGATAAGAGCAAATGCTTATATGGTCTTAAACAGAGGCTGCTTTAGTCACAGAATGGGATGCCCTGGGCAGGAATGGACCTGGCAGGGTACAGTAGTGCTTTGCCCAGCAAAAGTGTCTTTATCAGGCTAATTTCAAATATGATAAGAGCAAATGCTTATATGGTCTTAAACAGAGGCTGCTGTAGTCACAGAATGGGATGCCCTGGGCAGGAATGGACCTGGCAGGGTCCAGTAGTGCTTTGCCCAGCAAAAGTGTCTTTATCAGGCTAATTTCAAATATGATAAGAGCAAATGCTTATATGGTCTTAAACAGAGGCTGCTTTAGTCACAGAATGGGATGCCCTGGGCAGGAATGGACCTGGCAGGGTACAGTAGTGCTTTGCCCAGCAAAAGTGTCTTTATCAGGCCTAATTTCAAATATGATAAGAGCAAATGCTTATATGGTCTTAAACAGAGGCTGCTTTAGTCACAGAATGGGATGCCCTGGGCAGGAATGGACCTGGCAGGGTACAGTAGTGCTTTGCCCAGCAAAAGTGTCTTTATCAGGCTAATTTCAAATATGATAAGAGCAAATGCTTATATGGTCTTAAACAGAGGCTGCTTTAGTCACAGAATGGGATGCCCTGGGCAGGAATGGACCTGGCAGGGTACAGTAGTGCTTTGCCCAGCAAAAGTGTCTTTATCAGGCTAATTTCAAATATGATAAGAGCAAATGCTTATATGGTCTTAAACAGAGGCTGCTTTAGTCACAGAATGGGATGCCCTGGGCAGGAATGGACCTGGCAGGGTACAGTAGTGCTTTGCCCAGCAAAAGTGTCTTTATCAGGCTAATTTCAAATATGATAAGAGCAAATGCTTATATGGTCTTAAACAGAGGCTGCTTTAGTCACAGAATGGGATGCCCCAAATAGGAGTGCACCTGGCAGGGTCCAGTAGTGCTTTGCCCAGCAAAAGTGTCTTTATCAGGCTAATTTCAAATATGATAAGAGCAAATGCTTATATGGTCTTAAACAGAGGCTGCTGTAGTCACAGAATGGGATGCCCTGGGCAGGAATGGACCTGGCAGGGTACAGTAGTGCTTTGCCCAGCAAAAGTGTCTTTATCAGGCTAATTTCAAATATGATAAGAGCAAATGCTTATATGGTCTTAAACAGAGGCTGCTTTAGTCACAGAATGGGATGCCCTGGGCAGGAATGGACCTGGCAGGGTACAGTAGTGCTTTGCCCAGCAAAAGTGTCTTTATCAGGCCTAATTTCAAATATGATAAGAGCAAATGCTTATATGGTCTTAAACAGAGGCTGCTGTAGTCACAGAATGGGATGCCCTGGGCAGGAATGGACCTGGCAGGGTCCAGTAGTGCTTTGCCCAGCAAAAGTGTCTTTATCAGGCTAATTTCAAATATGATAAGAGCAAATGCTTATATGGTCTTAAACAGAGGCTGCTTTAGTCACAGAATGGGATGCCCTGGGCAGGAATGGACCTGGCAGGGTACAGTAGTGCTTTGCCCAGAAAAAGTGTCTTTATCAGGCTAATTTCAAATATGATAAGAGCAAATGCTTATATGGTCTTAAACAGAGGCTGCTGTAGTCACAGAATGGGATGCCCTGGGCAGGAATGGACCTAGCAGGGTCCAGTAGTGCTTTGCCCAGCAAAAGTGTCTTTATCAGGCTAATTTCAAATATGATAAGAGCAAATGCTTATATGGTCTTAAACAGAGGCTGCTGTAGTCACAGAATGGGATGCCCTGGGCAGGAATGGACCTGGCAGGGTCCAGTAGTGCTTTGCCCAGCAAAAGTGTCTTTATCAGGCTAATTTCAAATATGATAAGAGCAAATGCTTATATGGTCTTAAACAGAGGCTGCTTTAGTCACAGAATGGGATGCCTCACAGCAGACTTAAGATCAGTTCAGTATATATGCACAGTTAGTTACTATAAGCAGCCTGAAAACGCTAACAAAGGCTGGATGAAAAAAAAAAAATCTCCCTGTCAGCCAGCTCCGTTTTTCCTACCTTTCCCTGGCTTTCTGTCTGTCTCCTGTCTGTCTCCTGCCTGTCTCCTGCCTGTCTCCAGCCTGTCCCTGTCTGTCCCTGTCTCCAGCCTGTCTAACTGCCTCAGCTACACAGCATTCTGTCTGTCACGAATGCAATAGAGAAATGAGGAAAAGCAAGATGGCCGCCGTTAAATACCGATGTGTGACGTCACCGGGCTTGCTGGCTGCTGATAGGCTGCATGTGACTGCCCCAGCTTGCACTGGCGCGGGATACATGTCCAGACATGTCCCGTCCGCCATCTTAGAATGCCTGTAAATGTAAATGAATGGATGTTAAAGGAAAACTTCGAGTGATCGAATCGCGGGGAAATTCGGATTCGATCCGAATCGAATTTTTCCTGAAATTCGGATCGAATCCGGGTTCGTCCGGATCGATTCGCTCATCCCTAGTTTGCATAAATAAGATTGGTTGTTGGTATCCTCCTACACGTCCTTGCTCCTACAGTTTTTTTTAAACTCTTTCCATTCTTTAACAATCCCCTTTCCTCCTACCTTTTTCTCTTCGCTAGTTTCCACTCCTTCTATAATACACTTAGTGCTACCCACTAGCTCTTAAACTGAGAGATTCTAACTCACTGATAGGGATGAAGTTGGTCAAACTTTGAAGAAAACTTTGGGTTGGGAACCCCAACTTTGGGGGGCAATTCTGCCTCTGGGGGCTGCTCTGCCCCCCAGAGGCACAATTGGGGATGCGAGGGAGTAAAGAAAAATGTTGTGATGTTGGTATGTGTGGGGTAGGGGCAGAGTGTGCAGGAAGCGCTGATGTAAATTTTTTCTGAGCACCTTGATCCCTTCCTGTCAGTGGCAGGGTTCCTTTGAAATGGTCCAAGCCCTGGGCCACATAAAGGTGGCCGCAGCTCCCATGTGTGAGGACACTCCAGGCAGTGCTGGCAGTAGGAGTGTTCTCACTCTGTGGCTGAGGCCATGGACCATTTCAAAGGAATGGCCTTTATACCTTGTCAACCTGAAGGCATATTACACCCTAATGCCAGCATCAAAAGCCTCAACAATTAGCTCTCCCTGTTCTGATAAATACCCTAAAAAAAATTTTTTCCAGGACAAGTATTTAATAGATGTTTGGAGGGAACTCAACACAAACACTATACCTTCTGTTTCAACCTACAATAGCCACATTGATCAATTACCTATAAAGACTATGGGTTTTATTCTAGTCTAGGCAACAACTCAACCCATATGTCACAAAATGTCTAGTAAAAGTCTAATACAGGGCTCCATACAGCTTTAATGTCACCCCCCGTGCCTGATGCAGTCCTAAAATATATAATACATATAAATAATGCTGGTGGAAATGTTGAGAAATGCATCATTGGTTGCTTAGTCAGACAATTGCTGCAGCAGCAGAGCTTTTAACAGTCACTAATTATCTTTGTAAATTCAGGCAGACGTAAGGTTCCAAATACCCAACCTCTACCATAGGACTGGGAGTTTAGTGATTTGTTTATAAAAGTCCCAAATTGAGCTAAGCGAGGAGTGGTGAATGGAACGGGGGGGGGGGGGGGGGGGAATTCTGCAAGTTTGGATACCCTGCTGGAGAGGGTCAACACAATACTAATTAGTTTTGTTGGGCTGATAAAATGTGTCTCTAGTACACTTCACTAACAGTTCGCCTCCTTCCAAGTTACACTCTAAACTGGTCACTAATACATTATTACTAGGAACTACACCCTTCCTGAATAGTCTGTCCCATTAGGAGCATTAAATACCAACCCCCCCCCCCCCCCCCAATAAAACATAAGAGAACAGCCTTGTAGGAAGGCAAACGGAAGAAACCTCCATCATTGTTCCCTTCCCCCTATGGGAGAGCAACACAGCACTCCAGCAGCGGCTATCCTACCCCCTTGCTAGTAAATAGCAACTGTAGCCTCTCACTTTCTCTGCTCCTCCTGTCACTCATAGATGGCATTCATTTGCAGTGCAGCTGCTTATGCTAGAGCCCACCTACATTTACCTGACCGTGTACAAACCATTTCACTGGCTCAATGAGAACAAAAAAATGGTTGGGTATAGGGTTGTCATCAGAGCTGGCATTTAGGCCCCTCTTCCCAGCCAGGCCCCCAGAGCACTTTTGGTTGTACTGTCCTGATGGCACGTTCTCTAACTAAACAAGTTAGTGGCGAAGTATCATGTTGCAAGGATATATATCGATTTAAGTCTGCTAAATAAGGCCCTTGATGCACTACCAACATTTTGATGGCCTAGAATTCCATGAGTTTATTACTCTTGCTGATAAGTGTAATTCTAGCACTAGATTTTATAAGTGCAATTTTATTTGTAGAAGTTTGCTTGTTATTTATAGGATTACACCATGTGGCGTGTTTTCTGTTAACCATTTATGAGATAAATCTGAAGAGTTTATGAAATAAACCTGACAAGCATCTAGCTGAACTTTATGGTACTATATGTACACTTATATAGTTTGTCATGCTCTGTGCTATTTTATGATGTGATTTTGTAAAGTGAATTCTGTACAGGGTTTGTCCTTAATTAAGTTTACTTTCTCCCACCTATTACCAAAGCATATATATATAGTATAGATCCTCAAATCGCGCAAAAAAATGTGCCAATATCCGGGGCTTCCTTTATGAGCACAAGACTCACATTGACATGTCCTCAGTTAGAAGGAAAACAGTAACCTATGGGAGAGATCAGTCACAGATACAGTCTTCGACTAATCAGATATTTCTCCCCATATGTCACTGCTAAAACATTCAAAAAAGTGCCAACTACTATGCACTATAATTGAAGTGAAATTAGGGACTTACCTCCTCAGCCTAGGAGTGTAATTCATGCTCCACTATATATCCAGTTATGCCTGTAATAGATATGCTGTGATCCCCTCTGGTGATACCCATGGCTGTTGGTCCCTCTGAGATGGTTTCCAGGGGTCTCCTATTACCTGAATAATGACGTCACTCCCGGTTATAGGAAGACTGCTTTTTATTAAAAATTAAATTAAAAACACAAATACAGATGCAAACGTCTTCTATCGTGCACTCATGTGCGCCTTATAGTCTTGTCCCATCCCAAGATGCGAGAGGATGAGACTATACGGCGCACACAAGCTCATGATAGAGGACATTGGCATCTGTATTCGGGATTTTTACTTACATTCTTATTGCACTTTTTTGCTTGTTAAAGCAGAACAAAACCCGTAAATTTGACTTTCCTGGGTTTTCCTCCTCTCCCAGGGTTTCCTTTCTTTTACCCGGGGCCTCCCAATTCAGGGGGGGGGGCCTATATCACTTAGTAAACTCACCTCTTTGACGTTCCAATGGTGCATGTGCAGGCTCTCGACCATTCAGCAAACATCTCTCATTGACTAGAATTGCAAGCTTGCAGTGGCGTGTGTGCTCCCACCCCAGCATGTCTGAAAGATTGCACTCCCCATAGCCAACAATGGCAACCATTCGCCAAATGAAGTAGTCATGGCACCCTGTGTTCAGCTTTAAACCTGTTCCACCAAATAATTAGCATGTCCCCCAGCTAATAGAAAGAGGCAATCTAACAACTGATACACAAGGGGCAAGTCTAAACTATGGAGAAGCAGCTGCTCCATTTGCATTCATTCTGGTTAAAATGTTAACTGCAAAAAGTTTAATTTGGATTCGCAGGTAGTGTTGGGCAAACCCAATCTGCAAATTCCCGAACTGGTATAAGGACTTTAGCCAGAAGTCCTTGTTTGAGTTTGACATTTAGCCTGAACCCTGGAAAAGCTGGTTGATGGGCTGTGGCAGTCCATCAACCACCTTAACCTAATGTATGCAGCAGGAAGCTGCTGTATAGCTTACCTGAGCCCCACGATCATGTCGGCGGTTGACGTTCTTTCTGCTGTCAAATAGGCTGCTGCCAAGCTTCAGAAAGATGGCTGCCACTCCCATAAGTGAGGACACTTGCAGTTTGATTTCAATGGGGACCAGGATCTGGTTTGGCTCAAGTTCGTGTACCCAAACTGAGCTTTGATTTAAAGTTCAGCCGAACTTGTTGAGCCTCCAGGGGTTTGCCCAACCCTATTCGCAGCAATCCTCAGTAACAGCAAGATATGTGTTCCCTGCTTCTTTTTCAGGGAATGGGACACTTCAGCAGTGCATACATTACACATCTCAGACATGCACAGCTGGAGGCTAATAAAAACTAGAAAACATCTTTTCCAGGGATAATCCATTACCAAAAAAAGGACATCTGGAGAAAAATTACCACTATCCTTTCCAACATCATCACTCCTCGCATTCAAGGTTAAATCAAAATTACATTTGACATTACACGTGGCAAATAAGCAGAAGAAAAATGAATAAAGCGGCACTGATTCCCTCCCTCCTATACTGTTGCCACACTAATATGGTGAAGGCGCTAAAAGTTTCTATGTATTTTGTAAGATACCGAAGCCGGTAATGTACAGTACAATGAATACCAAATGTGTTATGTTGAAACATAAAATTTTGCTGTGCAGGTTTAAAGCAATAATGTCAGATTTATTTTCTCTGAAAAACACATGAATATTGAAGAAAATTATTTAAGGAATATGCATTCTTCGAATACTATTTATTGTACTTTAATTAAATGCAGTATTTCAGAAGACTAAGCGCCTTTTCAAACAATGTAATACAATTTTACTAGCAAGAACAAATTTTCTTTTCATTAAAAATCACTAGTTAGTTTTAATATGGCTGCTCACTACTCACAAAAGTAAATATATATATATATATATATATATATATATATATATGGAAGTGGGTGGGGGCAGGCAAAGTCTAACTATCAATTATCAGTATTTAACCCTTTAAATGCCAGCCACGTAAAATTTACGTGGTTGCCTCTCCGCCACTTAAGTGCCAGCCACGTAAATTTTACGTGCCTGGCATTCCCCAATCCCACAAAAAAAAGTTTTAAAAAAAGTCACTTACCTGACCCCTTGTTTGGTCCGGCCGGGTCTCCTCTTCAGCCAGCGGGGCTCCGATCGCCGATCGGGGCTTCTCCGGCTGCAGGGGAGGGCCCGGAATAGGGTGCCCCCCCCCCCCCGTTTCAGCAGCCGCCGGGATTGCCTGTGAAAAAAAAAAAAAAAAAAAAAATGACAGTTACTCACCTCCGCTCCCGCCGACTCCCGCCGCCTCTCCTCTTCATGGGGGGGGGCTCCGATTACCCCCCCCGGGTCTTCTGTCTTCTGGAGGGGGGCATAACAGCCCTCCCTCCGTCGCAGCTTCCGATGGCGGCCGCCATCTTGGATTTTATCTTGGATAATGACGTCACCGCCGGGTGTCATCGGGGCACCCGGCAGTTCTACTGTCAGATGCCGGTGACGGCTGGGCAAAGAAGGAGGGAGATGGGGGGGGACCCTATGTCATTTTTTTTTTGATTAACCCTTTGTGTTCTGTCATCCAGCAGCTATAAAAGGCTTCTAGCAAGTGAGCAGAAGCCAGTGATCGCCGAGGGACAGAGTGCTCCAGGATGGATGGGAGGTGAGTACAGTGTAAAAAAAAAATAAAAATTAATAAAATATTTTTTTTCTCTGCTTGTGTCTGTGTGATTATTTACTTTTAACCCCTTGTGAACTGGTAAGGGGTCCATGACCCCTATACCAGTTCACAAGGCTGGGGGGATGGAAAGCCACCTGCGCTAGCGGGTGGCTTGCCATTAACCCCTGGCACCCCCATTACCTGCCTCCCCAAAGGCCAGGGGGGGGCAGAAGAGCCCGGGCCCACATAGGCTATGTGGGCTCGTAGGCTGCAGGGTGGGGGGGCCACAAAAGCTGGCCCCCCCACTCTGTGCCTACAAGCCCCCATAGCTGGTCCCGGGCTGGTTACTTTGGGTAAGGGGGACCCCACGTCAATTTTTTTTTTTTATTTTTAAGGGTTTTTAACCCTTAAAAATCAAAAAAAAAAATGGGGTCTCCCTCCCCTGGGAGGGGGGACCCTATGTCATTTTTTTTCTCGATTTAACCATTTGTAGTGTGGATGGTATTTGTATTTTTTTTGTGAATGTTATAAAATACTTGTTTCAGTTAGAGGGGTCTCCTGGGCAGGAACAGGGGGCTACCGATAAATATGTGGTACCGTTCTAATCGGTAGAAATGGGGCTTTCACATGCAATATGATTTTCCTTAATAAAATACATTTTTTATTTAAAATAAAGGAGTCAATTTTCTAAAAAAAATTTTTATTTATTTATTTATTTTTTTTACTTAATAATATTGTAAAAAAAAAAAAAAATTTACAAACAAGACATTTCATGTTAAAGCCTAAACTCTGCTGCAAAAAAATATATATATAATTTTCCTGAAAGTTCCAGCAAAAATGGCGCAAAACATGACGCAAAATGGGGAAAAATGGCCTGTCAACAGAGGGTGACAAAATCTCAAGTAGGCTGGCAATTAAAAGGGTTAAAAGTAGCTATGCATGTTGGGTATTGTTCTGTTCGGGGGACCTTGCGCTTTCAGACTTAGCTTGTTTTTTCTGGTTTGCATATTTATATTTTAGGAAAAGGTGTTTTTTATTCAGCTTTTTTATAAATTTTTTAGGGAAACCCTGCGCAACCAAAGAATTCTTTGAGGTAATAATTCCAGAAAGATGAGCCCACTAGAACAAGCTGGGTACCCTTAGAAAGCTTAACATGTGTACTTTCAGGGAATATATGGTTTATGGGGACATTCCAAATGTAAAGGGTTGTTTTGGTTGAAAAATCGCAAGGTGCGCACTTTGTCTGCAGAGCTGAAATTTTCAAGTAAAATTACCGTTACGCACATGCTTTACTTTGGGGTGTTTGGCAACTCTTCCCTTGACAGTAGCTATGCATGTTGGATATTGTTCTGTTCGGGGGATGTTGCGTTTTCAGATTAAACTTGTTTTTTCTTGTTTGTATATAGTTTTTTTAGGAAAATGTGGCTTTGATTCTGCTTTTTTATCCTTTTTTTAGGGAAACTCTTTGCAACCAAAGAATCCATTGAGGGATTACTTCCAGAAAACTATGGCCACATCAACAAGCCTGGTACGCCTAGAAAGCTTGAGGTGTGTACTTCCAGAGAATATATAGTTTGTTGGGGGTATTTCAAATGTAAAGGGTTGTTTTTTTGGAAAAACTGCAAGGTGCGCATATTGCATAGCATAGTTGTATTTTTTCTGAAAATCCCCTAAAGCGCTGTTTCAGTTTGGGGGAGTCTCCTGGGCAGGAAAGGGTGTCTAAGACGTTTGTGTTTTACTTCAGCGCAAAAACCTAGTAGCTGCACCTAGTGTGAGGCGAACCGGTCCTTTTTGTTTGGAAATGCTTATAAACTTGACTCCTTTCCCATAGGAAAGGGTCAAGTAATAGATGCGCTGGAGATGGAAAAGGAAAAAAAATTTTTTATATATAGGTTGACGTCACTGGATTTACTTCTCTCCCTTGATCAGTTTAAGTTAATAATTGTAGGTCTGCTTTATAGTGCTCAAAGATTAAAAGTATCTTTGGTTAAAAATGGAGGACTAATGTCTTTATTTCTAGGGTACACAAAAAGACCCCTTTATGTTAAAAAACGTCCAATGAGGGTCCGCTTTAAGTACTTTAAAATTATTACTTAAGGGAATGCTCAAGTCCGATTGTAAGTTTCTTTAGAAATTATAGTTATGCTGTATGCTTTCAACAATGTTGTTTGCAATTTTATAAAAAGACAATTGTGATAATAAACTTAAAAATAGTCCTACTTTTTGCATTTGTTAAGGACTTTTCTATTTTATGCTGATTGTGGCCAAAATGCTGTGGGCCAAAAATGTAGCGTGGTCGGCAGGCTTATCCTCCTGCGCTCTGGTTAAGCTGATGTTTGCAGATTGCAATTTCCTGTGTCCTTGTAGCGTGGCCGACAGGCCAACCTATTTTTCAACAACTCTTCTTTTGCTATGTGCCGTCTCCTGGGGCAACAGGAGATTATAGTGTGTCCGGCAAGCTAAAAAAATCTTCAGATGGCCACAATTATGATATAACACGGTTTTCTATAACCTTCCCAGGTGCGGTTTATGATGAAAACAATTTTTTTGTGAGGCTGCTCCTTTAAGAGAAGAGAAGTGTAGCGTTGCCGAGGGAGGCTTAGATTGTTGTTATATTGTCTCTCTTATCAGCTGTTTATGGCCGCTCTGCGGCTCTGAAATGTAGCGTGGCTGGCGGGGCCAGTGGTTTAAAGACCACAATGTCAGTTTCTTCAATAGAACCGTATATTATGGTATATGGGTTTGACAATTAAAACCGCTCCTGCGGTATATTCACAATGTAGCAAGGCCGAGGGAGGCTCAGCTGAGAAGTTCCCTCTGCTGACTGTGGCCGCTTGGCAGCTCTGGAATGTAGCGTGGCCGGCAAGGCCGAGAAAGAAGACCGCAATGGCGGTTTGCTTAATAAAGCTGTCTTTAAGTCCAAAATAACCGCTCCTGCGGCAAGAAGACAATGTAGCAATGCCGAGGGAGGCTTTAACTAAAATCTTTCCCCCCTGACATATAGCGTGGCCGGCGGGGCCGGGGAATAAAGACCGCAATGGCGGTTTGCTTAATGAAGCTGTCTAAAATCCAAAAAACCGCTCCTGCGGCAAGAGGAAAATGTAGCAAGGCCGAGGGAGGCTTTGACTAAGAGATTTCAAATCTCTTAGTCAAAGCCTCCCTCGGCCTTGCTACATTTTCCTCTTGCCGCAGGAGCGGTTTTTTGGATTTTAGACAGCTTCATTAAGCAAACCGCCATTGCGGTCTTTATTCCCCGGCCCCGCCGGCCACGCTATATGTCAGGGGGGAAAGATTTTAGTTAAAGCCTCCCTCGGCATTGCTACATTGTCTTCTTGCCGCAGGAGCGGTTATTTTGGACTTAAAGACAGCTTTATTAAGCAAACCGCCATTGCGGTCTTCTTTCTCGGCCTTGCCGGCCACGCTACATTCCAGAGCCGCCAAGCGGCCACAGTCAGCAGAGGGAACTTCTCAGCTGAGCCTCCCTCGGCCTTGCTACATTGTGAATATACCGCAGGAGCGGTTTTAATTGTCAAACCCATATACCATAATATACGGTTCTATTGAAGAAACTGACATTGTGGTCTTTAAACCACTGGCCCCGCCAGCCACGCTACATTTCAGAGCCGCAGAGCGGCCATAAACAGCTGATAAGAGAGACAATATAACAACAATCTAAGCCTCCCTCGGCAACGCTACACTTCTCTTCTCTTAAAGGAGCAGCCTCACAAAAAAATTGTTTTCATCATAAACCGCACCTGGGAAGGTTATAGAAAACCGTGTTATACCATAATTGTGGCCATCTGAAGATTTTTTTAGCTTGCCGGACACACTATAATCTCCTGTTGCCCCAGGAGACGGCACATAGCAAAAGAAGAGTTGTTGAAAAATAGGTTGGCCTGTCGGCCACGCTACAAGGACACAGGAAATTGCAATCTGCAAACATCAGCTTAACCAGAGCGCAGGAGGATAAGCCTGCCGACCACGCTACATTTTTGGCCCACAGCATTTTGGCCACAATCAGCATAAAATAGAAAAGTCCTTAACAAATGCAAAAAGTAGGACTATTTTTAAGTTTATTATCACAATTGTCTTTTTATAAAATTGCAAACAACATTGTTGAAAGCATACAGCATAACTATAATTTCTAAAGAAACTTACAATCGGACTTGAGCATTCCCTTAAGTAATAATTTTAAAGTACTTAAAGCGGACCCTCATTGGACGTTTTTTAACATAAAGGGGTCTTTTTGTGTACCCTAGAAATAAAGACATTAGTCCTCCATTTTTAACCAAAGATACTTTTAATCTTTGAGCACTATAAAGCAGACCTACAATTATTAACTTAAACTGATCAAGGGAGAGAAGTAAATCCAGTGACGTCAACCTATATATAAAAAATTTTTTTTCCTTTTCCATCTCCAGCGCATCTATTACTTGACCCTTTCCTATGGGAAAGGAGTCAAGTTTATAAGCATTTCCAGGAAAGGGTGTCTACCTATACATATGTGGTACCGCTGTAACCGGGAGAAATTGGGATTTCACACGCAATAAGATTTCATTGACAAACTTACATTTTTTATTACAAAAAAAACTACAATATGTAAAATTTTTTTTTTTTTTTTTTTTTTTTTTTGCACATATTTCACCCAAAAATATTAAGAATACACCTAACAAATGACAAACAAGACATTTCATGTTAAAGCCCAGACTCTGCTGAAAAAAACAATATATCATTTTCCTGGGAAATCCCTGGAAATCCCTTCAAAAATCACATTTGAACATGGGGAGCGCAAAATAGTGCAAAATGGTCTGGCAACAGAGTGTGACCAGGTAGGCTGGCACTTAAAGGGTTAAATTAGCTGGCCTTACTCCTACACAATCTCCATTACTGTATTTAATTTGCACGTGTGCAGTAAGTTGTATTCCTATGTTTAACATACTTTATGTGGTACACGGGAATAGTTACTCACTTTGAACGTCTTCTGCACAGCCCTACCAATCCAAGGAATATAATTTGATGAATCAAGGTGGTGTGCCCACAGGTGCCACATAAAGTGCTACTCTGTGTTCCTGGAGCCACACATGGATAGGAACACCATGTTATTATTTAAGATTGGATAGTGCCAGGTAGCACCAGGTAGAGCCTCGTAGAGGCAGGCAGCGTCTGGTGAACTCTGGGCGCTGTACGGGAAACCCCATTTAAGAAAGTGCTCTAGGCTCAGGAGTGCCATGTAGTACCTGTTGCTCTGTAGCTCTCTCCCATACATTTTAGTGGGGCTTCATTAGTTTATAAATGGCGTGTTTGGCAATATATTATTTTTTTTGCTACAATCATTGTGTGACCTCTCCTGGCAGCAAACAAAACACTTTTATACATTTGTTTTACTTTTAATATTTTTATGCAGAATTGTATTTACAGGTCTGGCATTAAAGTGTTACTGTCCCAGTGTTAAAATAATGTAATTCCATGTTTTTTCGCTCTGGTGCTGGTGTAGATGTGTTCAAAAACAGACTTTGATCACACAGCGTCTGGCGCTCTATGCTACAGCGCCCAGCTTTAGAGCACCGATGTTGTGAGTGTGTCTAGTGTTTTGTTAAATATAGTGTGTAGCTCTTAGCGTGGGACGCACTGAGCTGGCGCTACCTGTCGCTGGTTTCAGCGCTATACTGTTGTTACAGCGCCCAACACACATCACATTCCTCAATGCAGGCCAGGTTATTAGAACGACTGAGATGCTCTGTTACAGCGCCCGATACCCACTTACAGCGTCTACTAGAGGTTGCTCTAAGTGTCGCTATACAGATGCTCATCTGGCAATACCTGGCGTTAGTAGTGAATCAGCCTCCACATCAACATCATACAAAGCCTAATTAAACTTAGGCCCTTATTCATCAAGCGATAGCGCCAGGTAGTGTCCGACGAGCGCCAGGTAGCGGCAGCTAACAGCGACTACCGACTCAAGTACGCCCGGCGGCGGTCACAATGACGCATTTATCAAGCAAAATGAGGCTAGCGCCGGCGAGAGCGACGGCTAGCGCGGCATTCATCATGAAGCCGCCTGGACCGAACAGCGCCGCTGCAAATTCCCTCACAGCGCCAGGTATGAGCTGTCGCTCCCTGGCGATGTCCAATGCATTTCAATGGAGCAATCTATAATAATTCATGATTAATTGGTAATAATTTTTTTGTAAATTTTTTTAATGTCAAAAAATCGGAGAACACTTCTGCAATGTTAGGATTTATTTTTAAGTCAAAAAAAAAAAAAAAAAATGTGCAGAATTGATCTAACAGGTCTGAGATTAATGTATTCATATAACAAAATGATTCAAAAAACATGTATAATGTTACATTCAAAAAATATGGTTGTTTAGGGGTTAAAAACTAGTTAATACAGATCGCCGCCAGCGCTCTGGGGTTTAAACAAGGAATGGACAGCGACAGCACATTCGGAGCGTGATTTTTTGATGAATATGAAGCTAGCCGTTCGCTCTGGCCATTCGTTGTCAGGCGCTCACATACAACGCTGGACCTGTGAAACAGCGACCCCCCAGCCCGTATTCAACATTACCGCACACCGACTGAGTCGCTGTCATCAAGCTAATGCCGGCCAAGCACAGCGAATACTGGCTGGCGCTGAAAAAATCACGCTACAGTCGCTCATCTGTCGCTACCTGGCGCTATTGATGAATCGGCCTCCCTATTAGATGTTAATGCTATATTCAATGGTATATTCAGGCAATATTATTACTGTGTATTAATACTTATTCGAATAAGTCCCCACGCTCTGAATTGGTCATGCCCCTATAACACATGAACATCACAGAATATGGTTTCAGACATGCAGCCTTTATTATGTTTTTGGGTAATGAAAGGAAAATTCAGACAGGCATAAGGAGAATATTAAGACTCGATCCAGACAGTGATGCCAGCCAACTGGATGTGACACAAATAAGAATAGGGGTAGGGCAATGTGCCATTTTAAAGCAAGAAAAATGTATGTTGGCAGCCAGTGCTAGTTGTGGAAGTGAGTGCTAGTTGTTGGAGTAAAAAAAATGTAATTGGGGTTGTCAGTTTGGACGGAGAGACATGGATTATTTTTCTAAACTAGAAGGTGCTAGACATGGGTTGTAAGTTGTAAATGAGAGCAGTCTTACAGTAGGTTGCCATTTTACTATAAGCACAGTGTGGGACACTTACATCACCCAATCACTGCCACAGCTAGCTCATGGTAGGTATATTTTTTACTTCAATAAAGCAAAACAAAGTTATTGTTTAATCAAGATAGAGACATATGTGTTCATTTGCATCTAATCTAAGGGGTTTATCCATCAAGGGATAGCGGCAGGTAGTGCCTCGTAGCGGCAGGCAGCATCTGGTGAACGCTGGGCGCTGTAGGCAATACCACATTTATGAAAGCGATTCTGGTGAGCGACTCTAACAGCGCCATGTAGCGTACGATTCATTATTACAGGCGGCTCAGCGTATAGCGCCAGAGCTCTAGCTTCCAGAGTGCCAGGTAAGACCTTATCGCTACCTATCGCTCTCCCATACATTTCAATGGATGTTCCTTTTCTTCTGTTTAAACAGGGCTTTTTGTTTTTAATAATTTTGTTTTTCTCTCAAATAATTGTGTGACCTTTCCTGGCCTAGAAAAAGTCATTTTTGAAAACTTTTTTGATTTTTTTTATTTATATGCAGAATTGTCATTACAGGTATGGCATTAAAGTATTAATGTTACAATGTTACAACAATGTAATTCAATGTGTTTTTGCTTTGTTACTGGTGGATATGTGTTCAAAAACAGACTTGAATCACACAGCGTCTGGCGCTCTATGCTATAGCGCCAAGATCCAGAGAGCCTACGCTCTGTGAGTCTGTTTTTTTGTTGAATATGGTGTGAGTCGCTGAGAGTTGGACGCACTGACCTGGCGCTATCTTTCACTCCCTGCAACACTATACTGGTGTTAGAACGCCCAACATACATCACATTCATGTGACTATTACTGTTCTGTTACTACAGCGACTGAGGCGCTCTGTTACAGCGCCCGATAGACGATCACAGCATATACTAGCGGTTGCTCTTAAACCGGACCTTCACCATGATTTAATGAAAAGCCCAAACTCTTAAAAAACGATTCCCCAGCATCTAAAATTAATATATTTTACATTTTAGTCACTAACTTATTATTCTTTCCCCCACTGGGCTGCAACTCTGTTCAGGAATTTAGGATACGGGCGCCGCCATCTTGACTCAGAAGCATCACACTTACTGAGGAGAGGAGAGTGGGATAAGGTACAGAGGGGCAGGTTATAGCTGTGCTTTGCTCAGACAGAGCAGAGCTGGGGTCAGGGAAAGGTCAGCAGTCCCAGAATGCAGAGCAGCACAGTCACTTCCTGTTTGCAGGCACTTCCTGTTTGCAGGCTGCCTGATAAAATGGCGGCTTCCATAAGCCGCCATCTTGGATGTTTAAAGCCTCATAACATGCAGTAGATGCAGGTAGGATGATTTTTAATGTGAGCAATCTGTATGTACAGTGTGGGGGAAACATATAAGATAGACTCTTATTCAGAGTGAAGGTCCGCTTTAAGCGCCTCTGTACAGACACTCATCTGCCGATACCTGGCGCTAGTAATGAATCAGCCTGCCTGTGTTGTGTCTCAGCTCCCTCAGTTCTCTTATGGACCCGTTCCATAAAGGGCCTTGAATCCATGACCATGTACTTACAGTGGTTTTACTTACAAGAGGGCAAATAATTCAGAACAAATTTCATTTCAAATGTATATTATTCATTCTTTTTATACACTTAATAATATATTTTTATAATGCTGCATCGCATGATACACAGGGCAGGATTAAATGTAGTGGAGGCCCCTGGGCACAGAATCTGGTGGAGGCTCCACTACCCAGCCACAGTATTTCTTTTCCTTTAAAATAATAGTTCAGCCAAGTAACTGATTGGTGGTTGTCTGGAACCCGCCCACTTACTGGAATGTCAGATCGAGTCCCCTGGGCCACCCTTGTGTGGGTGCATGCTGCTCGGGAACTCTTGCTTTGCCATCCTGGGTGGAGGGTAGTCACCCAGCTGGTCCAGCAGAAAACAGTTCCCTGCATTGAGCTGCCAGTGGCTGTGCATGGTGGCTTATGTGCAGTGAACGGCCGCTCCCATCACTGTAGCGTTTCTGACAGCAGCTCTGCTGCTCTAGACTCTCCATCCTGCCCTGTGGTGGCTTTGGCTGCAGGTTTTCCAAAACAAAAAAAGACTTTCCCAGGCGCACCCCCACTGCCACTGATAGCTTTGTTGCTGGCCCCACGGCCCATCAGACTAAAACTGAAAATCCTCCTGTACCCAAAGGTTGGTGGAGGCCTCCTTTGCAGGGCAAGTGGTGGAGGCGCCCCTTGCGCCCCCCTCATAATCCGGCCCTGATGATACATGATAGGTACAATATAAGCAGATTGTCATTAATCAAGGCTTCTTATGCAAGTTTGTCCATAAACTGAATTCAGCTTCAGGCTGCCACAATAAAGTAACGTGTGTAGCTGAGTCGATTATTTCAAATCAGTGCCCTCACATGTTTTGACATGAGGGTGTTTGGTATTGGTGGAAATGCGGGATTGTCTCAAAGTTCAACAATCCCTAGAGAATATAAACCGCTTGCTCAGATATGGTATATGTTCACTTAGAGTGTTGTCGATCAACATTAGGTAAAGGTAAGTAAAATGAATTTTACCTACAGGATGTCACCAGTGGTGGCTAGGTGTAGTGAATATGTGGCATATAGAAACAGGATATTAACCACTAATATTATTTTTAAAGAAAATTGTTGTTACTGCATGAAGATGTACTACATGTGTAGAAAAGGTGTACCTTGTGTCACCGGTTGTTATTGAGGATAATTGGGAGTACCGGGATGGAGGGCGCCTTGATGCACTGTGAAAAACTGTATTAGGGCATCTTTAATTATATAGGGGACATTTACTGATAGTCTCATTACGATGGTTATTCATGATGGGATAGCTCCAGGTAGTGCCTTGCAGCGACAGGCAGCGACGGTGAACGCCGGGCGCTGTAGGCAAAACTACATTTATGAAAGCTAATCTGGTGAGCGACTCTAACAGCGTCATGTAGCATTTGATGTATTATTACAGGCAGCTCAGCGAATAGCTTTTTCAATGGGCATTCATTTGCTTGTGTTTAAACAGCATGTTTTTTTTTTTTTTTTTTTTTGGTCAAATCATTGTGTGACCTCTCCTGACTGAGAAACTTTTTGGACTTTTTATATTTTTATGCAGAATTGTCTTTACAGGTCTGGCACTAAAGTGTTAATGTCACAGTGTTACAAAATGTAATTCCACGTGCTTTCGCCTTGTTACTGGTAGATATGTGGTCAAAAACAGACTTTAATCACACAGCGCCTGGCGCTCTCTTAGAGTGTGTGTGTCCTTTTTTGATAATTATGGTGTGGAGCGCTGAGAGTCGGGCGCACTAAGCTGGCGCTACCTTTCGCTCCCTGCAGCGTTGTACTGTTGTTAGAGCGCCCAACATACATCACATTCATCAATGCCGGCCAGGTTACTACAGCGACTGAGACACTCTGTTACATCCCCCGATACCCGCTTACAGTGTCTACTAGCGGTTGCTCTAAGCGCCGCTATACAGACGCTCATCGGCCGATACCTGGGGTTAGTAATGAATCAGCCTCCACATGTGTGACTGGGGTATAAGTGGGTTACCAGGTGCCAGTGATGAACCTGTTTAGCATCAATATCTTATTGGAAAGACTATTCAATTTTCCCACCCCTTGCTCAACCTTGAATGCAATAATGAAAAAAAAAACATTTGGACACTCCCATACCATGGGCTTAGAAGTGCCAAGCTGGATGGGAATGGTGAATGACAGTCTTGTAACCCAATTGCAGCAGCAACAGGCCGTCTGCTGCTGCATTGATTAGGTGATGGGACCATCACCTTATCACTAGGTTGTGGCAGCCACTAAAGATTACCCCGCTTCTGCCATGAGAACGGGCACAAAGCCAGAAGTACTGTAAGTGAGTTTTGTTGTTTTGTTTTAATATCTACCTTGCCTGTGCATGGGGGAGAGATTGTTACCCCATTAGCTAGCAGTCCATTAATTATAACACATAGATTAGGAGTTTGAGTCCTGGAGCAGAATTTATTTCTGAGAGTAATTATTAGTTGCAAGTGTTCAATGCTTATAACTCATTAGGACCTGTGTTTAGATTTCCAACCCAATCCTTATAACTTATAATTTATTTTATTAACAAGCTATATAATAAGATTTTGACTGTATTTCTTTTTTAATAAAAAACACAATGCTTGGCACTTGTCACCATCAATGTAAACTTTACAAACTAGAAACTTTTGGTACACATTCCAAGTTATGTACCCGGAAAGTCTGAGCCCACATATACTTCTATAATGACTTTCCACAGATTATGAAGCATGGCAGCAGCTTCTTATCTCTCTCCCCTGTGACTGTTACAGTCAGTCAGTAGCACCATCTGCTGCTGACACATATTATCCCTGTTGAAAGAAATTCAGTATATATGTGTGAATATGTACACTGCGGGGCATCTCAAACGAGGATGCTCCCTGAAAATTAGGTGTGTTTGAACATAAAGTCTATTTTGACTTTTATTACTCTTTTATAAAGTGTGGCCTTTTCAGATACCTTGAGATTTGGTAAGAATAAAATGTATTCAAGCCGTACCAACAACCTGGCACAGTTGGAGAAAAAATTTGCACAAGAGGGTTTATTCAGAGAGACATAAAAAGATTTTTGTTTTTGTGTCGATCTGTTTTTTTTTAAATTTTCCCGCTCGCGTATGAGTGTACGATTGATTCTAAGCATGCATTGCAAACCTTCAGTAAAGTCTTTGAGGCCGATTCATTAATAGCGCCAGGTAGCGACAGATGAGCGACTGAAGTATGGCGCTATGAGCGCCGCTAGCGTACGCCGCGGGCGGTAGCGATTCGCTACAGCAGGCCTCCTCAGTCGCTACCTGGCTTGTTGGGAACAACGCCTACATTGCTGAATCTGATGTTTCAGATCAGCTTTGTAGGCGCTGTCATTTTGACACACGCTATTCAACACAGCGCCTGCGCTTTGCTTTGCTGTGGGCTTGAAATCAATGTTAGTACCTTCAGAAGTAAACACATTGCAACATGTTTCTTTTTAGTTTTTTTATTTAGGTTTTAAATGTTTTTTTGAATAAAGTAAAATTTGTAAAGTAAATTTCAGAATTCTCAGGGTTTTTATCGGGGTGCCTGAAAAAGATTAAAAAGTGCAGTTAGTATTTATATTTAATGTGGCTTTTTCGCAGTAAAAAACTAAAGCAATAAATTTTTAAGAACATTTTGGTCCAACTTGCACAACAACCCTAATTGTTATGTTGTTCAACTTCCACCCCCCCTTATAGTGGTTTAGATCAACTTCCACCCCCCCTTATAGTGGTCTTGGTCATCTTACACCCCCCTTATAGTGGTTTTGGTCATCTTACACCCCCCTTATAGTGGTTTAGGTCAACTTCCACCCCCCCCCCCCTTATAGTGGTTTTGGTCATCTTACACCCCCCTTATAGTGGTTTTGGTCATCTTACACCCCCCTTATAGTGGTTTAGGTCATCTTACACCTCCCTTATAGTGGTTTAGGTCAACTTCCACCCCCCTTATAGTGGTTTAGGTCATCTTACACCCCCCTTATAGTGGTTTAGGTCAACTTCCACCCCCCCTTATAGTGGTTTTGGTCATCTTACACCCCCCTTATAGTGGTTTAGGTCATCTTACACTCCCCTTATAGTGGTTTAGGTCAACTTCCACCCCCCCTTATAGTGGTTTTGGTCATCTTACACCCCCCTTATAGTGGTTTTGGTCATCTTACACCCCCCTTATAGTGGTTTAGGTCAACTTCCACCCCCCTTATAGTGGTTTAGGTCATCTTACACCCCCCTTATAGTGGTTTTGGTCATCTTACACCCCCCCTTATAGTGGTTTAGGTCATCTTACGCCCCCCTTATAGTGATTTAGGTCAACTTCCACCCCCCCTTATAGTGGTTTTGGTCATCTTACACCCCCCTTATAGTGGTTTTGGTAATCTTACACCCCCCTTATAGTGGTTTAGGTCATCTTACACCCCCCTTATAGTGGTTTAGGTCATCTTACACCCCCCTTATAGTGGTTTAGGTCATCTTACACCCCCCTTATAGTGGTTTAGGTCAACTTCCACCCCCCTTATAGTGGTTTTGGTCATCTTACACCCCCCTTATAGTGGTTTAGGTCATCTTACACCCCCCCCCCCTTATAGTGGTTTAGGTCAACTTCCACCCCCCCTTATAGTTGTTTCTGACAAATTATGATTGGAGCCAACAAATAGTTCCCCTGTAGTGCAGTACTTGGATTAGAGTGAAGGGTAGTTAGCTTACCGCAAAAAACGAAGTGATCATGCTTTTCGTTAGCTCAAAGCCACTCTGGGTGTCCTCACTCGTTTCTGCGGCCAAGTTGGGGATTTCGGGCACCAGTGCTGTTTCTTCAGGTGATTGGATTCTGTGGCATATACATAGAATGTGGAGCACACAGCAGGCAAGGATGATCTTGGAGACCTTTTGTGGACTGTATAGCATCTCTCCTCCTGGGCGTGCCAAACAGAGAAAGCGTGCTTTCAGCAGGCCGATGGTTCGTTCCACAATGCTTCGGGTTTTGCGGTGTGCTGCATTGTAGCGTTCTTGGGCAGAGGTCTGTGGGCTTCTGACCGGAGTCATCACCCACGTTCTCTGCCCGTATCCCTTGTCCGCTGTGGGAAAAACACAAGGAGAGAGACAGCAATTAGTACTAGTACATGTTTTTGGTTTCATTTTCAAAAATTTCGCTTATTAGGCCACATACTTTATGCCAAATACTTTGACATGGTTAATTATTTACCCAGTAGCCAGCCAGCTGGCATTTCGTTGTTCTCGAACTTCCGGCACAGGACTGTCCGCTGCAGGACGTAAGAATCGTGGCATGAGCCGGGGAAGCCCGATCTCACGGCCCGCAGCTTCATTTCATGGTCACAGACGACCATGACGTTGAGCGAATGATATTGCTTTCGGTTCCTAAAATACAGCTCCTGTGCACGGGGAGGGCGGAAAGGGACCATCAACGCACCCTAGCACATTCGGGATCCCTCCCATGAGGTAGAATGCATGTTTTATTTTGGCAACCTCATCCTCAGGAAACTTGATGTAAATAGGGATCAAATCACAAATCGTCAGTACTACCTGGATTAATATGCGGCTCATTGTAGCCTGGCTGATCCCGCTGAGGAGGGCAGAGGTTGCCTGGAAGGTCCCTCGTGCCAAAATATTCAGAGTGGCACACAGGCGTACTATGCCTGGAATGGAATGAGTGCGTTTGGTGGATGGCTCGATTTTGTGCTTAATCTGATCATATAGGGACTGTAGTGCAGCACGATTCAGACGGAAGCGGCTCCTGATCTGCTCGTCACTTAAGTCCCACACTGAAAGGCGGATTCCAAAGGAGCGGGGTGCCCTAAGCCTCACAGCACCCCCCTCCCTGTCCTCCTGCTCTTCCAGCATTCTCACACATCCCTCCACCCATACCCCATACATCACCCTCTTATCCATCTCACACTCAACAGATATACAAAAGAAGCCAAACAAAACCAAAAACCACAAACACACCACACACACAAACAATCACACTCCTCACACACTCACTACAATGCAGCTCACCACAAAACCAGAAGTATAGTGGTCAGAACCACCAGACTGCTGAAAAACAGCTTTCTAAATTAGGCACAACCAAGAGGGGAGTTGCTGCACAGCCATCAAAAGGCCCCAAAATCAAGCCTCACTTGCTGTATGCTCCACAATATTTGCATATGCCAACAAAATCAATCTCCTAAAGAAACAGCACTGATGTCAGAAATCACCCAACAAGCCACAGAGAGTGAGGACCAAACCCAGCCAGACACTCAAATGAGCTAAGGGAACCAAGCACCACACCACAGCCTTTGCCACAGTGTAACAATACCAGAAGCTTGCCAAATCCAGCCATTTATACTTCACTTTGAAAAAGGACAGGTCCGCTTTGCCGCCTTTTGCGTTGCTCTGCTATTTCCGGTCTCCAATTAGCTGACTCAGGTGTGCGTGAAACGGAGTGCGCACGCACACGCTAGTAGCGCTACTAGCGTACGTGAGCCTAAACTTGCGTGCATTAACGGACATGGCAGAAAATTCTGTGGTGGACCAATGAAAGGTAAGCTGCTGTTTATTTAAATAGCCGTTTGTATAGCTACATGTCACAAGTGTTTAATATACATGAGTACATTGTTGTCTTTGGTTGTGTGTTGTTTGGTTAATGAGGTCTGTAATTAGTTAATTGGCTACCACACATGGTTCAGTCAGTGCAGTGGAGGTGTTGCTACAAGCACCTGGCCAGTATGTGTGAATCTATTAAGTGGACCTGTTTGTGATGTTGTTGTTGGCTGTTAGAGCACATAAAACCTGCCCAACCCAAATACAGGGCGATGCCATTCTGTAGTCTGCATGTGTGCTTGTTGGTTGTGTATTGGTGTGTGTGTGCAGCTACAGGATGGAGCCAAATTCTGGACATCTGCCGGCCACAGCAGGCCCAAGTAGGAGTGTGGTGGGTGCTCTGCGCAGACCTCCCTTAAGGAAAAGGGCCCAGCCTGAAGGTGGTGCAGCACCCCAGGCTAAGCGCCCAGGTGCCAAGAGGGAGCCTGAATTTAATTTGGCGGAGAATAATAATCTTGTGCGCCTTACCCTTGCTAAATCGGAGCTGCTCTTTGGCTCCCAAAGCAAGTCAATAGGCAAACAAGAAAGAAGCAAACTGTGGGATGCCATTGGTGAGGAGCTTACTAGCAGTGCTCCACACCCACGTAGTGGCCCATCCTGCAGGAAACGCTTCTACACTTTGAGAGGGGCCCTTATAAAAAAGATGAATCACGATCTTGATGTCGAGAGTGGGACCATCCAGGGTTCAAAGAGTACCTACAGGCCGTATGAGGAGATGCTGAAGGGCAAAATTCCACTTGCTCGGCTGCAGGGTGTGGATCCTGGGGATGACACCACAGGTTGGACTGAAGGTACATATTTTCTGTCTATTTTGTGATGGTAATGTTAATGTATGTGATTTGCTTTGTCTCTTTCTGGCCAACTAACAGTAGGACCTGTGAAGTAGTACATTATACCTCATAAATGTTTTACTTTCCTGTGTGTTGCTTTCTGCATAGGTGCACATGGTGCTGTCCATGAGTCGGGGGAGGAGGAGGACACCAAAAATCCTGCCCTTCAACCAACCTCCAGCCTAACCCAGTCTGCCATTGAAGGTATTTAACACTAATTTAGGGGCTGGTTGTTTTTGCCCAAAATGGGTGTGGGAGCACCTCAAACAATAGCTTGGACCACTGTTGAGGATTACTAATATGGACCTGCAGACTAATTTCACGCCCACTTTAACCCTCACAGCAACTAACTAACAAGGCCCTAACATGTGTAGCTATGTTGGAAGCCAGAGATGTGTGGGCATATATTTGCATATACATGTGGAAGCCACACTGGCCTTGATTAGTGAATATTAGTGATTGAGCTGCTCACACACACCTAAATGCATGGTTTATTTTGTGCCGCACATTACCAATGGCTAAATGTTTGCTTTGTTTTTGCCTAGCTGCCCCGCCATTGGCACCAGCATCTCCTCAGGAGCCAAGCTACTCTTTGGATGCCGGTAAGTGCATGCGTCAACCTTGCTTTAGCCGCTTTAACACAAGTGCATGTCTATCATTCCTCTTTTTGATTTGTAGGCCAAGTGACTGGTTCATCTTTGGACCCCACTTCCGATGTTGCAGGTCAACAGGACCCTGTTGGTGTGTATTGCAAAAAATAATGTATCCTTTATGCTGTTTATGTTACACTGGTTCAATTTGGTTAGTCTAATAATCTACATGTTTGCTCTGTCAACTTGAAGATGCCTATTTTGAGTGGTTTTGCCATCCCCAGGGTCATTATTATAGTTTTTGGAGTGATTGCAATGCATTTTTTGGGTATATTTAAAGACAAACATTCACCCAAGTAGTTGTAGGAATATTTAGAGACATTAATTGTGTATTTTAGTTGGCCGGAATATCGGAAGTGGCTGTCCGGAAAGGGCCCTTCACGTTGAGGCTGCCAGAGATGAGGGTAAGTTGTTTTTGCTTGATTATCTAGTATAGATTTTTGCAATACTTTTGTGGAACTTTATTAGGCCAACTTGTGTTTAAACATGTATTTTCAAGGGCAAAGCTCGAGTGAGGGCCCCACTCCAGACATCTGGGAGATGGCGGGTATGTGTAATTTCAGCAATGTGTCTGATATTATTTGGCCCAATTATTGCCTCATATTCCTCTTATATACATGTTAGCAATCTGAGTTTACCAGATACCTTTTCGCTAGTGTGTAATCTGGCACTTTGTGGAGGTATGGCCTCGATAGGCTATCCATGTTACATTTGAGTTTGGTCCACTGACCTACTAACCTGACTTTCCTGTTTAGCATATGCCAACTTGCCGGAGCTCTCTGATGTGGATTTGCCCCTCTCTGGCAGCCAGGCCCCGCTCCTACCTCTGCCGGACGTCACGGAGGTAACATGGCTGATTTAGAGGACCAATAACCACATTGCCATGTTCGTGGGTAGGCCATGAACCAACATGTCACATTTACTTTCTTTGTTGTTTTGGCAGGAGGCGGGACCAGAACCCCAAGCTGGGACCTCTTCCCAAGTGCCATGTGGCCAAGCTTCAGAGGCTCAAGCAAGGGTAAGTTGTATTGTTACACTTTTGGCAAATGATTTGGAGGGGCATACCTGCATTGGTTCTGTTTCACTAAAATGTTTTTTTCTATTTTTTTAGCCTCAAACCAGAGCAAGAGGAGGTGTGGCACCAACCAGTGCAGACTTTTACGAGCTAGGGGTCCGGATGCTGAAGGACTACAGTCGCCAACAGCCGCGTGATGGAACTAATGAGCGCATTGCGGCGTTGGAACATCAGGTGCTGATGTGTCAGCAACAAAATGAGGCCCAGCAGCGCCAGATAGACGAGTTGCGACAAGGACAACAGCAACCAACTAACCAGGAACTTGTTCGCCTGTCAAATCTGATGGAGCAATCTCTCCAGCGCCAGGAACAAAGTTTGTTGTTGACACAACAGCTCATACAACAGCAGTCTATTTTTTTTTCTGCACTGTTGGCCCCCAACACCGCCCCTAGCAATGACTCCCAACCTCCCCGGCCCCCAAGCCAAGAATATTAATTGGTTTTTTGTTGTAATTTTTTTTTGGAAATATATTTGATTACCCCCACCTCTAAATTGTGTTTTGCCTAAGACATAGCTAAGAACACAGTCAGGGATGAGTATCTTGATCTACATATGTAAATGTAGGGAAAAATTAATGCCACACATTGGTGACCATATCTTACTATGGTTTACACATTAAATGGCTACAAAGGTACCCCAAAATTTTACAAAGAATGGGTTTGTAGACACTTAAACTATGCTTGACAAGGCACAACACACTGTAATTAACAAAATACAAAATTTGTATTCATAAAGGCGGGCAACAGGCCCAACATTTGGCCGCAAAGTGCCTAAAAACAGTGGCCAGTCATCACCCCACCCTAACGACGCTTCTTCTTGGCCAGCAGCATAAGGCGAAGACGCCGGATCGACCGCCACAGTCTGCGATGCTGGTTTTCACAAGCTGTAGAGAGTAGAAAAAAACCATATTTAAAAAATCGAATGTGACCTCAACAGACACAGATGTAGCTATGTAATGTCAGTGGGTCCAATTAGCTGACGCTCACATTAACATTGTTGCCCACTGTGCCCTTAGGTGTTACCATTATATGAGTACTAGTGGCTGGCTTAAATGTGGCCACAACATCCCAAGCATACATTTACTCTTAACTCTTGGGAATCAAAGAAGGTATAAGTCCCAGTGTGGACATTTATGTGTTTAGTCACAGCCAAACATCAGGGCCTAAGTCCTAACGAGTAAACTAGTTTGGCCAAGAATCTTAGAGGTCACGACCTAAGCAGGCCCATTTGGTTGGGTAGAAACCACAATTTGTCTCTATGTGGCAAACTCAAGAATGTGAGGCAACAATCAAGCATGCAGACATGCATGTAGGATTGTTGGCCAAACACATGTAACCTAGATGTGTGTTGATTAAACACATAGGTACATTGTAAATGTCTGCAGAATTTACTATAAGACATAGGGTTCACAAGTCTTTAGGCATATGAAGTGGGATGTACTCACCATCGCAGCTGTGGCGGGGGCCCATGCTGCTGGCCGTCCCGGGAGGTGTGGTGGTGATGTACACCCGGCTCCGTCTGCGTGGCCACATCTGTCAGGAGAAAGCAAAAGAGAAAAGCAAAACTAGTGGGCCAATGACACATGACTATTTGTCATCCATCTGGTTATGGAGTCTGCAAAATCAAATGCTTGCATGGTTACACACATTTTGTCCGACATTAGCATATTTCATGGTCCATGAGTTCATGTAAATTATTTTGGGTAGCAACATGGACACATAAAGATAATGTGCCAATAACCTTGACAGTGCAATGGTAAGGGCTAATTTGCAGTTGATTGTAGAAAGTTACTAGTGTGCAACATGTGTTAGCCGGAACAACTTAACAAAATAACACATTTGCTAGCCCCCATCATGGTGTGGGCAGAAACATAGGGGGGGTTGCCATTTGAATTGCACTGTAGTGGGGTTTGTGATGTTAATGTACATTATCAAACCAGCTTGTACTATGGACCAGGAAACATGTGTTTGTTAAAAGTGGGCCAAGACCCAGGATTGATACTATTCTGTGTTTTGGTCCACTTTGGCAGAGCACAACAATTTGAGTGAGACACCGTCCGCCGCCGCTGCCTTCCGCGCATCACTCCTCCAGTCTGTGCGCACGCGCAGGCCATTATGAAACAGAGAGCGCAGGCGCACACACATCTAGAGGGGCACGCAGGAGGCTGCGGCGGTGGCTTCTGCCACCCCCAATGAGGTAAGGAGTTTGTGGGCTTTTGGGGGGGGCCCTGGGTGAGGGAGGTGATTGGGCAGGGAAGCTTAGAGATTCCAAGCACAATCAACAATGGGTGTTGGTCCACTTTAAGGAATGTCATAACATATGGAATGTGAGGGATAACAACTAACACTTACCATGACTATGCCCGTGGAGAAGGCTTGCCAAAAGCCCATGGAGGTGCCACCTATATGATGCCCTGCAAATTAGAGAGGAATGGCAAGGGCTAAGTACAAATGGCCAGATGAAACCTGTCACAGACTAAAAATGACAAAATGTGCACTCACCAGGGGATGATCCGCCACTTGAAGCCCAGGGAGGGCTCTGAGGAGGAGGCGGGGAGCCTCGGCTCCTCACACTCTGCTCCGAAGATCCCCCAGCCAAAGGGCCACCCTCCTCCCTCTCACTCTCGGCTCCTTCAGGGAGTGTGGGAGAGTCCATTCCTTCCACCCCACTTGGACTCCCCACTTGAGAGTGGCCCCTTGGCTGTTGAGACTCCTCAGAGTCAGAGTGTGAGGAGCTGAGGCTTGATCCTGCCAGCCCCCCAGCAGCACACTCCTCTGGGGCGTCATTCCCTTCCTCCCCTGGGTCCTCTAAATAGGACCCGCGAGAGGGACCCTCCCCTGATGACTCCCCCGAGTCCGCCTGTCTGGTTCGGGGGAGGACTCCCTTCCCACGTTTCCCCAGGGGAGGACGCTTATCTGTGTTGAGGGGGTGAATGAAAAGAATTAATATTAATACCCAAAATGGACACAGCTTAGAATATTATTTTTTAAAAAGTATAAACATAGCATAAGCTTCAACTTACCTGAAGCGTAGGCATCATATAGGCGGTACACGCCTTCAGGGTTCCGGCGCTTGAAGTCCGACCATTTTTGCATGATTGATCGGACTGTGAGGTGGGTGTCGAAGTGCCGGGACAATGTGGCCTTCACCTCCAGGGCAATGCGCTTCTTGCTCCCATGGGCATAGTCGTATTGGTGGATGCAGAAATCCTATGAGCAATGAAAAACAAACAAAAATCAATACATGACATCAGAACAATGGCCTAAACAGTTATACTGAGAACAGATTAAAGTGGACCAACACCCAGGATTTTGACTATACTGGGTTTGGGGCACACCAATCGGGGGTGGCCCGCTGTCTGTAACCCCCCGGGAAGGCCAGAAATACTCAACTGATCACGCTCCCACGTGACTGCGCCAGGCTATCACAGCGCTCTGAGCCACTGTGGTATGCGCGTCCCAGGCCGCTTGGACGCGCATACCAGCCCAGCTGCCTCTGAGCGCTGTAGGCCGCGTGTTGCGCTTCCCTCTAACAGGGAGGGCGCCTGCGCCGGCCATTACCAAATGTCCGGCGCGGGTGCGCACCCTGCTAGAGGGAAGCGCAAGACGCATCCGCGGCTCGCGCATGCACCGATGGAACGGGGCTGAGGTAAGGTTTGTTGGCCTCCTGGGGGGTTCATCCCCGCAGGACATCCCGATTTGGGATGCCCCGCGGGGAGGGATCTGATTGGTCCGGAAATCTTAGAGATTTCAGGGCCAATCCACCCTGGGTGTTGGTCCACTTTAAATATATAATCTAATGTAAACATACTCACTTTGACCACCTGGCCGTTTACACGGCTATCCACCCTTTTTCTTTTGGCTTTAGCTGGCTCAGGAGGGGAAGGGGTTGGAGGGTGGTTAGGTGGGGGAGGTGAGGTAGGTGGAGGAGGTGGGGGAGGGGTGGTGGGGTCAGATTCAGAGGAGGAGCTGGGGAGGTGCAGAATCTGTCTCCTGGGCAGCATGGTGGAAACGCAAAGGAGGAAACAGGAACCGGATATGACCAAAGTGACAGGGAAAAAAAAAAAAACGCTCCGCGCACCAGGAACAAGCTAATATCCGCTATGTGCAAGCTAAGTGGCGGAAATAGTCGATTTACGCATTACAAAAAGCTATTGGACAAAGCGCTAGTAATTTTTTGCTTTATGTGGCTTTGAAACGCAAAGGAGGAAACCGGAACCGGATATGACCAAAGCAACTGGGGCAAAAAAAAAACACAAACGCTCCGCGCACCAGGAACAAGCTAATATCAGCTATGTGCAAGCTAAGTGGCGGAAATAGTAAATTGACGCATTACAACAAGCTATTGGCAAAGACACCATTAATTATTAGCTTGATTTAGCTGGGTGTTCAATATCCTGTAATGCATAGGTCCGAGAAAAAAAAAAAGCTGGTTGCTTACAAATAACAATCTTTTTCCTTCATAAAATAATAACACAATAAAACTATCCAACTACATGATAATGTGGCACACAGGAGAATGCATAACGGGTTGTTATGAGCTTGTGCGGCTGAAGAAATCCTGCAGAATGTGGACATGCACGCTCACAACTACAGTGTATTCATTAAGAACGACTGGGGTCGCGGCAAGTGAATTCAGGGAAAATGGCAGAAGGGCACATGTATGAACAGCACAGCACAGCGACGCTCGCGCCGCCACATAGCGAATCAAAACAGTGACTGCACAAACTCTGACCACCACAGATTCATCAAGGACAGGGCTGCCGAATAGCTTGGGCGCTGACAATTTCAATGAGCGAACGTGAGCGCCAAACATGACTGACTAAAATGTAGCTTTACAAGCCATGTGTGTTGTGAAAGCAAGCTATTTTGAGCCTAATGTGTTTTGTGGGAGGAGATGCATTTTAGATGTCACTCACAACATTACAGTGTAAAAATTACAACTTTCATCTAAAAAACAAAAAAAAACAAGACAGATTAATAAAACATATCCCAAAAACATGTGTTGAATTTTGTGCAAAAGACAAGAACACAAAAACCACTTAAAACAATCATTGCAGTGTCTGCCATTGAAATGTATGGGAGAGCGCCAGGTAGCGACAGGTCATAACTGGCGCTGTGATGGGATTAGCAGCGGCGCTGTTCGTTGCAGTCGGCTACATGATGAATCCCGCGCTAGCTGACGCTCTCGCCGGCGCTAGCCGCATTTAGCGTGATAAATGCGTCATTGTGGCCGACGTCGGGCGTACTTGAGTCGGTAGCCGCCGTTAGCTGGCGGTACCTGCCGCTCGTCAGACACTACCTGGCGCTAGCCCTTGATAAATAAACCCCTTTGTCCGTTCGTATGCCAACGAGAATGTAATTTTTCAGCTTTAGTTTTCCGATTATGTTACTCATGAAACAACGTAGGCTTTCGTTTTTGGACTTTTTCCATCGTCGCCTCGAACAAATCATTTACGTTCCCCGTTAGATTCTGAATTCCTTTTTCTATAAATAATTGTCCAGATGAAAATCGTTACGACCTTACGCCTGTGCACTACAAAATTAACTCATTAATGTGCTTGTCTACATATTTTGTTCACTCACTTCTGCTACAATTCTTCCATTTCCCGCACCTAAAGCTGACCTAAATCACTTTGCGGTCTCATTCTTTTTCCATTTCCCGCACCTAATGCTTACCTAAATCACTTCGCGGTCTCATTCTTCTTCCATTTTCCGCACCTAATGCTTACCTAAATCACTTCGCTGTCTCATTCTTCTTACATTTCCCGCACCTAATGCTTACCTAAATCACTTTGTAGTCTCATTCTTCTTAAATTGTCCCCACCTAATGCTTACCTTAATCACATCACGGTCTGGCGATTTTTTTTCATATCTAAATATTGTGATTTTCCTTAGTTTTGTTGTACCAACCCTTAATGAATGCATGTAGAAAAGAAAATGACACAGAAACAAGTTTTTTGTTTATTTTTGTTTACTAAGGAATGACATTTTTTAGGGGCTTTTTAAAAAAAAAAAATTTTTCATTTTTCCATCTACAAAGTTTTGTGTTTTTTTTTTAATAAAAAAATTTTTTTTATTAAAATTTTTTTTTAAATATTATAATATTTAAAACCAAAAAGATAACTTTAAAACTATATACAAAGCAATGGCAGGCCCCAGAAAATTTATCTTCATCTGTGGTCCCCAACAAATCGCGAAGCTCCTGCATCTCGCCCGCCAACTGAAACACCGTGGCCGTGAGTTGTGCCAATCTGGCAGGTGTGGTGTCTGTTAAAAAAAATGTAAAAAAATATTTTTTGGCAAATACATGTTTAACAGCTGTGGATGGAATGTTTGCTAGGTCGCAAGCTAACTCAGGAGGCCATATGTCATTATGCTAAGGAATTACTAAAAGGAAGAGGCCATATGTCATTATGCTAAGGAATTACTAAAAGGAAGAGGTCATATGTCATTATACTAAGGAATTACTAAAAGGAAGAGGCCATATGTCACTATGCTAAGGAATTACTAAACTACAGCCCGGGTCTTCCTGTGTGCCCAATTGTATGCCTCCTGTGCCTCATTCTGCGGCCGAAATACAGGCGTCAGGAGCCAGGGAAGGAGCGAATATCCTGAATCCCCTGTAAGAATAAGAAAACACTTATTGTTTAAAGCGGTCGTTCACTCTGAATAAGAGCCTATATTATATGTTTCCCACACCCTCTACATACAGATTGCTCACATTAAAATTCATCCTACCTGCATCTACTGCATGTTATGAGCCTTTAAACATCCAAGATGATGGCTCAGGGAATATCAGGCAGGCTGCAAACAGGAAGTGCCTTCTGACTGTGCTGCTCTGCATTCTGGGATTGCTGACCTTTTCCGGACCCCAGCTCTGTTCTGTGTGAGCAAAGCACAGCTATAACCCGCCCCCTGCACTTTATCCCACCCTCCTCTCCTCATTAAGTGTGATGCATCTAAGCAAAGATGGCGGCGCCCCTATCCTAATGTCCTGAACAGAGTTGCAGCCCAGTGGGGGAAAGAATAATAAGGAAGTGACTAAAAACTTGAAATATATTAGGTGGAAATGCTGGGGAATCAGTTTTTAAGGGTTTGGGCTTTTCTAAAAATCATGGTGAAGGTCCGGTTTAACATGTCATCAAGGGGAAAAAACTGCCATAGGTTAAGACATGGGTCATCAACTAGATTCATAGGCATACAGTGAAAAGGGAATGACGTAATTTGAGGAAACTTACCAAGGAGCCATCCACCTGATGATTCTCCAGACTCAAACCAACGGAATAAGCCGGAGCTCGGCAAGATATACGCGTCATGGGATGAGCCTGGATACCCGGCGAGGACACTAAGGAACCGTATGTCCGGGGCCACCACTGCTTGGACATTCAGTGAGTGGCCCATGCGGTTCCTGAAAAAAAAAATAATACATTTTAGCAATCCAAGGTAAACTACTCAAACACTAACTCCTAACACCCTCAAACAAACATGTTGTACAATCCAAATAACAGTAACTAAGTACATAAGTAGTTTTAATAACAAAGATTATTTGTATGTGGGAGAAAAAAGATTAACATTCTAATGACTAATTAAGGTCAGCATTAAATTGTTTTAATAAGGCCTACATTAAAGAAATTGATGAAGGTATACATTGGAAAGTGGTTCACAGGGACACTTTACAAGAAGGGATTAAGGTAAACACTGTAAACTGTTTCACAGGGACACTTTAGAAGGAGGGATTAAGGTATACATTGTAAACTGGTTCACAGGGACACTTTACAAGGAGGGATTAATAGATAGTTACAATACAGTTTGCCTAAACTATATAACAAAATGACCTAATTAACTTACCTAAAGATGTACTCGTCAGCTGCGGGAGGGACCAATGCAACGTGGGTGCAATAGATCGCACCCATGACGTTGGGCATGTCGGCGATATTAAAAAAACCCAACTTAAGCGCGTTCCAGGCTACCATGTCGTCCGGAAATGAAATATATTTTGGACTAATGGTAGCAATGCCATCCAAAAACTTGGATAGCGGGTGGCTCAGCATAGGCTCGGACATCCCCACGGAGAGGGAACCCAGCCTCTGGAACTAGCCATTCGCCAAAAATTGCAGGCAGCCAAGCATCTTGGTCATACCTGAAATTGCTTGCTCCTTCCTTGTGGTGCGGGCTAACCATGGCCGCAGTTCACTATATGACTTATGGAGGGAAACGTGATTAAGTTGGGTCATGTCGAACAACTCAACGTCATGCATGCGATCGATATGCATGCGTCGCCGGTGCAATCTGGCCTCGGCCCTGCTGACACATGCAATGCCTTGGAGCTGAAGGCGCTCATATTCCTCCACAAAGCCGCAATACATGGTCAAGCAAGCAGAGTGCAAAATGGTCCTGTAAGTGGATCGCAAATAAAACTGTTTTATAGGGTGGTGGTCCCTCGGCAATCAGCTCTCTGAATCAGACGCAAGCCCATCCCAATAACGTAAGTTATCTGAACGAACGCAAAATATCATATTTAGATGCAAAAATGATCCGAACTAACGCAAATGATCAGATTTAGATTCCTCCATTGAAAGAGCATTAGCGGGAATGAACATATGCATGGAAAAACGAACGTAAAAACCAAAAAAAAGGCCAAACAGACACAAAAACATACACACACACATACGAAAGTCCAGACGTATCTGTCTCTGAATCGAGCCTAAAGTCACTTGCCCCATCTGCATGATGCAGAAGCATTGTCAGAGCTCCTGCATCCACTCGAAGCTGAAACGCCACCTCACTGATTTTCCAGTGGTAGGGGCCATTTTGGAGCTTCCTTTTCCAGCTTCTTAGCCGTGCTGTTGCCTGGAATCGACTGAAATAACTGACAATGCACTGTAACAGGCAACCCTGCGGCATTTCCTGTTTGCAGGTGGCCTGTGAATACATGAGCTGCCATTTTGTTTCTAAAGTTTACCACAGTTTAAGTAATTTTTGACTGTTGTTCCACTTTAAAAAAAAAAAACAATAGGCATTTTAAAGAAAAGGGTTCCCATTGCCAATATTTTATTTTGTATGTGCTAAGAAATTGTTACTTTTCTATTGTTCAAAAAGCTGCAGCTTTTGTTCCCAAAGTAATTACAATTTAGTGTATGTAAAATGTGGTTGTAAAGGCAATGCATCCTGTTTAATCACTTACACATATATCATGGTAGTACAGCACACAGCCATGTTATATTGCTGTGCTGAGTACAGAACAACTGCTAATTAGATTACTCACTGGGAAGCTCTTCATTAGCTTCAGAAATAAATAGCGCACGTAAATCTAAATTAAAAGTTATTCCAAAATGCAGTTCAAATAATCTAAAAGACTATTTTAGGAATATCCCAAATATTCCAAATATGTCTGGTATTGTTTAGATTTCTTTTAAATGTTTTAATCCAAAATACAACCTTAAACTATCAAACTCAGATATTAATTAGATATATCCACCATTCAGAGATGTAGCTTCATGAGACTGGGCTCTAGGTCGTAGCTTATGCAGTATTTTTTTTCCTGTTTTCAACTGAATTGGATACATTACACATCTAAAGGCTGAAACAGCATAGAAAAAGAATGCTTCCTTTCTGTACATGAGATCATGTTAGCACAAATTGGATACATGTTTGCACAAATTGGATACATGTTAGCTCAAATTGGATACAAACTGGATACATAAATTTGATACATGATGTGGTTCCCTGACCACATAGGCCCCTGTGCAGTCACTAACCCTGCACCCCCTGTGGAATGCCCATGCCACCATTAAATTTTTTTGTTCAGACCCCCCCTTACCCCTAAAATGCTCCTTAACACTCCAACACCTTATGTGCCACATGATGACATGCAGCCGATTGGGTTTACCAGTTTTTTTTAGGTTTAGGTCTGCTTTAAAGGGCAACTATCATTATACAAATCCACAAAAGTGGAGGCAAACTAACTTACATAACATAACATAAATGGACTTTACAGATAAGGACCTTGATTATTTGACTTTGATTGTTTTTTAAAGTGATTTGCATTGTTTTTCTCAACTGTGTGCTGGCTGTATAGTTAACTGCTTTTATAGTTTATAGAGGTATTGGTGTTCCCCAAAATGTGCTCCATGCCTAGCTATGCTGTCCAGTGAACTTCTTGTGCTATGTATGCACTACTTGAACAGAAGTTTGATGGTGAATATCATTGTTCAAGATCTAAGCGCATTGAACATTTGGAAGACCATATTCTGGATCTAAATGAGAAACTGGCAATACTGAGATGCATTAATATGCTGGAAAGGAGTCTGGTGCTCACTGAGCAGGCACTCTTGGGGTTAGGGGATGAGGAGGGTGTTAGCATGGTGGGACAGGGAAAACAGGATGATGAGGCAGGAAGTTGGATAACAGGAGGGGTAGGGATAAAAATTACAGGGAGGCTAGCTCCGAGCTGGCACCCTCCAAACAAGTTTGCTCGTTTGGTAGATGAGGAGGATGTTAGCTTGGTGTGGCACAGCTGCAGCAAGACAGCACTGCTGTCTTCTCCAGTAAGGAAATGGAAGGGAAATTAGAGAACAGGGCAGGCATGTCCCGGATCGAGCAGGTCGATTATTGGGAGGGGCTGGCAAAAAAATCCCAGTTGTCATGGTGCATATTGGCATCAATGACATAGGAAGAAGTAGGTGGACAAATTTAAGTAAAAAGGAGGAGTTTGGGTTCATAGAGAAATGGGATGACTTTTCAGTGGGCTACAGGTTCTGTGGCAGGGATGGGCTAAATGGGGAGGGTACATCTGTCCTTAGGGAGCCTTTGAACTAAGCACTGGGGGGGGGGGGGTATATGCAGTTACAGAAAGGAAGGCAGGAAAGAAAGAGACAGTGGGGGTAGAATTTGAACTGAGGGTGTATACCAAGGCAAATGATAAAATTATAAAAAAATCAACAAAATCTTAATAGTCTTTTTTTTGCCCAGGACAGATGTAGTTACAGATGTGGCAGTTACAAATGTAGCCACCTTTACTCTTGGATGTATTGTGCCTCCACACAGTGTCACTCACCTTCTTCTTCCTGTTTCTCCTATTTCCTTTTTGGCCATTCCATGTAGTGTGCATCCCCAGTGAGATTCACCTTCTTCTTCCTTGTTCTTGCCTGCTTCCCCCAGTGGTTTCCACCACCTTCCCCCAGCCCACCTTCACCACACTGCATAATTTTCTTGTTTAATCTTTGGCTTTTATTTGAAAACTGTTTTGGTTTTAATCATTTGTGACTCCTTTTTTATTTTTGTTTAATTTTCTTACATGTCTATTTAAATATTTTGGTAAAAATGGATTGGAAATAGGGATGAGCGAATCGGTTCTATTCTAACGAACCTGAATTCTCTCCGAATTTCAGGGAAAATTCGATTCAGCACGAACCCGAATCGGAAGCCAGCTTCCGACGCCCGCTGACAGTGCAGCCGGCCTCCCCGCTCCCACCATGCCAGCATTTTTTTCAGCAAACACTTACCGGCATGGTGGGAGCGGGGAGGCTGGCTGCGCTGTCATCAGAGGACGCATCATCAGAGGAAGCCGGCTTCCTCTGATGACGCGTCCTCTGATGACAGCTGACAGCGCAGCCGGCCTCCCCACTCCCACCATGCCGGTAAGTGTTTGCTGTATAGTGGGAGCGGGGAGGCCGGCTGCGCTGTCAGCGGGCGGCGGAAGCTGGCTTCCGCCGCCCGCTGACAGCGCAGCCGGCCTCCCCGCTCCCACCATGCCGGCATTTTTTTTTCCATTTCAGGGCTTGGTGGGAGCGGGGAGGCCGGCAGCGCTGTCAGCGGGCGGCGGAAGCCGGCTTCCGCCGCCAGCTGACAGCACAGCCGGCCTCCCCGCTCCCACCAGAGATGAGCAATTCGCTAAAGTTCGATTCGGATGAACCCGAATTTCTTTGAGAAATTCGGCGAATTGCCCGAAACGAATTTTTGATAAGTTCGCTCATCTCTAATTGGAAACTTTAAAACTTTTAGGAAATTCAAAACATGAGATAAATATAAAACATTGGGGGACCATATGGTCCTCGCCCTCTCGCTCTGCTCTATGGTACCTGTTAAGACAAATGAAAGGCATGTGAACATATGCTTGAACACATCTGCCAGTTCTCCCTGCCAAATTAGTTACAGCATCCCATTGTTGGCCTTTTATGGAGCCACCCTCCACCTTGGTACCATGCCTTTGTCAGGGTCTGTAAGCAACATAGTCGCCCTGGCCTGAGGAGTCTGTAGGAAAAGAGAATCAACAAAGACCAGCACTTAGCATACATGTCATTGGGACTTCCTTGCCTTGAGATGTGTTTCTTGTCTGGCACTGGCTGTGATTCCAAGCAAACCACCTGGGCCTCCTCCTCTTTGGCTTGCTCCTGTGCTGGTGGTGGGGATTCCAAAGAGGAGGATGAGGCCACTCTTGATCTTTGGGGTTGACGCCGTACCCAGTCTTTAGCACAGCACTGGTCAGATCCTTCTGCTCCGGGTGGCTTCATTCTCTACCAGAACTCTGATGCTAGAAGAGAAGCACAATTCAGTCACACAGTTCTGCATTAGTGGCCAACTTATCTATGGATCAACCACTTACCACGAAAGTTCTGGCAGGAAACTGCGTGTAAGCTGTAAGCTGTCATCTTCTGGGCATTCAGCTGTGCCACCACCTCCATTGTCAACGTCCTCTTGGTGTGGGTGTTGGGCTTGAAGTCATATCGCTCCATCATAAAAGTTTTGGTTCACATGCACACTAATCTTCCTCTGATTGTGGGGGTCACACCACAATCAGAGGAAGATTAGTGTGCATGTGAACCAAAACTGCCAGCAATATTTTCCACATCTTCACTATGTGCAACTGGCCAATGCATGTATTGGCCTATCTGACTGACCTCGCCAGTATGTGCAGTTTCCGCAGTGGAAACTGGTCCCTTTCCACTGCGGTGAATCACTGATGCACCTAAGTAACCTTGCGGACCCAGCTCTCCAGGCCATCATTAATTGGAAGGTCTATGGCCTCGCTCTGGTCTCATCCTGCAACGGTGTCCTCTACCGCTTGGCTTACACAGATCTGGGCCCCCAGCATTCCCTACAAACAGGCAAGGGTGGTACATGTTACAGTGGCCAGAGCATATGATGATATGTTTAGTAAGGAACATGTGATGTGTCACAAAAGGTGGCAGCCTGTTTTCTGTCTGGGCCTTCACATTTTTGCAATCTGCAGTCAACCCTAACCCTGTTTCACTTTGAAAATCAGGCCTCCGCCATAACTGTGCACCACGCTATGTGCCTTGGTTCATATACCTTTGCTCCTGTGGACAGTCTGTTACCTGTCTGCCCATTTGCCCGCTTGCGGCAAACATGCATGGCATAGTATGGGTACTTACCGGCATAATGTGCACCTGCTCATTGGTGGTATACAGGAACGGTGCCATGGTGCTGATTGTTTCTTCCGGTTTCTTCCAGCATTGGGACGCACCCCTGCGCTGAGGTTCCCCCTTCCTCCAGCGGGTCCGGGAGTGATCCTCATGATGTTGTAGCCTCTAAGTTGCAAAGTCTTAACTGGTGCCCATTTACCCTCCCACTTGAGTATAAAAGCACACATCTGACACCTGTACTTTGATGGCTGTGCTTACTCAGGGCAAAAAGATGCCACCAGGTCTCCGCCACCACTGCCCCTAGAGCCAGGCATGGCAGATAGTAACACAGCACCCGGCCAAGGCACCGCAGCCCCAGCCACAGACACCACTGTCCGGGCCACAGACACTCCCCTGCTGCCAGCCACACTACCCATTCTGAGTGGGTCATCTGCAACAGTGTGACCCAGCAGCAGTGGGAAACCCACACCCAGGACACAGAAGTGGAACCCACTGCAGAGCCCAGGGTGGTCTGGAAGAAAATAAACCAGAGACGGGCTGAAGGGTAAGTGTGGAGGGACGGTAGGGGTTTTACACATGGTTTCTGGTTTACACATTTGACCAATCATGTGCTCATCCATTTGTGTTTGGTTTTAGATTTCAAACTGGTTGAGGTTTAGCAAAGAGTAGCGTGTATATGGGCTGCTGCAGCTACCAAAGGGTCTCAGAGACCATAGGCATCATGTTAGGGTTGTGCTTCCATACCCGCAATTTACTTATCAGCATGCTGTTTCCATGATTCTCATATTCGTGGGATTCTGTTTTGCTACAGTGGGAGTGGTTTTCATGGCCTTAAAAAACATGGACATCAAGTCCTTCCAATGTAACAGATGAACACTTTAGCAGCTTTGGCTAAGAGGCCGATTCATTAATAGCGCCAGGTAGCGACAGATGAGCGACTGTAGCGTGATTTTTTCAGCGCCAGCCAGTATTCGCTGTGCTTGGCCGGCGTTAGCTTGATGTCAGCGACTCAGTCGGTGTGCGGTAATGTTGAATACGGGCTGGGGGGTCGCTGTTTCACAGGTCCAGCGTTGTATGTGAGCACCTGACAACGAATGGCCAGAGCGAACGGCTAGCTTCATATTCATCAACAAATCACGCTCCGAATGTGCTGTCGCTGTCCATTCCTTGTTTAAACCCCAGAGCGCTGGCGGCGATGTGTATTAACTAGTTTTTAACCCCTAAACAACCATATTTTTTGAATGTAACATTATACATGTTTTTAGAATCATTTTGTAATATGAATACATTAATCTCGGACCTGTTAGATCAATTCTGCACATATTTTTTTAATTTTTTTTTTTGACTTAAAAATAAATCCTAACATTGCAGAAGTGGTCTCCGATTTTTTGACATTAAAAAAATATAAAAAAAAAATAATACCAATTAATTATGATTAATTATAGATTGCTCCATTGAAATGCATTGGACATCGCCAGGGAGCGACAGCTCATACCTGGCGCTGTGAGGGAATTTGCAGCGGCGCTGTTCGGTCCAGGCGGCTTCATGATGAATGCCGCGCTAGCCGTCGCTCTCGCCGGCGCTAGCCTCATTTTGCTTGATAAATGCGTCATTGTGACCGCTGCCGGGCGTACTTGAGTCGGTAGTCGCCGTTAGCTGCCGCTACCTGGCGCTTGTCAGACACTACCTGGCGCTATCGCTTGATGAATAAGGGCCTAAGTCTAAGCAGCCTAATGACCTATCCAGCTGAGGACCCGGTCATTAACCCTTGCTAGTGGAACACAAGACTGTGATTGTTCCAAACTGATGAAGTTGAATTTCAGCAGAATGGGTTAAACCAGTCACCCATGCCTTAGCCAATGAGATGATTAGTAAGCTAGAGTGAGGAAGTCTATGATATGTATTAGAAATCACCACTTGGTGTACATAGCTAGGGTAAATGCATTGTTTCTATGGAAAAAATGTTTTCTTTTATAACTCAGAGTGGCAAACAAATAGAAAATTAGAAAATAACAGATAGCATTGTAATAAAATAACAGCACATTGAAGACATCATTTTGCCACACAATAATGTAACATTTTAAAAATGCCATCAAAAGTGGAATTATACTTTAAGGAGTGCAGCTAATAAATGTGTTTAGCTTGGATTTTTTCTCCCTTACCTTGCAGAACCCACCCAGCCACCAGCCATGCCTCCACCTGTGGCACCCACTGGACCTCCAGCCACCTCGCCTAAATGGCCTACCCAGGAACCGATGCCCACACCTGGACCAGCAACCAGCCCAACCCACAGTGAGGGGACTGAACCATTCAATAAGGTAAATATGGGGCAGCAATGTGGTGATGAAGGAGGACCAATGAGCACCTAAACATACCTATGCATATACTCCTGCACCACAGGAGGCACCAACATCACATGCGTGCAGTCGATGGTGCCCATGTCGTTGGGCATATATAACCTCACTTCACTGTGTTCCAGGCTGCAATGCTGTCAGGAAAACAAAAAATGTATTTTTCCTGGAGGGCAACCATGCCATTGAGAAATTTAGTTAGGGTGCGGTTCAGCAAAGGATCTGGTTGCAAGAAAACAGAACGGTTACAGGCTTTACTCCCAAAACATTAAAACAAGCAGGGGCATAACTTGGGACATGCCAACTGACAGTGTTGCAAGCCTCTGAAAAGAGCCATTTGCTAAAAAATAAAGACAAACAACCAATTTGGTCATTCCATCACATTGCATGCCCCTTTCTTGTGGTATGGGCTAACCTTGGCCATACCTCTAAGAAAAGCTCAAGTAAAGCAGGTCAAGCCGAACACATGTTGAGCGGACAACGTCCAGACGACGGCGGGTGTGCGTAAGCTCTGGCAGGTACAGGGTGAGCAGCCCATGGCACTGCTTATGCTCTGCCAGGAACTCGTCTAGAAGCCATCACACACATCTGCCCAGTGTCCGCCAGCAATCTAGCAAGCAAAAAGAGGGTGTAAGTTGGGACCGGCAACTTCCGCTTTTAAACTGCCCACTAAATTCCAAATCAGGGCTCAGAATAATGCGCAAGTGCAGGCTAACTCCGTAAAGTTACGAAAGCGAGAACACATAAACAAGGTCAGACACGTATTATTACGGCGAACACTTATTTTGGCTTACGCAAAAGGAAAAGTCACAGAAAACAGCAAACTCAGACAAAAAGGGACAATACTGAATAGCACAAAACAGAAAACCTGCTAGAATCAGAATGACTGTCTTCATTTCATTGCAGGGCTTACTTCCCTCTTGTTGAAGATGATGGTCTACAGTTGCCAACTGCAACATATTGCAGGTAGATAAAACTCAGTCTATATAACACACATTTGCTAACAGAAAACACATGAAAAAATGCAAGAAATACTATATCAGCTCAGCACCTTGAATCATTTTGGCACACAAAAAAAACACTTTAAAAAATTCCATCAAAAGTGAAATTTCCCTTTAAAGAGATACAAAACCTCTGGTAGGGGATACTGATTTAGGTTTCCCCACTGTGTGTATTCCCTGGGATCTCCCTTTATATATGAATGCACTGCATAAACGGTGCCCAATTTGGGATGCCCCATGAAGAGGTAAACCAGACACCCCCCAGGACAGACGTAGAATTATTTTGCCCAGAAAGATGCAGATGCAAAATTATTTTTCCCATCCCACCTGGCAATAGCTAGCAAGAACCCCTGCAGCAGATGTAGCACCCTCTGCTGTGGCAGTTACTGTAATTGCCCCCCCCCCACTTGTGTGGTGGGATCTGGTTGCAAGAAAACAGAACGATTACAGGCTTTACTTCCAAAATATTAAAACGAGCAGGGACATAACTTGAGGTGGGGGGGGGGGGGGGGCAATGCACCAGGGCCCAGAAGGTCCCTGCTGATAAAATGTATTATCACATTTGTGCTCAATTAGCATCATTTAGAGAACGGAAGCAGCATTTACCTCAGCTGATTCAGTTTGTAGTTGTCTAGCTGCATCAAAGTGAGTTAAAATACAGAAAAAGATTACTGTATGAGCCGTTAAAGGGCCCCATTTAATGTTTGCCCCGGGGCCCTGTCATATTGAGTTATGCCACTGGAAAGGACATACTAGCCACTTGGGATTAGAGGTGGTACTGTGCTCTACATTGGAGTGCAATGTACCAGTGTATCACTTGGAAGCCCCTCACACAGGCATGCCAGTGTTAGAAGCCTTGGAGTGACTGGACTGGCTAGAAGGGGGGCCACCAAGCCTCCACTGTTTAATACCAGTCAGAGGGCAACATAAAAAGGCTTGGAGGGCCGTATCCCCTGGCCTTAAGTTTGACACTTGTTTTGGATACACTCTTTCATGTTTGGCTCTGATATCAGGTTTTTGCTTTAGCAAATGCTGATCATAAACAATCAAGCCCAGAAGACACCAGGATGAAGCAACAAAGATGTCAAGAAGAGAGTACTGAAAAGTCTAAACCATATGCGTTTTTTTGTTTTACATTGTAAAAATGGACCGAAATGCAAGCAAATGAGTCTGTCCCCTTCTTGATCCTGATTTGGCAGGTCCTGCTGTTTGAAATCCCTTCACTTCCCTGTATACTCCCCTTGATTCTAGATCCCACACCTGAGGCAAAACGCCATACTTCAGCACACTCTGCAGCATCCTTGCTCCCTCCTGCCTGTGCAGTCTTACCGGCAGAGGTTCAGGTCTGCTGAATCCAGCAAGTGTGCAGAGTAGGGATACCGCTAGAGGCTATAGGATTTAGATAATTATATGGTAAAACTATAGCGATTCACTTTGCAAGGCATCTGAAATCAGAATGCTGCAGGACAGGGAATTGCCTGGCTCTAGGGGCAAGCAAAATATGTTCTGGTCCTCTTAACAGTGGTACATAGAGGGGGTTGAAAAGCTGGTAAGGGGTCCATAGGTACCCATTATCAGTAAATAAGGTAGGGTATGATCCATTTTGGGGACTTTTAGTAGACCTCAGGTCAGGATCTGCTAGAGAGAACAAGACTCCCTGCTTAACTTCCACCTCTTTCTGCATATGAATTGCGTAGCCTCTAGAGTTGGGCATGGCCTGTGTGCACAAGTCTCCCATTGGGAGCAATAAGGGGCTCCATACAAGGGAACTTCCATGGATAGAGATACTCATTGTTCTCAATGGGAGACCTCTGTAAAAAGACTGTAAAGGTGGTGAAACGCTACATTTATTTACAGGTTTACATTATTTTTTTCTAATTAAAGGTGGTAATTGGCGGATAACATGGCAAAGGCTGACTAAACCAGATATTTAAGGAGTCTAAGCAAGGGAAGAAAAGGGAAACATAATGAGACGGCTATACTAAGACTATGGAGCTACAGCTATACAGCTAACGTAGCAAACATGTGCTGTGTGTTGCTACAGTATTTCATTATTCATTAAATTCTTCTTCAGCACCAATCTACATGACTAATGGCTCTTTGATTTTACCGTACCTTACTGATTCTTTTCCTTGCTATATAGAAAAATGTTTTTGTTACAGAGAGAAGATTCCAGTCCTTAGCAGATGCCCCACTGTGTATTAGAAGGTTTATGAAACAAATTCTGAAAGGTACTGGCATGGTTGCAGTTACCTGTTGTAATAATAGTGCTTTGGGGAATGAGGTCACAGTCACATCTAATTTCTGTTTCCTGAACTTGTCAGCTTAAGGCCTACTCCGGGAAAAGACAACACACACAAGTCTTATGATAAGTGACCTTGATGCATTGTATAAAAGCAGAACCTTCTGATAGCTCAGTAGGTAATCACTTATCCATACAGCCCATCATAATTCATTTGGTTCACTGTGTAAAAAAAAAGTTGAACTTCAGGCAGACAAGAAAACAGATAATAGATAGATGCTCACCTAAAATGCATGAAAATAAAGACTTTTGGTGAAATGAATTTACATTTCTGAATAATAATTTATACACACTTAAATTAATAAGAACATCTCTTTAATGTGTTCCCACCTTTTCATCCATGTTTGCACCATACCTCTTGTGTTAATGGCTTGCAGTAGGGATATGTATCTCAACTGTTTTCCCTTATCCATTGATACAATTTATTGATAACATTTGTATGGGATTTTCCAATAGAGTTCCATGCCTTTGGGGTTTGTCCCTCTTCTATTGTTTTAAGTTTTTTTTATCTGTTCTAATAAAGAAGTAAAACACGAGGGAGGCCATTAGTCTGCTTAGAGTTTTTTTTTATTCATCAGTAAATGTAAAGGCTTTTTCTAAAGCAATCTATGTACTTTTATCATTATTAATAAACAAGGGGACTGGGACACACTGGCCACAAGCTGTAGGAGCACACAAACTGTCTTGAGTCCAGGAACAGGAAGAAGGCAAGTAAAAGGATACTTTTCATCGGTCAAGAACAAGGTGAAATCTTCAAACACAGTCAGCTACAATTCTGGGTCAGCAGTTGGTAACTGGCAGTACATTAGGTGAAAACTGCAAAAAATTCTGGTTAGTAAAGCATTCAATTTAGGTGAAAAAAGAATGCGAATTTCACTTTTGCTGAATCAACAGCTAGGAAGACAATGAAAGTCATGGGTATGTTTCACTACAGTATAAAAACATGTACATTTTTTTCTTTCTTAGTCCCCACAGCCGTTCTATCCTGTCCCTGGTATATGAAAACTTTCTGAATGCCAAGATCAAGTTTTCCACAATCTTTTTGAAGGTTAACGTTCGCCTCCTCCAAGGTGAATGTCCACCCCTCCATATCAATCAGTGATTGCAGCACACCTACTCCATTCGCTGCAAAGCAGTAGACATACTGAGGGCTGGAACGCCCCCCTCCATTGTATTTAAAGGAGTGTGTGCGCTCTGGACACTATTGACAAAAGGCAAAGAAAAGCTTTTTTCTTGGTTTGTGCAAGGAGAGACCTTAAGTGTGTATTAATTGATTGGCATTTACATTTAGTATAATTATGACCAGGACCATAAATATTGTAAATGTTTTAAAAAAAACTGTTGTAAGCAAAACTACTATGGTTGCACAAGTGGAATGGAGAAGAGCAATTACTACTTACATAAACTACTGATAGAAAAATGACTAAAAGATAGTGAAACATGTTATGGCCATGCAGACTGACAGCGATCAGGAATGTGTACAGGACTCACTCATCTATTGTTTTAGATCTTGGTGTGCAGGCTTGGTGTAAGGTTGCTTAAAGGGCCACTCCAGCCCTTTCTTCAATATTGAGATGCTTTGAAATGGTCTTATGTTAGAGATTTTGAGATGCTTTGCACTGGCTTATGTTACACAGGTCCCAAGGGGGATAAAGTGAGAGGAAGTTAGTGTTTGCCTGTACAGGGATATTAAAACACAAAAAAGAGATTTTATCCGAATTTCCCCCAAAAAGTACCTGTAATTGGGCATTTTTACAGGTGAGGTAAATTCCTAATTTCCCCCAAATATCCTTTTCATATCGGTAAAATGTAAAAAAAAATCCCCTAATAAGCAAGGGTAATTTTTAGGGACAAACCGGAAAAAAGATTTTTTATTGCAATTTCTTGTGTGAAAATGAGACTTTATCTTGCTTCACTAAATATTTTACATGGCCCCCATTATGTCATAGAAAACTAAAACTAGGAAGGCCTGGCATAGCAATTCCAGGAAGATTATAAACAGGAAGAAGCCAAAAGTATTCCAAATGGTGGAAATTATATCAACATAAAATTGTCCAATGTGCAATGGAGTATGGAAGGACCCATAAAGTGAAGTCAAATCAGCTCAGCTGATAAATATAATATATGAAAATATTGATACTGGCATTTATTTTATTACTTTTAACATATTATCCATGGAACCAAAACCATAGATATACTTGCCTGGCCTATAATTGAAAGCAGTCTCTAAGAAAACATGTTTTTGAAGCTCTTATATATATTGAATATTTCAAAATCACAAAACAGTTGTGTGGTTTTTGATGCTTTCCAAAAGTGTAATAGGCTGTGTGGTCAGCAATCCTAAACCATTTTTTTAAATAAAAGAACCTTGTCAAATAATCATCATTTATCGTATACACATACCTACATATTGCCTCGATTATAGGAAAGTAATTTCTATCAATTTTCTGAGCCATTTCCTTTTATATAAAAAGCACCAAGGCAAGGTAAAAAGGTCTATTTCAATTTCTGCCAGTGAAAACATATTTTTTTAAATTGCTGGTATTTATTTTCAAGACATCTGCTCTCTACCTAGTACAGACATTGGGATGACATTAGGCCTCCACAGACAGTAAACATGCACACATTGTATAATTTATTGCTATCTTGGCATTTGACTGCAACAGCAAAAATAACTTGACAAATTCGCTGTAAACATCAAATCATTTAACTCGACACTAAGAGTTCATAAGTGCAGGTAGAAAAATTCCAGGACTGCAGATCAGTTTTCAGTACAAAATACTATATATATATATATATATATATATATATATATATACACACACACATTTTATAGCTGCTTTTTCTTAAAACAATGCCAAATAAATCTTGGTAAACCTGAGATCTTAGTAACATAGTTGTCGTTCAGCAAACAGTAACATATTCCATTTTACTGTGCAGTATCTTGATGAGATCTTTCTGCAAACTATCCACTCAGTCCTGACACAGAATCACAAGCATTCTAAAGAAAACTCAATTCCAGAGAAAAAATATTTATATAAGATGATAGCAAAAAGTTCCATACTTATCTCCAGAATAGAAATTTGCTATTTGAAAGCGTAAATGGTTTAAGATGAAAATAAAGTCAAAATGAAAGAGAGTATGGGCAGGCATAAAAGTTTAAAACCTAAACTTTGAAGCAGTAGAATATATACTTGTTTTATTAGAGTTGGCAGTGAACAAAATGTTTATGCACGTTGCCAAATCCCAAAGCTTAGGTATCTCTCATAACCTAGAATATGCGCTGGGTCTGCGTATACAGATTTTCAGGGCATGCAGTGAATGGAGGGGGGTGTGGTAGCTCACAGTGACCGATGGCGGGAGCGTCGCCACATCAGAGGGAGACAGGTGAGGTACATGGATCCTGCCTTTCAGGTGAGTTCTGCTGCCCTGGACTAGGAGCAATGGTCTGCGTGGGAGAAAAGGTGAGTAAAGCGTTTTCTTTTTTTATTTGCCTGAAAATTGCCTTAAATCCTAAGCAAAAAAACTTGCATAAATCTAGTGTATGCGTCTGTGAGGCATACGACAAATATTATATTCCATTTCTGATACACCCAGTTCCCCTTTTTATAAAAAAAAAACACCCCAGGAACAAAAAGCCCTTCCAGTAAGAGGAATGGCTATTTGGTGGGGGAAATTGTCACTTGCCCATGAGATATCAGTAGAGATGAGCGAACTTTTGAAAAATTCGATTCAACTGATTCGCCGAATTTTCCGACAAAAATCGCTTCGACCCGAATTTATTCGCGACGAATCGCTATTAAAAATGGCTATTTAAACATTGCTTTAAAGAGACACTGGAGTTGCTAGCAGGAGCCCAAAAATTGGCTGAATCACACCCTGGAGTTGCAAGCAGCAGCAGCAGCCCAAACATAGCTTGAAAGAGACACTGGAGTTGGCAGCAGGAGCCCAAAAATTGGATGAATCACACCCTGGAGTTGCAAGTAGCAGCAGCAGCCCAAACATAGCTTGGAAGAGACACTGGATTTGGCAGCAGGAGCCCGAAAATTGGATGAATCACACCCTGGAGTTGCAAGCAGCAGTAGCAGCAGGAGCCCAAACATTACTTTAAAGAGACACTGGAGTTGGCTTCAGGAGCCCAAAATTGGATGAATCACACCCTGGAGTTGCAAGCAGCAGCAGGAGCCCAAACGTAGCTTGAAAGAGACACTGGAGTTGCCAGCAGGAGCCCAAAAATTTGATGAATCGCACCCAGGAGCTGCAAGCAGCAGCAGCAGCCCAGACATAGCTTGAAAGAGACACTGGAGTTGGCAGCAGGAGCCCAAAAATTGGATGAATCACACCCTGGAGTTGCAAGCAGCAGCAGGAGCACAAACATTGCTTTAAAGAGACATTGGAGTTGCCAGCAGGAGCCCAAAAATTGGATGACTCACACCCTGGAGTTGCAAGCAGCAGCAGCAGCAGCCCAAACATAGCTTGAAAGAGACACTGGAGTTGGCAGCAGGAGCCCAAAAAATCGCATGAATCACACCCTGGAGTTGCAAGCAGCAGCAGCAGCAGCAGCAGGAGCCCAAACATAGCTTGAAAGAGACACTGGAGTTGGCTGCAGGAGCCCAAAAATTGGATGAATCACACCGTGGCGTTGCAAGCAGCAGCAGGAGCACAAACATTGCTTTAAAAAGACACACTGGAGTTGCCAGCAGGAGCCCAAAAATTGGATGAATCACACCCTGGAGTTGCAAGAAGCAGCAGCAGCAGCCCAAACATAGCTTGAAAGAGACATTGGAGTTGGCAGCAGGAGCCCAAAAATTGCATGAATCACACCCTGGAGTTGCAAGCAGCAGCAGCAGGAGCCCAAACATAGCTTGAAAGAGACACTGGAGTTGGCTGCAGGAGCCCAAAAATTGGATGAATCACACCCTGGAGTTGCAAGCAGCAGCAGGAGCCCAAACATAGCTTGAAAGAGACACTGGAGTTGGCTGCAGGAGCCCAAAAATTGGATGAATCACACCCTGGAGTTGCAAGCAGCAGCAAGAGCCCAAACATTACTTTAAAGAGACACTGGAGTTGGCAGCAGGAGCCCAAAAATTGGATGAATTACACCCTGGAGTTGCAAGCAGCAGCAGGAGCACAAACATTACTTTAAAGAGACACTGGAGTTGGCAGCAGGAGCCCAAAAATTGGATGAATCACACCCTGGATTTGCAAGCAGCAGCAGGAGCCCAAACATAGCTTGAAAGAGACACTGAAGTTGGCAGCAGGAGCCCAAAAATTGGATGAATCACACCCTGGAGTTGCAAGCAGCAGCAGCCCAAGCTTAGCTTGAAAGAGACACTGGAGTTGGCAGCAGGAGCCCAAAAATTGGATGAATCACACCCTGGAGTTGCAAGCAGCAGCAGGAGCCCAAAAATTGGCTGAATCACACCCTGGAGTTGCAAGCAGCAGCTGCAGCAGCAGCAGCCCAAACATAGCTTGAAAGAGACACTGGAGTTGGCATCATGAGCCCAAACATTGGATGAATCACACCCTGGAGTTGCAAGCAGCAGCAGGAGCCCAAACATAGCTTGAAAGAGACACTGGAGTTGGCAGCAGGAGCCCAAAAATTGGATGAATCACACCCTGGAGTTGCAAGCAGCAGCAGGAGCCCAAGCATAGCTTGAAAGAGACACTGGAGTTTGCAGCAGGAGCCCAAAAATTGGATGAATCACACCCTGGAGTTGCAAGCAGCAGCAGCAGGAGCCCAAACATTGCTTGAAAGAGACACTGGAGTTGGCTGCAGGAGGCCAAAAATTGGATGAATCACACCCTGGAGTTGCAAGCAGCAGCAGGAGCAGCAGCAGCCCAAACATAGCTTGAAAGAGACACTGGAGTTGGCAGCAGGAGCCCAAAAATTGGATGAATCACACCCTGGAGTTGCAAGCAGCAGCAGCCCAAACATAGCTTGAAAGACACACTGGAGTTGGCAGCAGGAGCCCAAAAAATTGGATGAATCACGCCCTGGAGTTGCAAGCAGCAGCAGCAGGAGCCCAAACATAGCTTGAAAGAGTCACTGGAGTTGGCTGCAGGAGCCCAAAAATTGGATGAATCACACCCTGGAGTTGCAAGCAGCAGCAGCAGCTGCAGGAGCCCAAACATTGCTTTAAAGGGACACTGGAGTTGGCAGCAGCCGCAGCAGGAGCCCAAAAATTTACTGACACACCCTGGAGTTGGCAGCAGCAGCAGCAGGAACCCAGAAATTGGCTGGAAGGCACCCTGAATTTGGCAGCAGCAGGAGCACAAACATTAGCTGGAAGGCACACCCTGGAGTTGGCAGCAGCATAAGCAGGAGCCCAAACATTGCTTGAAAGACACCCTGGAGTTGGCAGCAGCAGCAGCAGGAGGCCAAAAATTGGCTGGAAGGCACATCCTGAAGTTTGCATCAGCAGGAGCCCAAAAATTGGCTGGAAGGCACACCCTGAAGTTGGCATCAGCAGGAGCCCAAAAATTGGCCTAAAGACATAAATATGTTTTACACCAATGTGTAAAACGTGGCACCATGCTGAATCTAGTAGCATGCATCAGCCATTGGTGGGTGGAAATCCTGGCTGATCCATCCCTGATTCATTTTGACAAAGGTGAGTCTCTCCACATTTTTAGTTGACAGATGAGTTCTCCTTGCCGTAACTATGGCCCCCGCCGCACTAAACACCCGCTCAGATGGCACGCTAATTGCCGGACAGGACAGCTTTTCCAGAGCAAACTCTGCTAGTTGCGGCCACAAGCCAAGTTTGGCTGCCCAGAAGTCCAGCGGATCCTCAAGGTGTGTTGGCATGGTCATGTCAAGGTATGACATGACCTGCTGGTTGAGGTCCTGCTCCAGGTCTTCCTGCTGCTCATGAGTAGCCTCACTATGCGGGTGTAGAAAGCTACTCATTAGCGACTGAAGACTGCTGCTGATGGAGCTGCTGCTGCTGCTCCTGCCAACCCCCCCAGCAGCCATGGCAGTGGAAGGTGAGCACAGAGGTCCCCCCGAGTCAGACCTGTGAGAGTATGGACCATGGCACAGATAGGCATCGGCCAAACAGCTACGCAGAATGTCTTTGTAGTAGTTCAGTTTGTCCTCCCTCTCGGCGGGTTTAAAAAATGCCCCCATTTTGTGCTCCAACGGGGCTCATGTGGCTGTAAGATGTAGACGCCATGTCTCCATTGCCCTGACCAGCCATGGTTTCCAACATGTGCTGTAGTACATGAAGCAGTGGAATCACGTCGTTCATCCCGTAATCCTGCCGACTGACAAATAAAGTGGCTTCCTCAAAGGACCTGAGCAAACGGCAGGTGTCACGTATGAGCTGCCACTGGTTGACATTGAAGTTACACAGGGGAGTCCCCCTATCCGCTTGGATCATCAGGAAATCCATGATGGCTTTTCTCTGTTCATATAATCTGTCCAACATGTGAAAGGTGGAATTCCAACGGGTGGAAACATCACAAATCAGACTATGTTGGGGGCTACCGTTCTTACGCTGTAGCTCAAGAAGGGTGTGTTTGGCGGTGTATGAGTGGCTGAAGTGCATGCAAAGTTTCCTTGAAGTTGTTAGAATGTCTTGCAGATGGGGGGAACACTTCAGAAACCGCTTGACAACCAGATTGAAGACGTGAGCCATGCAGAGGGCATGGGTCAGGCTTCCTTGGCGCAGCGCAAACAAAATGTTCTTCCCATTGTCGGTAACCATGATTCCCATTTTAAGTTTTCTTGGAGTAAGCCATGTTTGGATTTCCTGATGAATAAATTTTAGCAGTTCCTCCCCTGTGTGACTCGCTAAGACAAACCATGTGAAGCACAGCGTGACACCTCCGTGCCCTGCACACATGGTAGACTGGAGGGGCACTGAGACTTGAGCCTACAGTGGAGCGTGAGGAGATGGCGGAGGATGAAGAGGCCGAGTCGCACGGTGTCACAGGCCCAACGGGCAGGGAGCGCGGAGGCCGAAGCGGCGTGACCTGTCCAAGTTGCTGCTGCTGCTGCAAAGGGACCACATTCACCCAGTGGGCCGTAAACGACATGTACTGTCCCTGACCGTAGTTAAAGCTCCAGACGTCGGCGCTGCCATGCACTTTGCTACACACCGACAGGCTCAAGGACTGGTCCACCTTCTGTTCAACAAAAGTGTGCAGCGCTGGTACTGCCTTCTTGGCAAAAAAATCACGGCTTGGGACTCTCCACCTCGGCTCGGCACAAGCCATTAGTTCTCTGAAAGGTGCAGAGTCCACCACCTGAAAAGGGAGCGACTGCAGCACCAGCAACTTGGACAGGAGCACATTCAGCTTCTGCACCGTAGGATGAGTGGGTGCATACTGCTCTCTCTTGGACATGGCTTCGCTGATGGATTGCTGGTGGGATGCATGACTTGGAGGAGCAGGAGCGACAGAGGATGGGTATGACGCACAGCTGCCTTCGGCTGAGGTGCTGGAGCCTTGGCTGGCAGAAATTGGGAGCGGCGTGCCACTTAGTGAGGAAGCAGGCTGGACCACCTCTTCGGAGCCTCGGTTCTCCCAGGCCGCTTTATGGTGACGCATCATATGTTGATGCAGGGCCGTGGTGCCAACATTTGGGCCCTGGCCACGCTTCACCTTCTGCCTACATATCTTGCATGTGGCCATGTTACCCTCCTGCGGATGCTTCAGGAAAAACTGCCACACTACCAAGTAGCTACTTTTCCCACCAACAGGCCGAACCGATTCACTGCTACTGTCGCCAACTCCAGGAACCCCTGCTCCACTACCTCCCGATAAGGTAGCCTGCCGCGCAGCAGGTGCTCAACCCCAGCCCCGGCCCCAGGCTTTACAGTTGTGCCCCCATGCTGACTGCCAACCTTGCTGCTAACACCTTGCTGCCTCAGCTGCTGACTCCGGGGCAACCTGCGCCCCTCTTCTCCTGATGATGACGATGAAGCCCCTTCATCACCTGGTTCCCAAGTGCGATCGGCTTCATCATCATCATCATCACCGAGTTGTGGCTGCACGTCATTGATGTTCTCGGTTTCCTCAACAGTGTCTGGCGCAGGAGCTGGAACGCTCGCAACACCCACGACACTGTCCACATCACTATTTGTCTGCCTAGCTAAAGAAGCCACCTCCATTTCTTGGTTGGGCAGTAGCTGCTGACTGTCCTCTATCTGATCGTCCTCCTCACTAAAGAGTGGAGCTGAACCCAAAGCATAGGATACGTCGCTGGGGGAGGGAACGGCGTAGGACAGAGGCAATGGGAGGACAGGGACTGCTCTCGGGGCATGTAAACTCAGGGTCGTGTCAGAGGAACCTACCGACCCTAGACTGGGGGTGTCAGATGTAACTTGTGATGATGTTGATGAGCGTGTTAACCAATCTACCATGGCAGATGCATTACTGGCACACGACCGCTAGCAGATACTGGCAGTTCAGGTCTCTCACCGTGACTCCTGCTGCCACTCGCGCCTAGTCTGCTGCGACCTCTGCCTGCTGAATCTTGGCCTCTGCCACTCCTCTTTGAACATCCTTGCACTTGTCTGTCTGACATTTTTATGTATTTGAAATGCGCAATAGGTACGATAAAAAATGTGTTTACTTTAAAAAGAAGAAGCTAAATAAAGTGAGGGACTGCTTCTCTGCACCAGATACTATGAAAATTGGCAATATGAGATACCCTGCGGCCTAGTGTTTTGGCAGCAGACCAAAAACCAATTCAATATGCAATACTTTGATTCAGCTGAGGAAGGATCAACAAGCATATTTAGTATAACAGATAGGCTGCCTAACACAGGTTTGGGATGCCCTGCGGCCTGGTGTTTTTCTGTTAAAGGCAGACCAAAAACCAATTCAAAATGCAATAGTTTGATTCAGCTGAGGAAGGATCAACAAGCGCATTTAGTATAACAGATAGGCTGCCTAGTGCAGGTTTGGGATGCCCTGCGGCCTGGTGTTTTTTTTGTTAAAGGCAGACCAAAAACCAATTCAAAATGCAATACTTTGATTCAGCTGAGGAAGGATCAACAAGCGTATTTAGTATAACAGATAGGCTGCTTAGTGCAGGTTTGGGATGCCCTGCGGCCTAGTGTTTTTTTGTTAAAGGCAGACCAAAAACCAATTCAAAATGCAATACTTTGATTCAGCTGAGGAAGGATCAACAAGCATATTTAGTATAACAGATAGGCTGCCTGATGCAGGTTTGGGATGCCCTGCGGCCTGGTGTTTTTTTTTGTTAAAGGCAGACCAAAAGCCAATTCAAAATGCAATACTTTGATTCAGCTGAGGAAGGATCAACAAGCGTATTTAGTATAACAGATAGGCTGCCTAATGCAGGTTTGGGATGCCCTGCGGCTGGTGTTTTTTTTGTTAAAGGCAGACCAAAAACCAATTCAAAATGCAATACTTTGATTCAGCTGAGGAAGGATCAACAAGCGTATTTAGTATAACAGATAGGCTGCCTAATGCAGGTTTGGGAAGCCCTGCGGCCTGGTGTTTTTTTTGTTAATAGCAGACCAAAAACCAATTCAAAATGCAATACTTTGATTCAGCTGAGGAAGGATCAACAACCGTATTTAGTATAACAGATAGGCTGCCTGATGCAGGTTTGGGATGCCCTGCGGGCTGGTTTTTTTTTGTTAAAGGCAGATCAAAAACCAATTCAAAATGCAATACTTTGATTCAGCTGAGGAAGGATCAACAAGCGTATTTAGTATAACAGATAGGCAGCCTGATGCAGGTTTGGGATGCCCTGCGGCCTGGTGTTTTTTTTGTTAAAGGCAGACCAAAAAACAATTCAAAATGCAATACTTTGATTCAGCTGAGGAAGGATCAACAAGCGTATTTAATATAACAGATAGGCTGCCTAATGCAGGTTTGGGATGCCCTGCGGCCTGGTGTTTTTTTTGTTAATAGCAGACCAAAAACCAATTCAAAATGCAATACTTTGATTCAGCTGAGGAAGGATCAACAAGCGTATTTAGTATAACAGATAGGCTGCCTAGTGCAGGTTTGGGATGCCCTGCGGCCTGGTGTTTTTTTTGTTAAAAGCAGACCAAAACCAATTCAAAACGCAATATTTTGATTCAGCTGAGGAAGGATCAACAAGCTTATTTAGTATAACAGATAGGCCGCCTAATGCAGGTTTGGGATGCCCAGGTGGGCTGGTGTTTTTTTTGTTAAAGGCAGACCAAAAACCAATTCAAAATGCAAAACTTTAATTCAGCTGAGGAAGGATCAACAAGCGTATTTAGTATAAAAGACAGGCTGCCTATTGCAGGTTTGGGATGCCCTGTGGCCTGGTGTTTCTTTGTTAAAGGCAGACCAAAAACCAATGAAAAATGCAATACTTTGATTCAGTTGAGGAAGGATCAACAAGCGTATTTAGTATAACAGATAGGCTGCCTAGTGCAGATTTGGGATGCCCTGCGGCCTGGTGTTTTTTTGTTAAAGGCAGACCAAAACCAATTCAAAATGCAATATTTTGATTCAGCTGAGGAAGGATCAACAAGCATATTTAGTATAACAGATAGGCTGCCTAATGCAGGTTTGGGATGCCCTGCGGCCTGGTGTTTTTTTTGTTAAAGGCATACCAAAAACCAATTCAAAATGCAATACTTTGATTCAGCTGAGGAAGGATCAACAAGCGTATTTAGTATAACAGATAGGCTGCTTAATGCAGGTTTGGGATACCCAGGTGGGCTGGTGTTTTTTTGGTTAAAGGCAGACCAAAAAATATTTAAACTAATCCAGTTATATATTATGATAAATGCTTGTGTGTAACAGATAGGGTTAAATAAGCCACTGCATAGATGGCATGCACAGTGACAAGGCAGATTTACAGCACAAAGAACTGAAATTGAATTGAAAACTGATCTGGCCAATGAAAAAAAAAAATTTTCACTGTCACTTCTAAGCTGTCCCTGGCTGGATGGTTTCGGTTTTTCCCTATCTTTCCCTGGCTCTGTTTACCTCTCTGTCTGCCTCTCTGATTCTCCCTACCTATCTCTAACTCTCTGTCCCTGTCTCTAACTAGCTGTGCTCTGGCCGCAATGTAAGGCTGAAATGCGCACAAGCAAGATGGCCGCCGCTTTATATAGCACGGTGACGTCACCAAGCTTCCTGGCTGCTGATAGTCTGCATGTGACTTACCCATGATACCTTGCCCCAGGGGGTATGCCTGGACATGTTCATCCACCATTTTACAATGCCTGTAATTGAAATAAATGGAGTTTAAAGGAAAACTTCGATCGATCGAATCGCGGGGAAATTCGGATTCGTTCAGAATCAAATTTTCCATGAAATTCGGAACGAATCTGGGTTCGTCCTGATTGATTCGCTCATCCCTAGATATCAGTAAACACAGGCAGTCCCAATTTATGGACCTGCTGCTGGGCCCCCCATACCTAGACAGAGTGTAACCGAAAAGAACACCTGGCCGGTATGCTGCAATAGCACTCTAACTCTTATTGTTCATGGGAGCAGCCATGATGGAATTACTGCATAATGCCACACCATTGTCTTCTATTGAGATGTATGAGACAAAGCATTAACTCTCCCTTCTCCACTCAATAGAAGGCAATGGTTCAGCATTATGCAGCAATTCCATCATGGCTGCTTTCATGAACAATAAGAGTTGGCTAGGCTGGACTAACCCCAGACCCCATTACTGAAAATGTATTGTATGTTTCTGGAGACAGTGATGTCATCTAAGCTCACATAATACGGCTTTCCTCACAATTGGTGGCAGATGAGGCAGGATCAAGGTAAATTATGTTTGTGAGACCCATACTCTTAAACACTTAAGATTTCCAGCAGTAGATTCTCTGCTGTGAGGATCTCATGATCAGCTCAACACCAGGCATTCTGAGGGCAAGTATAGTAAGGTGTGCGAGTACAGCAGTGTGTAGCTCTGTGTCAGTGACCAACAGTTGCAGGCATGGCAAGTGGCACTAGGAGAAGAACCAGGGAGATGACTGCTGCTTTGCTCAAGGGGAGGAGGTGGACAGCTGTGTTGCACAATTCGGGGGGGGGGGGGCAGCCAGGGAACCCCTCAGGAGCTAATTGCTGGAGGCCAGTTGACCAAGGACCGCCCAACACCTGCCAGTCTCCCCAGCCAGGCAGGCACTTACGAGACCATGTTGGCACAGCAAAAGGAGTAGGAGTGCAGACAAGCTGAACATTGTGAGTGAGAGCAGGCTGAGGTTGCAGAATGTTGTGAGAAGACTGAGAGTGCAGCATGTTGTGAGGAGCACGAGCACCAGCACAAGTACTCAAGCTTCAGCACACGCAGCCCACTTCTGCTAGTAGCAGGTCAAATTCCAGAGAAAAAATATTTATATAAGATGATAGCAAAAAGTTCCATACTTATCTCCAGAATAGAAATTTGCAATTTAAAAAGCGTAAATGGTTTAAGATGAAAATAAAGTCAAAATGAAAGAGAGTAAGGGCAGGCATAAAAGTTTAAAACCTAAACTTTGAAGCTGTAGAATATATACCTGTTTTATTAGAGTTGGCAGTAAACAAAATGTTTTTGCACGTTGCCAAATCCCAAAGCTTAGGTAACTCTCATAACCTAGAATATGCGCTGGGTCTGCGTATACAGATTTTCAGGGCATGCAGTGAATGGAGGGGGGCATGGTAGCTCACAGTGACCGATGGCGGGAGTGTCGCCACATCAGAGGGAGACAGGTGAGGTACATGGATCCTGCCTTTCAGGTGAGTTCTGCTGCCCTGGACTAGGAGCAATGGTCTGCGTGGGAGAAAAGGTGAGTATAGCGTTTTCTTTTTTTATTTGCCCGAAAATTGTCTTTAATCCTATATGCGTCTGTGAGGCATATGACAAATATTATATTCCATTTCTGATATACCCAGTTCCCCTTTTTATAAAAAAAACACCAGGCAGGCAGGCAGGAGTGCAGCATGTTGTGAGGAGCACGAGCACCAGCACAAGTACTCAAGCTTCAGCACACGCAGCCCACTTCTGCTAGTAGCAGGTCACTTGAGAACTGAGCCCCAAAGGTAAGTGCAGAGGATTTCCTTGTGCTGGACAAAGGTACGGACACTTTCCTGCTGGCTTTTGAAACTGTCTGTCATCAATACCATCTGCCTGAGGATCAGTGAGTTAGGTTCTAAAACGCTCGCCTTAGGGTTAAAGCGGACCTTCACTCTAAATTAGAGTCTATCTTATATGTTTCCCACACCCTGTACATACAGATTGTCCACAATAAAAATCATCCTACCTGCATCTACTGCATGTTATGAGCCTTTAAACATCCAAGATGGCGGCTTATGGAAGCCGCCATCTTATCAGGCAGCCTGCAAACAGGAAGTGCCTCCTGACTGTGCTGCTCTGCATTCTGGGACTGCTGACCGTTACCTGACCCCAGCTCTGCTCTGTCTGAGCAAAGCACAGCTATAACCCGCCCCCCTTTACCTTATCCCACTCTCCTCTCCTCAGTAAGTGTGATGCTTCTGAGTCAAGATGGCGGCGCCCGTATCCTAAATTCCTGAACAGAGTTGCAGCCCAGTGGGGGAAAGAATAATAAGTTAGTGACTAAAAATGTAAAATCTATTAATTTTAGATGCTGGGGAACCGTTTTTTAAGAGTTTGGGCTTTTCATTAAATCATTGGAGCTTACCACTGTCCAGCAGCTGAAGGAGCTCATTGTGGCTCATTGTGGCTTACCTCCATCACCGTAAGCCAAAGGCAGCCACTGAGGCAGTGATACTTGTACATGAGTACTAAAACAACTGGACTCCAGGGCCCCAGAAACCTGCAGGCAGGAGAGGGGTAAGCCATCTGAAGTGTCTGAGGCACCCACCCCTTCTTTTCTCTGGACTGGAGGGAGGGGTCCATCTGTTTGCCACATGCCAGGACACTTCAAGGCCATGTGTCCCAAGCTCCAGAAGAGCCCATACCAAAAATCATCTACTGAGCTGTGTATGGTAATGGGTACCAGGAGGTCCTGAAACAACTTGCAACCCATCCCCTTAGGACAGGCTGTGGCCATATGACTTAGGGACACCATCCCTCTGGTGAGGCCTGAGTTGTTTCCCCTACTAGATGTTGTGCCCCAGGAAGACCCTTGTGGTTTCCAGGATTGAGCAAGTTGAATTGGCTCAAAGGTTTATTTGGACTTTGGTCACCGGCGTCTATCATCAGATCAGCGAGGGACACAGGAGCTGATACTCGGAGTTGAGTAAAGAAAAACATTTTTTTATTAAAGTCATTTTTACTGTGTGTTGTGTGTTTTTTTTACTGTTAACCCTTTGTGAACTGGTAAGGGGTCCATGAGACCCCTATACCAGTACACAAATTTCTGGGTCTGGCAAGTCACCTGCTGCTAGAGGGTGACCCAGAGCCCCATCATTATCTTCCTCCCCAAAGCCCAGGGGGGGGCAGAAGAGCCCATGGCCATAGGCCATAGGCCTTCAAAGCTGGCCCCTGAGTCCTGTTCTACAAGCCCCAATAGCTGGTCCTGGGCTAGGTAGGGGGGACCTCATACCATTTTATTTTGGATTTTTGAAGGGTTTTTAACCCTTGAAACTCCAAAAAACATGCCCTTCCCCTCTGGGAAGGGGGACCCCACGCCAATTTATTTATTTTTTAAATTTAACTCTTTATAGTGTGGATATTAGTTTAATTTTATTTGTAAATGTTATAGTTAAATGTTAAGTGCTCTTTTCAGTTTGGGGGGTCTTCTGGACAGGAACGGGGGGTATGTGGTATTGTTGTAACCGGGAGAAATGGGGCTATCACACGCAATATGTTTTTTTTAATAAAATAAATGGTTTATTTAAAATAAATGAGACAATTTTAAAAAATAATAATTTTTTACTTTTTTTTTCTAAAATATTTAAAAAACAGTAGAAAAAATCTGCAAACACGACAACTCATGTTAAAGCCTAAACTCTGCTGCAAAACAGATATATATATATGTATAATTTTTCTCACAATTCCTGCAAAAATCACATTTAAACATGGAACGAAATAGTTAAAAATGACCTGTCAAAGGGTATTGTTCTGTTCGGGGGACCTTGCGCTGTTTTTTCTTGTTTGCTTATTAATATTTTAGGAAAAGGCATTTATTTTTTAGTCTGCTTTTTTATACATTTTCTAGGGAGTTCTTCAAGCAATTACTTCCAGAAAGATGAGCCCACTATAATAAGCCAGGTATGTCTAGAAAGCTTAATGTGTGTACTTTTAGGGAATATATGGTTTGTAGGGGGTATTCCAAATGTAAAGCATTTTTTTTGGTAGAAAAAAACGCAAGGTACACTGGTGCCTGCAGAGCTGAAAGCTTGAGGTGTGTACTTCCAGAGAATATATCGTTTGTGGGGGGTATCCCAAATGTAAAGGGTTGCTTTTCTTGCAAAACTGCAATGTGCGCATAGCGCCTAGCACAGTGGTATTTTATCTGAAACTATCCTAAAGCGCTGTTTCAGTTTGGGGTCTCCTGGACAGGAAAGGGTGTCCACCAATACACATGTGGTACCATTGTAATCGGGAGAAATTGGGATTTCCCACGCAATAAGATTTTATTGACAATCCTACATTTTTTTATTACACAAAAACACTACAAATTGTATTTTTTTTTTTTTTTTAACAGGGTTCTTCGAGCTCCTGTATGGGCAACATGTGCAGGAGCCCCTGGCTCAGATGAAAGAGAATGGCCAGGAAAATTGTCACTTGCCCATGAGAGATCAGTAAACACACCTCTGTTGTAATCACTTCTCTGACAGAGTGAAACTGAAAAGGACCCCTGGCCGGGAAGCTGCAATGGCAGGGAAACTAAAAAATGTAAACCCTAGATGCGCCTGAGCCAATAGATTTTAAAAACTACAGGGTTTCATTGCACATTCCTCATAATTCAATGACATATTCAGCACCAGCAATTCGTAACTGCCACCTACTTATGCTAGGGGCTGAGTTATGGGGAACCAGGGTGTAAAATCATGTGAAACAGCCCTGTGCAGAGAGAAATGTTATGGCCATAATAATCTTTAATAGTTTTGTTGCGAGCTGCCAGAGCGGAGGGGATCACACTCCCTTCCTAGTGGGAGAGGAAAAGTGTTGAACCTGTGCATAAAGGTCTAAAGCCCAGAGCCTCTGTTGTCACTGTCTGGGGGAGGTCATATTGGTATGTGCTGGAAGGACTAGGAATTTGCAGGCTACCTCAGGCCTCTATGTGGTCGCCCTGCTTCACTACATATCTGCATATCAGCTTATTCTGTTTGTAATTACCACTTGTACTTGCCCTTCAGACCTGTATATGAATCTGTGTATTGCTTGTATATTAGGCTCGATTCAGAGAGACAAAAAAAGACTTTAGTTTTAATGCCGATCTGTTTTTTTTTTGAAAATTTCCCGCTCTCGTATGAGTGTGCGAGCGATTCTATGCATGCATTGCAATCCTTCTGTAAAGTACGAGTACGAGTACGAGCATGTCATTTTCCAGCGTTACTTTTCCGTTTCATTTTCTCATGTTACAACGTAGGCTTTCGTAGGCCCTTTTTCCATCGTCTCCTCCCACGAATCCTTTACGTTTCCCGATAAATTCTGTTTCACTTTTTGAATAAATAATCGTCCAGGCGGAAATCCTTACGATCTTGTGCCTGCGCACTACAAACTTAACTCATTAAAGTGCTCGCCTACATATTTGCCACCCTCACTTCTACTACAATGTTTAGCTAAATCAATTAGCGCTATCCTCCATCTTCCCTTTTGGACCCTTAAAGCTCACCCCAACCACTTAGCGCTATCCTCCATCTTCCCTTTTGGACCCTTAAAGCTCACCCCAACTATTTAGCACTATCCTCCATCTTCCCTTTTGGACCCTTAAAGCTCACCCCAACCACTTAGCACTATAACTCCATCTTCCCTTTTGGACCCTTAAAGCTCACCCCAACCACTTAGTGCTATACTCCATTTTCCCTTTTGGACCCTTAAAACTTACCCAAACCACTTCCCGGTTAGGTTCTTCTTCCATTTTAGGCCCCTAAAACGTACCCAAACCACTTCCCGGTTAGGTTCTTCTTCCATTTTAGGCCCCTAAAATTTACCCAAACCACTTCCCGGTTAGGTTCTTCTTCCATTTTAGGCCCCTAAAACTTACCCAAACCACTTCCCGGTTAATTTCTTCTTCCATTTTAGGCCCCTAAAACTTACCCAAACCACTTCCCAGTCATCTGAATCTTCATCTCTAAATATTTATTTCACCCTTCGTTTGGTGTTAATGTATTTGTGTTAAAAAATGACACTGAAAATTTGTTTTTTTTTATTTATTTTTTACTTGAAGGCCATTGTTTTGGCCCATTACACCCATGACCCAGAACACTATTCTTCTTCTGTTGTCCCCAACGAGTCAACCAGCTGCTGCATATCAGCCACCAACTCAAGGACCCTTCGATTCATTTCTTCCACTCTTGCCCGTGTGGTCCCTGTATCAAATTTTTGAGACAAAATTACTTAGAGACAAATACATGTTTCTCACCTGTGGATGGAATGTTTTTTAGTTGCCAACAGAAATCAGGACGACATATGTCTGCTAAGTAATTACTCTAAGCAACTGGGCACTGTTCATTCTGCTAAGTAATTACTCTAAGCAAGTGGGCACTGGTCATTCTGCTAAGTAATTACTCTAAGCAAGTGGGCACAGGTCAGTCTGCTAAGTAATTACTCTAAGCAAGTGGGCACAGGTCAGTCTGCTAAGTAATTACTCTAAGCAAGTGGGCACTGGTCAGTCTGCTAAGTAATTACTCTAAGCAAGTGGGCACTGGTCAGTCTGCTAAGTAATTACTCTAAGCAAGTGGCCACAGGTCAGTTTGCTAATGCCGTTGACTATGGCTTGATGTATCTGGGTGATCATGTCACTTAACACATACTGCAAAGAATGACATTACAACTTACTTGGTTGGTGGCCGACGGATGCCTCGTTGGGGACAACCCTACGTCCTGGGCCCTGCCACTGTTGGGAAGTAGAGGCTGTCCAGACATGGCAAATAGGGTAACGTATAATGTCTTAGTTAACAGTAATCAAAATTCATTTTCAATGTGTGTGTCACATCACTCACCTTCTCCCTGTGCCTCCTGGACGAGATCTGCTGCAGCCTCCGCATATTCACCTGCTCCAGAAGCAACTACAAAAACAGATTAAGGGAATCAGCTTGGGTGGAAATAGCATGTATATGTGTGTGCGGTTACATGAAGAGTCACATACCAGAGGCTCCCGCCGACTGCCTGCCCACGCCATGCCGCCCCTCTTCTGTGGAAAGGTCCAGGGGCTGGACCCAACAGAGGAGGGGTAGGACCGTCGCACTGGAGATCCACCACCTTCACTTCCAGCTGCAGATTCATGCAGCACTGGTCGGCCTGTCCGCCTCCGGGTGCGGCAGATTCGGTAATCCATTTCCAACACTAGAAATGAAAATCAATTTTAAATAAATGCCTACCTTTTGCATGAGTTACATCTGCCATGCAATCGCTATGTACTTACTAGGGAAATGGATTCCGAAAAACGCCGCACCCGGGGCATGTGAAGCCGTTTCAGGTCCGATCAATGCTGCATGATCTGCGTGTGGGTGAAGGTGGTGTCCGTCCAATGATGGATTTGGGCAATGATCTCCAGGGCGACGGTGCGCTTCTCAAAAGAGTTGGGCAGGTAGTCGTACCTGCGCTCCAGCAGGCATTAAAAGACACTTACAAGCATGATGATCTCTTGTTGTTGGCGGGTAAAGATTGTGGGCGCCATCTTGCCTCTTGTCTGCAGCAGATAAGTAATGCCCCTGCGGTTTCCGGGTTCCTCACGGCCGGACAAACGGGCGCACGCACGTCCGTACGCACGCGTACGCATAGCGTGAGACCCCGGCAATATTATTTAAAGGGTCCTGGACACACAGCTCATTCTCTTTCAGAGTCCATGAGCAATGGCACTGAAAAAAGCTCCACAAAAAGCAGCAAAGGAGGCCACCACCAAACAGGCAGCCAAACGGCAGGAGCCTGCTGAGGGGCCCAAGACTCGGTCCCAGATGACCAAAGCTAAGTTTCGGCCAACCCGCATTGCCCAGGCAAAGGCACCCAGCACAACTACCCAAAAAAAGCAAGCCACAGGCCAGAAAGCCAACCCCAACAGAGGGGAAAAAAGGGACCAAGAGGGTGCGAAGCCCCAGCCCCCCCAAGGTCACCATCACCCCACCCATGTGGCTACCATGGCAAGAAAGGAGACACCGGGAAAGAAGCCCCACCAGTTCAAGCTCCCCAGCAACACCACCCTCACGGGGCACAAGGCTCATGCCAAGAGGGCAAGGCACAGGGCCAGAAGTCAGAGTTCACCCTCCCCACCCGCACGGGTGTCCAAATCATCGGACAAGAGGGCAAGGCACAGGCCCCGAAGCCCAAGCTCTGGGTCACCCCTGGACCGGGCGTCTACCTCCAAGGGGCATGGGTATTCTAAGGGCCCTAAGAGGCACCGGTCCCCAACCACGTCTTCATCCACAACACCCTCTCCTCCTCGGCCACATTTGGCACCGGTACAGGTGGAAAGGCAGGCTGAATATGCCACAGCTGCGGCTGCTAGTTCAGTGGCCACCCTGCCAAGAACCCCAAGTCCATATCCAAGTCCAGTTCAATCAGAAGCCAGCCACCTGTCCTACATTTCTCCCCAACATAGCCAGCCCAGAATGTCCCCCCATTTGCCACCAACCACTGATGAGCCAGAACGTCTCGCAACAGGGCGCACATTGTATTGATGAGCTATATGGGCGCAGATCCAAAGCTACAAGCAAGCGGCGCAAATCCGAGATTTTGGAGGAGCTCAACAGACAGGTCAATGCAGCGGGGGAAGAGCTCAAAGATGTGGAGCAGATACAAAGGAAAATATCGGACCTAAAGTATGCAGCACGGAAGAAAGAAAATAAACGGTGTAATTACAGGTACATATATACTTTGTGGATTTGGCTTCATCTTGTATTGGGAACATTTAGCTAAATGTGTGCAACTCTCTTTTTCAGCTTACAAACTGGCGGCGGATTCCCCACCAAACTGCAATTTACCCGAGCTGAGGAGATGGTGCTGGGCCTGCTACATCCTGTGGCCTTAGAGGGACACTCGGCCCGACAGGACACGGACATTTCGACTATTCCTGCAGGTTAGTAATGTTAGTGTGTATGTGAAATGTGAGCTACGTGTAAAATTAGGCACAAACCCATATATTAACACATGCCCCTAGGGTGTGCCTTGTAGTGGAGGTAACAATTTAAACAGGGTGTGTTATGTGTGGCGACTCATCATTTGCTTTTTTCCTTGCTCATACATTATTTGGGAGAGTCTTGAGGAACACTATTGAGATTAGCAAAGGACTGCCTGTTATGTAATTAGAGTCAATTACATACAACACTTCCAGCTTTCATCTGTAGCCAATTTGGTTTTGAGCTGTGCTTTGCTCAGAAAGACTTGATCTGTGGTGCTTGAAACTTTGACCTAGAAAGAATGGCAAACAGCCTAATCTAATGGCAAATGCTATTTGCAAGCTGAGTGTGGTCCCATAATGGGCTTTTAGGGATGTGTGAAGCCTCAGAACAGCCAGTACATGCATGTTTCTTTTGGTTAAGGAGACCAATGTGTATGTACTTGTTGACTAATACATCTAACAGATAATGGCATTCATAGTCAAGTTAAACTTGATCCGTTGGGGTAGTTGCCATTCATGCATGGGCCTGTGTTTTAGTGAACCATGTGTGTTAATACACTTCAGCAATGCCTAGTTGTGTGTTAACATGCCTTCTTTTCCCCAATGCAGCCCAGCATCATTCCTCAGCTAGTGGGGAATCCTCTGCCAGTTTTACCATGCCGTCTACTTCCGTGCTGCCTCGGACCCAGGATCCGAAATATACGGTAAGTGTCTTTTTATGATGTTGCTTATGCATGTGCCTTGCCATGTTTCTTTTTGATGAATTACATATGTATTCCCCAAACTGAACCTTTGTTATTTACATGTCCCAACAGACCCACACACTGATGGAGGAAATCCAGGAGCTGGAGGAAGATGGAGCCTTCATTGAACCTGGGACAGAATCTGCAACTGTCCCAACATGTTTCTACACCAAATCCTCAGCAGCAGAGTGAAGCTGGCTGCATGCTGCCAGCCCATCGTGGGCAGCATGCAGAGACTGAGCCGACAGTCCCCAGTGTTAGCTCTGCTGCTGAGGATTTGCCAAGCAGACTTGTGGCTGTTGGTGGACCCAGAGGCACATCATCTGCACGCCCCCCAACCCAGGGAATAGGGAGGCGTAGTCGACTACGTCGCCCAGTTGCCCAGGGGAGGGGCGCGCCGATGATGGGGTCAGCATGGCACCATGAGAGGCGGCTATTTAGCCTCCAAAATCAACGAAACCACGAGCATCTTCACGGCCAATTAGAAACATTAAACAACACCTTAAACTCCATTCTGACTGAATTTAGGTCCAACAACAGCCACATGGCCACCTTATCCAATTATTACAGTGACATGCTTGAGGAAGTTCGAAATAGCCACATGGCCACCTTAACTAACAATCTCTGTGCCATGATGGCTGAATTTCGAACTTCCAATAGAAACATGTTGGAACAGTTGCAGATTCTGAATGCCACACAGGCCCAGGTGAGGGCCCACCTCCAAGGGCCCCAACCTGGGTTTTATGGGCATCCCCCATTTTAAGGCCTATTTGGCCTGTATCTGCTCCACATCTATGCTCTACATCCCCACTGTATTGACCTGTCTGGTGAGTCATACCAATATACCCTTTTGGTATGGCTTTGCTTGTTTGCTTTGGATTTGCGCCCATATAGCTCATTAGAGTGCTGAGGTAGCCCACTAGCCAATGCCGGAGGTGAAGCCTCAATGAACCTGCCACTCAAGCTGTTGCGCTGCATGCTTGTGGTGAATTACATTGGTTCTGGCTCCTCCTGTTTGTAGGCATGATTGGGGGACATTCTGGGCTGGCAAACTACTACCTTGATCCCTGGCTGAGATTGAACTGGACTTGGATTGGGACTGGGGGTTCTTGTTTGGGTGTCACACTGAGTAACAGGTGTAGATGTGGCATAGGTTTGGCTGCTTTACACCTGTGCCTGTGGCAAATGTGGCCAAGCAGGAGAGGGTGTGTCTGTGTTTGCTGCCCAATGTGGACATGGCAATGCTTGTCACCTATGTTTATTACATTTTCATTTGTCCGAAACTTTGCACAGGAGTGCCTTCTCCTGCCTCTGGCCAATTGCTATGTGGCCTGATTTGCCTAAACTTTCATTTGTGTTTTGGCCATGTATTTTATGCAACTATGGGAGTGACCATCAACTCCAATGTTTGCTTTGGAAATAAACTACCTAAAATTGCAATTAACCTGTTGTGGACTAAGTTTCTGCCTTTATGTTTTTGGGGAATAAAGATGAGTTAAAGTAGGCAGTAAAAAATTTGGAACACCCCCCCAAAAAAAAAAAATTACAATCATGTGTGAGGTTTCTTTACTGTTTGTAAAAGTAAGAAACAAACATAAAAACACCAAGGTCCAAAAACACAATTAACAAAAAATAAAAGGACAAAACAAACAAAGGAACACAAAATTAATCAAAATGTGTCTCAATTAAATTAGACCGCATGGCTTGGGCAGACGCACTCGGTGGGCCACGATAGTCCTCGTCTGGGTCATCGGTGGGTGGAGAGGGGGGAAAATCCACACACCGGGGGACACGCTGCAAAATAGCAAAATTATGCAACACTGCACAGGCCATTATAATATCTATGACCTTTTTGGGGTCATACTGAAGTGCTCCCCCAGTATGGTCCAAGCATCGGAAGCGGGTCTTCAATAGGCCAAACGCCCTCTCCACCACAGCCCTGGTCTTCCTGTGCGCCCTATTATATGCCTCCTCGGCAGCATTATGGGGCCGGAGGATGGGCGTTAACAGCCATGGAAGGAGTGGATAGCCGGAATCACCTGCCAAAATGTATTTTAAAATACATAAATTACACATTACTCAATAAATGGAATCCCCTAAACGGCCCATCAACATGACTAAGAGGCTAGGTCACATTTGCTACACAGCATGAGCATACATAGTGCACAGGCCAAAACAAAAAACATTCAGCCAGACTGCTAACAGGTATTGGTTTCGGACTGTGCTGGTATGAGTCCAAAACAGCTCGAACCCGCCACTGCACTTTATCCCGCTCTCCTATACTCAGTAAGTGTAATGCATCTAATCAAAGATGGCGCAGACCCTATTATAAATTCAAGGACATAATTTAAGCAGAGTGTGGGGAAGACTAATTTTTACTTTACTCTAAATTCAATTTCAACATTTTGCTAATGCAGGACTAACATTTTGCAAGGCTTGGTTGTTTGAAAAATCTAATGGTTAAGGTCGTGTTTCACATGTAAACAAGGTGTTCACATAGGCATAGTTTCATACATGGAACACAAATTAAATTCATAGCCATACATATAAAAAAAAGGACATTACTGGCGTCAACTTACCAAGGAGCCATCCACCGGAAAATTCCCCAGACTCAAACCGACCGTACAATCCAGATGTTCGAAGAATGTAGGCATCATGGGATGAGCCTGGGAACCCGGCGAGCAGACTAAGGAACCGCATGTACGGGGCCACCACTGCTTGGACATTCATTGAGTGGCCCATTTTTTTTCTAGTGTCTATTTCAGGTACACATTAAAATGTTTCGTTGGTGAACACATGTGACATTTATATGCAACTAAATACGGTCCATGGTCCCACAGGGACTCTTTACAAGAAGAGAATACTTAAAAGGAGGGATACATTACAATGAGGGATAAATTACAAGGAGGGATAAATTACATGGAGGGATTACTTACAAGGAGGGAATATTTACAAGTAGGAAATAATTGCAAGGAGGGATTAATTGCAAGGAGGCATTATGTAAAAGGAGGGATAAATTACACGAAGGGATTAATTAAAATAAGGGAAGTATTTGAAAGGATGGATAACTTACAAGGAGGGAATAATTCTAAGAAGGGACATTTTACAAGGAGGGACTTTTGGAATTTTTTGTGACATAAAAAAAAAAAAATTTAGAAACAAAATATGACTGATTGTACTTGCCTGTAGATATACTCGTCGACTGCCGGAGGGACCAGGGCAACGTGGGTGCAGTCAATTGCACCCATGACGTTGGGCAAGTCGGCGATGTTATAAATTGCCAGCTTAATCGCGCTTCTGGCTACCATGTCGTCAGGAAAACAAATATATTTGCGAGTAATGGTAGCCATGCCTTCCAAAAACTTGGATAGCGCGCGGCTCAGCGTAGGCTGGGAGATCCCCACGGAGAGGGCACCCAGCCTCTGGAACGAGCTGTTCGCCAAAAATTGCAGGCAGCCAAGCATCTTGGTCATACCTGAAATTGCTTGCCCCTTCCTTGTGGTGCAGGCTAACCATGGCCGCAGCTCACTATACAATTTATGGAGGGAAGCGCGATTAAGTCTGGTCAGCTCGAACAGCTCAACGTCATGCATGCCATTGATGTGCGTGCGTCGCTGGTGCAATCTGGTCTCTGCCCTCCGGACAATTTCTATGCCCATGAGCTGCAGATCCTCATGCTCCTCAAATACACTAGAGTCATCCATAGCTGCTAGTCTCGAGGTCAAAATGGTCCCGTAAGGAGATCGCAAAGGAAACGGATTAATAGGGTGGTGGCCCGTCGGCAATCAGCTCTCTGAATAAGACGCAAGCCCATAGCAATAACGTAAGTTATCTGAACGAACAAAAAATATCAGATTTGATTTGGAAAATGACCCGAACTAACGCAAATGTTCCGATTTGCTTTCGTTCATCGAAAGCGCATATACGCATTTGCCCGAACGTTCGTACGGATGAAAAATGAACGAAAAAAAGCTAAAAAATGACAAACACCCACTAAAACTTTTACAGGGAGCTACGTAAGTGCAGACGAATGTGCCTCTGAATCGAGCCTATTGTCTAGTATGTACTGACTGCAACTAAATATATTACAGGCAGGCTGATTTATTACTAACACCAGGTAGCGACAGATGAGCGTCTGTAGAGCGCCCGCTAGTAGTCGCTGTGCTCGGCCATGGATCATTGTTTCAGAGCGCCTCAGTCGCTGGCCGGCATTGATGAATATGATGTGTGAGTCGCAGTACTATGCTGTGTGGGAGCGAACGGTAGCGCCAGCTCAGTGTGACCGACTCACACCACAGTCATCAAAAAAACAACCTGAAACAGTGCCGGCGCTCAAAGTCATGTAGTTGTAGCCCATAGCGCCAGAGGCTGTGTGATTAAAGTCTGTTTCTGAACATGCATCCACTAGTAACAAAGCAAAAACATATGGAAATAACATTGTTATTACATTGTAACATGAACACTTTAATACATGTAAGGACAATTCTGCATAAAAATATAAAAAAGCAAAAAAGTTTTCAGAAATGTCATTTTCTAGGCCAGGTCAGAAAGTTTTGAGATGTTTAAAAAAATAAAATAAAATAAAATTGGGATCAGGTAACGACAGGTAAGACGGGGAGGCCGATTCATCAATAGCGCCAGGTAGCGCCAGATGAGCGACTGTAGCGTGATTTTTTCAGCACCAGCCAGTATTCGCTGTGCTTGGCCGGCATTAGCTTGATGACAGCGACTCAGTCGGTGTGCGGTAATGTTGAATACGGGCTGGGGGGTCGCTGTTTCACAGGTCCAGCGTTGTATGTGAGCGCCTGACAACGAATGGCCAGAGCGAACGGCTAGCTTCATATTCATCAAAAAATCACGCTCCGAATGTGCTGTCGCTGTCCATTCCTTGTTTAAACCCCAGAGCGCTGGCGGCGATCTGTATTAACTAGTTTTTAACCCCTAAACAACCATATTTTTTGAATGTAACATTATACATGTTTTTAGAATCATTTTGTTATATGAATACATTAATCTCAGACCTGTTAGATCAATTCTGCACAATTTTTTTTTTTTTTATTTTTGATTTAAAAATAAATCCTAACATTGCAGAAGTGTTCTCCGATTTTTTGACATTAAAAAAATTAAAAAAAAAATTATTACCAATTAATCATGAATTATTATAGATTGCTCCACTGAAATGCATTGGACATCGCCAGGGAGCGACAGCTCATACCTGGCGCTGTGAGGGAATTTGCAGCGGCGCTGTTCGGTCCAGGCGGCTTCATGATGAATGCCGCGCTAGCCGTCGCTCTCGCCGGCGCTAGCCTCATTTTGCTTGATAAATGCGTCATTGTGACCGCCACCGGGCGTACTTGAGTCGGTAGTCGCCGTTAGCTGCCGCTACCTGGCGCTCGTCAGACACTACCTGGCGCTATCGCTTGATGAATAAGGGCCATAGCGCTTTGCAAGGCTGAACGCCGGCGCTGTACGCTGAGCCTGGGATAATGATGAATCGTACGCTACATGCTGTTGTTCCAGTCGCTCTACAGATTCGGCTTATAAATATGTAATTGCGTGCTGTGGCCGGCGCTCACCTGCCACTACCTGCCGCTACCTGCCACTACCTGGCAATTTACAGGCACTACCTGGCGCTATCCATTCATGAATAAGGCCCTTAATCTTTATATCCTGATCCGAACGTATCCATTTGCGTCTCCTCGGTCATATTATATGCTAATGCAGGTTGGCTTCTGGCCCTAGATAGATCTGCTAATGAACAAGGCCTATCCTCAACAAGAGCTGGTGGCAACTGTTATTGCTGACCACTTGTGGCAGGGAAGGGATCCCGCAGTCAGTTGGGTTATTAGACCGGTATTAACAAAAACATTTTGCATGCTTCCACGGACAGTGACATCAGCAGAGCTCACGTGATTTCTTCACAGACTCCTTTTTAATAGATAGATTTCTCTATTGTCCACTAGTGACCAATTGTGAATCCCACATGGTCAGAGATATCAAATTTAAATCCATCAATTAATGGAAGAAGAGGAATAATTGTGAAATGGAGAAATGCAATACCATAATCAAAGAAAATCCCCTTCCCTCTTTTATCACCAATTCAATCAAATCCAATATTTTTCATATAAAATACATTTATTGAAAATGATTAAAATCTTTGTTTTTTTTTTTAAACGTATGAATGTCTCCACTTTTTTTTTACAAAAAGACGAATTATGGAAACCCATAATGGCCTCCCATCAGTCTTTAATTTTTAAGGTGGAGAAAATTTGACCTTCCTATAATCACAGTTATTATTGGAAGTTGCCAAAAAGTTTGTAGTGTCCCGGCAGTTAAAGTAGACACTGTTAGGTACAGGGGTATACTCTCCCGCTCCACCCTCTTTGTCCAGCCACTAGGAGGGCCAATAAAGCCCGACATCAGAGCAGCGGGTGAAATCAGCGGCGCGCATATGGCGAGAGCCTGTTGTGGTATAGGAGAGGGTGCCATATCCCTCAACCAAACGTACAAATATTATAACAACCCCACAGTATATGTGACCAAACCAAGCAATACAAACAGCAAAAAAAGTGTTAGGCTAATAATAAATACCCACCTCACAGGGGGATTCCCTGAAGGTAGGGTGCTAAATCACAAGCAATAAGCTGCAATCACAACAAATGTACTAAACAATGAGCCTATAACCCACCAAAGTTGGGAAACAAGTATTGTAAAGCCGATGATCATAAATGAAACAATACTGCCCTCATTCATGTTGCCCAGGATATGGAGGCTAGCGGGATGCTGTATAGGCACTCCCCACACGCCCTGCTGTGCTCCTACAGCTTCTCTAGGGGTAGCTGCCATCCCTCATCATCCCCCTTTTGTAGTGTTAAGGGAGAGTGTGCACTCAGCACTGGCCCGGAGAATGCCGCATCTTGTGATAACTCGGCATGTGATCTGGTGTAAAAGTTTGCAATGATATCGCTGCTACCCCGAATGCTATGTATGTAGTACATTAATGCACACACACGTCACCACAGATGGCAAATAATTAATTGACAAACCTACATTTTCAAATGATCATATGCCGTTACAATGACCAGTTAGAAACAAAGTGATTATCACATTGTCTCTGGTGCATATCATATCTCCCTCCTCAGGGCATAATGTTCATCTGGCAGCCACAATAATCCAGATCATATTAAATAATTAATGCAAATGAATAAAAAGCAGTGCAACAAAATCAGCCGCTCTATATTGTTTCCTCATTTACTGTAGGATTTATCAAATAATTAAATACATAATCATAGTATCACAGTTTACAAATTAGTGACAATAAAATTAATTAGTTCATAATAATTATAGCCACACTAAATACAATCAATCTATTCAGCACCAAGCAAAAAATCCAAGTTTTACGTTATAAATATATACCTCCTGTCTTTTCTGCTATCTGCACTTGTTAGCAGACAGTGGAGTCACATGATAATCAGCAGGTCCAATTGCATAAGCTCTCATCACTGAGCCTATTACAACAGAAACGATTAAGATAAATTTATTGCTATCTGGCTTAAATAATATAACACAATGGACCTCTCAGCGGGAAGCAGGCTTTTCAGAATGACGTTTCATCATCGTCACAGCAGTAGGGAGACCTATGTCACCTCTGTAGGTCATGTATTTGCATTTTTGACATGTTACACAAACTATTTTTATTTTTTAAACACTTTGGCCCTTATTTAACAAGGGATAGCGCCAGGTAGCGAATGGTGAGCGAACGGTAATGATCCTCACCGCCACGAGAACGCGGGCTCCCCTCCGCAATCACACATTTATCAAGCCGATCCTGCTTAGCGACTGACAGAGCGCCAGATAGCGAATCATTCATCTTTATTCCAGCCTCACCCCACAGCGCCAGCGAGCGACCTTGAACAGCAACAGGTATGACCTCTCGCTACCTGGCGCTCTCCAATGCATTTCAATGGAGCAATCTTTAAATATTCTTAATTAATTGCTATAAATTTTTTTTTTTTTTTTTTTAAATGTCAAAAATTCTGTGACCACTTCTGCAATGTTAGATATTTTTTTTAAGGTAAAAAATAAATAAATAAATAAATTTGTGCAGAATTGATATTACAGGTCTGATATTAATGTATTCATATTACAAAATGTTTTGAAAAACATGTTGTTTTTGTTTCAAAAAATATGGTTGTTTGGGGGTTAAAAAACTACTTTTAACCCATCGCCGCCAGCGCTCTGGGGTTTAAACAAGCATTTCACAGCGTGAGAATTTTTTGAGCGTGATTTGTTAATGAATATGCTGGGAGCCGTTCGCTATGGCCATTCGCTGTCATGCGCTCCCATACAGCGCGGAACCTGTCAAACAGCGACTCCTAACCCCGTATTCAACATTACCGCACACCGACGGGGTCGCTGTCAACAGCCGAACAACGGCCAAGCACAGCGAATATTGAATATTGAATATGAAAATAACGCTACTGTCGCTCATCTGTCGCTACCTGGCGCTATTAATGAATCAGCCTCTTTATTTTCCTGCCATTGTGCTATATGGTAGCTTGGGCTTCAGCGGCATTTCTGACTGGCATAGCTTTTCCAAGAACACTGCAGTGCACGTTAAAGAAGGTAGTAGTCATAAAATTGTCTGTATAAATCTACTCTCTATAATTCTTGCTAACTTTCATGCACATCATAAATTAGCCATGGGGTGAAGCTGTGGTCAAACCATTGGATGTAAACAAGATGGCACAGACGCTTTTTAGATCAGGCCCTTGATTAGTAGGGATGAGCGAATCGATCCGGACGAACCCGGATTCGATCCGAATTTCATGAAAAATTAGATTCGGACCGAATCCGAATTTCCCCGTGCTTCGATCGCTCGAAGTTTTCCTTTAACATCCATTCATTTACATTACAGGCATTCTAAGATGGCGGACGGGACATGTCCAGACATCTACCCCGCGCCAGTGCAAGCTGGGGCAGTCACATGCAGCCTATCAGCAGCCAGCAAGCCCGGTGACGTCACAGCGCTATTTAAGTCGGCGGACATCTTGCTTTTCCTCATTTCTCTATTGCATTCGTGAGAGACAGGACGCTGCTGTGGTGAGGGAGAGACAGAGAGCCAGGGACAGACAGGGACAGGCAGGAGAAAGGCAGGAGACAGGCAGAAAGTCAGCGAAAAGCAGGGAAAGTTAGGAAAAATCTGAGGCAGTCACAGGGAGAATTTTTTTTTTTTCATCCAGCCTGAGTGTTACTGGCTGGCTGACTGGCTTTGTTAGCGTTTTCAGGCTGCTTATACACTAACTGTGCATATATACTGAACTGATCTCAAGTCTGCTGTGAGGCATCCCATTCTGTGACTACACCAGCCTCTATTTACTATAACCCTTTGCACTTATTCTAATAGAAATTTGGCCTGATAAAGACACTTTTGCTGTGCATAGTAGTACTGCTGCCAGGTGCACTCCTGGCTGTTGGGGCATCCCATTCTGTGACTACACAAGCCTCTCTTTACTATAACCCTTTGCACTTATTCTAAAAGTCATTTGGCCTGATAAAGACACTTTTGCTGTGCATAGTAGTAATGCTGCCAGGTGCACTGCTGGCTGTTGGGGCATCCCATTCTGTGACTACACAAGCCTCTCTTTACTATAACCCTTTGCACTTATTCTAAAAGTCATTTGGCCTGATAAAGACACTTTTGCTCTGCATAGTAGTACTGCTGCCAGGTGCACTGCTGGCTGTTGGGGCATCCCATTCTGTGACTACACAAGCCTCTATTTACTATAACCCTTTGCACTTATTCTAATAGAAATTTGGCCTGATAAAGACACTTTTGCTCTGCATAGTAGTACTGCTGCCAGGTGCACTGCTGGCTGTTGGGGCATCCCATTCTGTGACTACACAAGCCTCTATTTACTATAACCCTTTGCACTTATTCTAAAAGTCATTTGGCCTGATAAAGACACTTTTGCTGTACATAGTAGTACTGCTGCCAGGTGCACTGCTGGCTGTTGGGGCATCCCATTCTGTGACTACACAAGCCTCTCTTTACTATAACCCTTTGCACTTATTCTAAAAGTCATTTGGCCTGATAAAGACACTTTTGCTGTGCATAGTAGTACTGCTGCCAGGTGCACTGCTGGCTGTTGGGGCATCCCATTCTGTGACTACACAAGCCTCTATTTACTATAACCCTTTGCACTTATTCTAAAAGTCATTTGACCTGATAAAGACACTTTTGCTGTGCATAGTAGTACTGCTGCCAGGTGCACTGCTGGCTGTTGGGGCATCCCATTCTGTGACTACACAAGCCTCTCTTTACTATAACCCTTTGCACTTATTCTAAAAGTCATTTGGCCTGATAAAGACACTTTTGCTGTGCATAGTAGTACTGCTGCCAGGTGCACTGCTGGCTGTTGGGGCATCCCATAATGTGACTACACAAGCCTCTCTTTACTATAACCCTTTGCACTTATTCTAATAGAAATTTGGCCTGATAAAGACACTTTTGCTGTGCATACTAGTACTGCTGCCAGGTGCACTGCTGGCTGTTGGGGCATCCCATTCTGTGACTACACAAGCCTCTCTTTACTATAACCCTTTGCACTTATTCTAAAAGTCATTTGGCCTGATAAAGACACTTTTGCTGTGCATAGTAGTACTGCTGCCAGGTGCACTGCTGGCTGTTGGGGCATCCCATTCTGTGACTACACAAGCCTCTATTTACTATAACCCTTTGAACTTATTCTAAAAGTTATTTGGCCTGATAAAGACACTTTTGCTGTGCATAGTAGTACTGCTGCCAGGTGCACTGCTGGCTGTTGGGGCATCCCATTCTGTGACTACACAAGCCTCTCTTTACTATAACCCTTTGCACTTATTCTAATAGAAATTTGGCCTGATAAAGACACTTTTGCTGTGCATAGTAGTACTGCTGCCAGGTGCTCTGCTGGCTGTTGGGGCATCCCATTCTGTGACTACACAAGCCTCTATTTACTATAACCCTTTGCACTTAATCTAAAAGTCATTTGGCCTGATAAAGACACTTTTGCTGTGCATAGTAGTACTGCTTCCAGGTGCACTGCTGGCTGTTGGGGCATCCCATTCTGTGACTACACAAGCCTCTATTTACTATAACCCTTTGCACTTATTCTAAAAGTCATTTGGCCTGATAAAGACACTTTTGCTGTGCATAGTAGTACTGCTGCCAGGTGCACTGCTGGCTTTTGGGGCATCCCATTCAGTGACTACACAAGCCTCTCTTTACTATAACCCTTTGCACTTATTCTAAAAGTCATTTGGCCTGATAAAGACACTTTTGCTGTGCATAGTAGTACTGCTGCCAGGTGCACTGCTGGCTGTTGGGGCATCCCATTCTGTGACTACACAAGCCTCTATTTACTATAACCCTTTGTACTTATTCTAAAAGTCATTTGGCCTGATAAAGACACTTTTGCTGTGCATAGTAGTACTGCTGCCAGGTGCACTGCTGGCTGTTGGGGCATCCCATTCTGTGACTACACAAGCCTCTCTTTACTATAACCCTTTGCACTTATTCTAAAAGTCATTTGGCCTGATAAAGACACTTTTGCTGTGCATAGTAGTACTGCTGCCAGGTGCACTGCTGGCTGTTGGGGCATCCCATTCTGTGACTACACAAGCCTCTCTTTACTATAACCCTTTGCAATTATTCTAAAAGTCATTTGGCCTGATAAAGACACGTTTGCTGTGCATAGTAGTACTGCTGCCAGGTGCACTGCTGGCTGTTGGGGCATCCCATCCTGTGACTACACAAGCCTCTATTTACTATAACCCTTTGCACTTATTCTAAAAGTCATTTGGCCTGATAAAGACACTTTTGCTGTGCATAGTAGTACTGCTGCCAGGTGCACTGCTGGCTGTTGGGGCATCCCATTCTGTGACTACACAAGCCTCTCTTTACTATAACCCTTTGCACTTATTCTAAAAGTCATTTGGCCTGATAAAGACACTTTTGCTGTGCATAGTAGTACTGCTGCCAGGTGCACTGCTGGCTGTTGAGGCATCCCATTCTGTGACTACACAAGCCTCTATTTACTATAACCCTTTGCACTTATTCTAAAAGTTATTTGGCCTGATAAAGACACTTTTGCTGTGCATAGTAGTACTGCTGCCAGGTGCACTGCTGGCTGTTAGGGCATCCCATTCTGTGACTACACAAGCCTCTCTTTACTATAACCCTTTGCACTTATTCTAAAAGTCATTTGGCCTGATAAAGACACTTTTGCTGTGCATAGTAGTACTGCTGCCAGGTGCACTGCTGGCTGTTAGGGCATCCCATTCTGTGACTACACAAGCCTCTCTTTACTATAACCCTTTGCAATTATTCTAAAAGTCATTTGGCCTGATAAAGACACGTTTGCTGTGCATAGTAGTACTGCTGCCAGGTGCACTGCTGTCTGTTGGGGCATCCCATCCTGTGACTACACAAGCCTCTATTTACTATAACCCTTTGCACTTATTCTAAAAGTCATTTGGCCTGATAAAGACACTTTTGCTGTGCATAGTAGTACTGCTGCCAGGTGCACTGCTGGCTGTTGGGGCATCCCATTCTGTGACTACACAAGCCTCTCTTTACTATAACCCTTTGCACTTATTCTAAAAGTCATTTGGCCTGATAAAGACACTTTTGCTGTGCATAGTAGTACTGCTGCCAGGTGCACTGCTGGCTGTTGAGGCATCCCATTCTGTGACTACACAAGCCTCTATTTACTATAACCCTTTGCACTTATTCTAAAAGTTATTTGGCCTGATAAAGACACTTTTGCTGTGCATAGTAGTACTGCTGCCAGGTGCACTGCTGGCTGTTAGGGCATCCCATTCTGTGACTACACAAGCCTCTCTTTACTATAACCCTTTGCACTTATTCTAAAAGTCATTTGGCCTGATAAAGACACTTTTGCTGTGCATAGTAGTACTGCTGCCAGGTGCACTGCTGGCTGTTAGGGCATCCCATTCTGTGACTACACAAGCCTCTCTTTACTATAACCCTTTGCACTTATTCTAAAAGTCATTTGGCCTGATAAAGACACTTTTGCTGTGCATAGTAGTACTGCTGCCAGGTGCACTGCTGGCTGTTGGGGCATCCCATTCTGTGACTACACAAGCCTCTATTTACTATAACCCTTTGTACTTATTCTAAAAGTCATTTGGCCTGATAAAGACACTTTTGCTGTGCATAGTAGTACTGCTGCCAGGTGCACTGCTGGCTGTTGGGGCATCCCATTCTGTGACTACACAAGCCTCTCTTTACTATAACCCTTTGCACTTATTCTAAAAGTCATTTGGCCTGATAAAGACACTTTTGCTGTGCATAGTAGTACTGCTGCCAGGTGCACTGCTGGCTGTTGGGGCATCCCATTCTGTGACTACACAAGCCTCTCTTTACTATAACCCTTTGCAATTATTCTAAAAGTCATTTGGCCTGATAAAGACACGTTTGCTGTGCATAGTAGTACTGCTGCCAGGTGCACTGCTGTCTGTTGGGGCATCCCATCCTGTGACTACACAAGCCTCTATTTACTATAACCCTTTGCACTTATTCTAAAAGTCATTTGGCCTGATAAAGACACTTTTGCTGTGCATAGTAGTACTGCTGCCAGGTGCACTGCTGGCTGTTGGGGCATCCCATTCTGTGACTACACAAGCCTCTCTTTACTATAACCCTTTGCACTTATTCTAAAAGTCATTTGGCCTGATAAAGACACTTTTGCTGTGCATAGTAGTACTGCTGCCAGGTGCACTGCTGGCTGTTGAGGCATCCCATTCTGTGACTACACAAGCCTCTATTTACTATAACCCTTTGCACTTATTCTAAAAGTTATTTGGCCTGATAAAGACACTTTTGCTGTGCATAGTAGTACTGCTGCCAGGTGCACTGCTGGCTGTTAGGGCATCCCATTCTGTGACTACACAAGCCTCTCTTTACTATAACCCTTTGCACTTATTCTAAAAGTCATTTGGCCTGATAAAGACACTTTTGCTGTGCATAGTAGTACTGCTGCCAGGTGCACTGCTGGCTGTTGGGGCATCCCATTCTGTGACTACACAAGCCTCTCTTTACTATAACCCTTTGCACTTATTCTAATAGAAATTTGGCCTGATAAAGACACTTTTGCTGTGCATAGTAGTACTGCTGCCAGGTGCTCTGCTGGCTGTTGGGGCATCCCATTCTGTGACTACACAAGCCTCTATTTACTATAACCCTTTGCACTTAATCTAAAAGTCATTTGGCCTGATAAAGACACTTTTGCTGTGCATAGTAGTACTGCTGCCAGGTGCACTGCTGGCTGTTGGGGCATCCCATTCTGTGACTACACAAGCCTCTATTTACTATAACCCTTTGCACTTATTCTAAAAGTCATTTGGCCTGATAAAGACACTTTTGCTGTGCATAGTAGTACTGCTGCCAGGTGCACTGCTGGCTTTTGGGGCATCCCATTCAGTGACTACACAAGCCTCTCTTTACTATAACCCTTTGCACTTATTCTAAAAGTCATTTGGCCTGATAAAGACACTTTTGCTGTGCATAGTAGTACTGCTGCCAGGTGCACTGCTGGCTGTTGGGGCATCCCATTCTGTGACTACACAAGCCTCTATTTACTATAACCCTTTGTACTTATTCTAAAAGTCATTTGGCCTGATAAAGACACTTTTGCTGTGCATAGTAGTACTGCTGCCAGGTGCACTGCTGGCTGTTGGGGCATCCCATTCTGTGACTACACAAGCCTCTCTTTACTATAACCCTTTGCACTTATTCTAAAAGTCATTTGGCCTGATAAAGACACTTTTGCTGTGCATAGTAGTACTGCTGCCAGGTGCACTGCTGGCTGTTGGGGCATCCCATTCTGTGACTACACAAGCCTCTCTTTACTATAACCCTTTGCAATTATTCTAAAAGTCATTTGGCCTGATAAAGACACGTTTGCTGTGCATAGTAGTACTGCTGCCAGGTGCACTGCTGGCTGTTGGGGCATCCCATCCTGTGACTACACAAGCCTCTATTTACTATAACCCTTTGCACTTATTCTAAAAGTCATTTGGCCTGATAAAGACACTTTTGCTGTGCATAGTAGTACTGCTGCCAGGTGCACTGCTGGCTGTTGGGGCATCCCATTCTGTGACTACACAAGCCTCTCTTTACTATAACCCTTTGCACTTATTCTAAAAGTCATTTGGCCTGATAAAGACACTTTTGCTGTGCATAGTAGTACTGCTGCCAGGTGCACTGCTGGCTGTTGAGGCATCCCATTCTGTGACTACACAAGCCTCTGTTTACTATAACCCTTTGCACTTATTCTAAAAGTTATTTGGCCTGATAAAGACACTTTTGCTGTGCATAGTAGTACTGCTGCCAGGTGCACTGCTGGCTGTTAGGGCATCCCATTCTGTGACTACACAAGCCTCTCTTTACTATAACCCTTTGCACTTATTCTAAAAGTCATTTGGCCTGATAAATACACTTTTGCTGTGCATAGTAGTACTGCTGCCAGGTGCACTGCTGGCTGTTGGGGCATCCCATTCTGTGACTACACAAGCCTCTCTTTACTATAACCCTTTGCACTTATTCTAATAGAAATTTGGCCTGATAAAGACACTTTTGCTGTGCATAGTAGTACTGCTGCCAGGTGCACTGCTGGCTGTTGGGGCATCCCATTCTGTGACTACACAAGCCTCTCTTTACTATAACCCTTTGCACTTATTCTAATAGAAATTTGGCCTGATAAAGACACTTTTGCTGTGCATAGTAGTACTGCTGCCAGGTGCACTGCTGGCTGTTGGGGCATCCCATTCTGTGACTACACAAGCCTCTATTTACTATAACCCTTTGCACTTATTCTAAAAGTCATTTGGCCTGATAAAGACACTTTTGCTGTGCATAGTAGTACTGCTGCCAGGTGCACTGCTGGCTGTTGGGGCATCCCATTCTGTGACTACACAAGCCTCTCTTTACTATAACCCTTTGCACTTATTCTAAAAGTCATTTGGCCTGATAAAGACACTTTTGCTGTGCATAGTAGTACTGCTGCCAGGTGCACTGCTGGCTGTTGGGGCATCCCATTCTGTGACTACACAAGCCTCTCTTTACTATAACCCTTTGCACATATTCTAAAAGTCATTTGGCCTGATAAAGACACTTTTGCTGTGCATAGTAGTACTGCTGCCAGGTGCACTGCTGGCTGTAGGGGCATCCCATTCTGTGACTACACAAGCCTCTCTTTACTATAACCCTTTGCACTTATTCTAAAAGTCATTTGGCCTGATAAAGACACTTTTGCTGTGCATAGTAGTACTGCTGCCAGGTGCACTGCTGGCTGTTGGGGCATCCCATTCTGTGACTACACAAGCCTCTCTTTACTATAACCCTTTGCACTTATTCTAAAAGTCATTTGGCCTGATAAAGACACTTTTGCTGTGCATAGTAGTACTGCTGCCAGGTGCACTGCTGGCTGTTGGGGCATCCCATTCTGTGACTACACAAGCCTCTCTTTACTATAACCCTATGCACTTATTCTAAAACTCATTTGGCCTGATAAAGACACTTTTGCTGTGCATAGTAGTACTGCTGCCAGGTGCACTGCTGGCTGTTGGGGCATCCCATTCTGTGACTACACAAGCCTCTCTTTACTATAACCCTTTGCACTTATTCTAAAAGTCATTTGGCCTGATAAAGACACTTTTGCTGTGCCTAGTAGTACTGCTGCCAGGTGCACTGCTGGCTGTTGGGGCATCCCATTCTGTGACTACACAAGTCTCTATTTACTATAACCCTTTGCACTTAATCTAAAAGTCATTTGGCCTGATTAAGACACTTTTGCTGTGCATAGTAGTACTGCTGCCAGGTGCACTGCTGGCTGTTGGGGCATCCCATTCTGTGACTACACAAGCCTCTCTTTACTATAACCCTTTGCACTTATTCTAATAGAAATTTGGCCTGATAAAGACACTTTTGCTGTGCATAGTAGTACTGCTGCCAGGTGCACTGCTGGCTGTTGGGGCATCCCATTCTGTGACTACACAAGCCTCTATTTACTATAACCCTTTGCACTTAATCTAAAAGTCATTTGGCCTGATAAAGACACTTTTGCTGTGCATAGTAGTACTGCTGCCAGGTGCACTGCTGGCTGTTGGGGCATCCCATTCTGTGACTACACAAGCCTCTCTTAACTATAACCCTTTGCACTTATTCTAATAGAAATTTGGCCTGATAAAGACACTTTTGCTTTGCATAGTAGTACTGCTGCCAGGTGCACTGCTGGCTGTTGGGGCATCCCATTCTGTGACTACACAAGCCTCTCTTTACTATAACCCTTTGCACTTATTCTAATAGAAATTTGGCCTGATAAAGACACTTTTGCTGTGCATAGTAGTACTGCTGCCAGGTGCACTGCTGGCTGTTGGGGCATCCCATTCTGTGACTACACAAGCCTCTATTTACTATAACCCTTTGCACTTATTCTAAAAGTCATTTGGCCTGATAAAGACACTTTTGCTGTGCATAGTAGTACTGCTGCCAGGTGCACTGCTGGCAGTTGGGGCATCCCATTCTGTGACTACACAAGCCTCTCTTTACTATAACCCTTTGCACTTATTCTAAAAGTAATTTGGCCTGATAAAGACACTTTTGCTGTGCATAGCAGTACTGCTGCCAGGTGCACTGCTGGCTGTTGGGGCATCCCATTCTGTGACTACACAAGCCTCTCTTTACTATAACCCTTTGCACTTATTCAAAAAGTCATTTGGCCTGATAAATACACTTTTGCTGTGCATAGTAGTACTGCTGCCAGGTGCACTGCTGGCTGTTGGGGCATCCCATTCTGTGACTACACAAGCCTCTCTTTGCTATAACCCTTTGCACTTATTCTAAAAGTCATTTGGCCTGATAAAGACACTTTTGCTGTGCATAGTAGTACTGCTGCCAGGTGCACTGCTGGCTGTTGGGGCATCCCATTCTGTGATTTCACAAGCCTCTCTTTACTATAACCCTTTGCACTTATTCTAAAAGTCATTTGGCCTGATAAAGACACTTTTGCTGTGCATAGTAGTACTGCTGCCAGGTGCACTGCTGGCTGTTGGGGCATCCCATTCTGTGACTACACAAGCCTCTATTTACTATAACCCTTTGCACTTATTCTAAAAGTCATTTGGCCTGATAAAGACACTTTTGCTGTGCATAGTAGTACTGCTGCCAGGTGCACTGCTGGCTGTTGGGGCATCCAATTCTGTGACTACGCAAGCCTCTTCTTACTATAACCCTTTGCACTTATTCTAAAAGTCATTTGGCCTGATAAAGACACTTTGCTGTGCATAGTAGTACTGCTGCCAGGTGCACTGCTGGCTGTTGGGGCATCCCATTCTGTGACTACACAAGCCTCTATTTACTATAACCCTTTGCACTTATTCTAAAAGTCATTTGGCCTGATAAAGACACTTTTGCTGTGCATAGTAGTACTGCTGCCAGGTGCACTGCTGGCTGTTGGGGCATCCCATTCTGTGACTACACAAGCCTCTCTTTACTATAACCCTTTGCACTTATTCTAATAAAAATTTGGCCTGATAAAGACACTTTTGCTGTGCATAGTAGTACTGCTGCCAGGTGCACTGCTGGCTGTTGGGGCATCCCATTCTGTGACTACACAAGCCTCTATTTACTATAACCCTTTGCACTTAATCTAAAAGTCATTTGGCCTGATAAATACACTTTTGCTGTGCATAGTAGTACTGCTGCCAGGTGCACTGCTGGCTGTTGGGGCATCCCATTCTGTGACTACACAAGCCTCTCTTTACTATAACCCTTTGCACTTATTCCAATAGAAATTTGGCCTGATAAAGACACTTTTGCTGTGCATAGTAGTACTGCTGCCAGGTGCACTGCTGGCTGTTGGGGCATCCCATTCTGTGACTACACAAGCCTCTCTTTACTATAACCCTTTGCACTTATTCTAATAGAAATTTGGCCTGATAAAGACACTTTTGCTGTGCATAGTAGTACTGCTGCCAGGTGCACTGCTGGCTGTTGGGGCATCCCATTCTGTGACTACACAAGCCTCTCTTTACTATAACCCTTTGCACTTATTCTAAAAGTCATTTGGCCTGATAAAGACACTTTTGCTGTGCATAGTAGTACTGCTGCCAGGTGCACTGCTGGCTGTTGGGGCATCCCATTCTGTGACTACACAAGCCTCTCTTTACTATAACCCTTTGCACTTATTCTAAAAGTCATTTGGCCTGATAAAGACACTTTTGCTGTGCATAGTAGTACTGCTGCCAGGTGCACTGCTGGCTGTTGGGGCATCCCATTCTGTGACTACACAAGCCTCTCTTTACTATAACCCTATGCACTTATTCTAAAACTCATTTGGCCTGATAAAGACACTTTTGCTGTGCATAGTAGAACTGCTGCCAGGTGCACTGCTGGCTGTTGGGGCATCCCATTCTGTGACTACACAAGCCTCTCTTTACTATAACCCTTTGCACTTATTCTAAAAGTCATTTGGCCTGATAAAGACACTTTTGCTGTGCCTAGTAGTACTGCTGCCAGGTGCACTGCTGGCTGTTGGGGCATCCCATTCTGTGACTACACAAGTCTCTATTTACTATAACCCTTTGCACTTAATCTAAAAGTCATTTGGCCTGATTAAGACACTTTTGCTGTGCATAGTAGTACTGCTGCCAGGTGCACTGCTGGCTGTTGGGGCATCCCATTCTGTGACTACACAAGCCTCTCTTTACTATAACCCTTTGCACTTATTCTAATAGAAATTTGGCCTGATAAAGACACTTTTGCTGTGCATAGTAGTACTGCTGCCAGGTGCACTGCTGGCTGTTGGGGCATCCCATTCTGTGACTACACAAGCCTCTATTTACTATAACCCTTTGCACTTAATCTAAAAGTCATTTGGCCTGATAAAGACACTTTTGCTGTGCATAGTAGTACTGCTGCCAGGTGCACTGCTGGCTGTTGGGGCATCCCATTCTGTGACTACACAAGCCTCTCTTAACTATAACCCTTTGCACTTATTCTAATAGAAATTTGGCCTGATAAAGACACTTTTGCTTTGCATAGTAGTACTGCTGCCAGGCGCACTGCTGGCTGTTGGGGCATCCCATTCTGTGACTACACAAGCCTCTCTTTACTATAACCCTTTGCACTTATTCTAATAGAAATTTGGCCTGATAAAGACACTTTTGCTGTGCATAGTAGTACTGCTGCCAGGTGCACTGCTGGCTGTTGGGGCATCCCATTCTGTGACTACACAAGCCTCTATTTACTATAACCCTTTGCACTTATTCTAAAAGTCATTTGGCCTGATAAAGACACTTTTGCTGTGCATAGTAGTACTGCTGCCAGGTGCACTGCTGGCAGTTGGGGCATCCCATTCTGTGACTACACAAGCCTCTCTTTACTATAACCCTTTGCACTTATTCTAAAAGTAATTTGGCCTGATAAAGACACTTTTGCTGTGCATAGTAGTACTGCTGCCAGGTGCACTGCTGGCTGTTGGGGCATCCCATTCTGTGACTACACAAGCCTCTCTTTACTATAACCCTTTGCACTTATTCAAAAAGTCATTTGGCCTGATAAATACACTTTTGCTGTGCATAGTAGTACTGCTGCCAGGTGCACTGCTGGCTGTTGGGGCATCCCATTCTGTGACTACACAAGCCTCTCTTTGCTATAACCCTTTGCACTTATTCTAAAAGTCATTTGGCCTGATAAAGACACTTTTGCTGTGCATAGTAGTACTGCTGCCAGGTGCACTGCTGGCTGTTGGGGCATCCCATTCTGTGATTTCACAAGCCTCTCTTTACTATAACCCTTTGCACTTATTCTAAAAGTCATTTGGCCTGATAAAGACACTTTTGCTGTGCATAGTAGTACTGCTGCCAGGTGCACTGCTGGCTGTTGGGGCATCCCATTCTGTGACTACACAAGCCTCTATTTACTATAACCCTTTGCACTTATTCTAAAAGTCATTTGGCCTGATAAAGACACTTTTGCTGTGCATAGTAGTACTGCTGCCAGGTGCACTGCTGGCTGTTGGGGCATCCAATTCTGTGACTACGCAAGCCTCTTCTTACTATAACCCTTTGCACTTATTCTAAAAGTCATTTGGCCTGATAAAGACACTTTGCTGTGCATAGTAGTACTGCTGCCAGGTGCACTGCTGGCTGTTGGGGCATCCCATTCTGTGACTACACAAGCCTCTCTTTACTATAACCCTTTGCACTTATTCTAATAAAAATTTGGCCTGATAAAGACACTTTTGCTGTGCATAGTAGTACTGCTGCCAGGTGCACTGCTGGCTGTTGGGGCATCCCATTCTGTGACTACACAAGCCTCTATTTACTATAACCCTTTGCACTTAATCTAAAAGTCATTTGGCCTGATAAATACACTTTTGCTGTGCATAGTAGTACTGCTGCCAGGTGCACTGCTGGCTGTTGGGGCATCCCATTCTGTGACTACACAAGCCTCTCTTTACTATAACCCTTTGCACTTATTCTAATAGAAATTTGGCCTGATAAAGACACTTTTGCTGTGCATAGTAGTACTGCTGCCAGGTGCACTGCTGGCTGTTGGGGCATCCCATTCTGTGACTACACAAGCCTCTCTTTACTATAACCCTTTGCACTTATTCTAAAAGTCATTTGGCCTGATAAAGACACTTTTGCAGTGCATAGTAGTACTGCTCACAGGTGCACTGCTGGCTGTTGGGGCATCCCATTCTGTGACTACACCAGCCTCTATTTACTACTATAACCCTTTGCACTTATTCTAATAGAAATTTGGCCTGATAAAGACACTTTTGCTGTGCATAGTAGTACTGCTGCCAGGTGCACTGCTGGCTGTTGGGGCATCCCATTCTGTGACTACACAAGCCTCTATTTACTATAACCCTTTGCACTTAATCTAAAAGTCATTTGGCCTGATAAAGACACTTTTGCTGTGCATAGTAGTACTGCTGCCACGTGCACTGCTGGCTGTTGGGGCATCCCATTCTGTGACTACACAAGCCTCTCTTTACTATAACCCTTTGCACTTATTCTAATAGAAATTTGGCCTGATAAAGACACTTTTGCTGTGCATAGTAGTACTGCTGCCAGGTGCACTGCTGGCTGTTGGGGCATCCCATTCTGTGACTACACAAGCCTCTCTTTACTATAACCCTTTGCACTTATTCTAAAAGTCATTTGGCCTGATAAAGACACTTTTGCAGTGCATAGTAGTACTGCTCACAGGTGCACTGCTGGCTGTTGGGGCATCCCATTCTGTGACTACACCAGCCTCTATTTACTACTATAACCCTTTGCACTTATTCTAATAGAAATTTGGCCTGATAAAGACACTTTTGCTGTGCATAGTATTACTGCTCCCAGGTGCACTGCTGGCTGTTGGGGCATCCCATTCTGTGACTACACCAGCCTCTATTTACTACTATAACCCTTTGCACTTATTCTAATAGAAATTTGGCCTGATAAACACACTTTTGCTGTGCATAGTACTACTGCTCACAGGTGCACTCCTGTTGGGGCATCCCATTCTGTAACATACCATACCCCTCTTTATTTACACTAAGCAGCTCTCTTATTTACACTAAGCAGGCCTGTTGGAGGCTGAGTGTTACTGCTCACTTTTGGTGTGCATTATATTCTGTTTCATGTAGACCCACTGCTGCCTGGGGGTTCTTAAAATATCACCTACTACCACGCCAGTTAGACTATGTCGGGCAGACAAGTGCCTGGAAGTGAAAAGAGGAGTGGCAGAGGCCAAGATTCCGCAGGCAGAGGTCGCAGCAGACTGGGGGCCAGTAGCAGCAGGAGTCACGCTGAGAGACCTAATCTGCCAGTATCTGCTAGCGGTCGGGTCTCCACCAGTAACGCATCTGCCGTGGTAGATTGGTTGACGCGCTCATCAACAACATCATCACAACTTACGCCTGAGACCCCCAGTCTAGGGTCGGTAGGTTCCTCTGACACAACCCTGAGTTGGCATGCCCCGAGAGCAGTCCCTGTCCTCCCATTGCCTCTGTCCTACGCCGTTCCCTCCCCCAGCGACGTATCCTATGCTTTGGGTTCAGCTCCACTCTTTAGTGAGGAGGACGATCAGATAGAGGACAGTCAGCAGCTACTGCCCAGCCAAGAAATGGAGGTGGCTTCTTTAGCTAGGCAGACAAATAGTGATGTGGACAGTGTCGTGGGTGCTGCGAGCGTTCCAGCTCCTGCGCCAGACACTGTTGACGAATCCACGAACATCAGTGACGTACAGCCACAACTCGGTGATAATGATGATGACTATGAAGCCGATCGCACTTGGGAGCCGGGTGATGAAGGGGCTTCATCGTCATCATCAGGAGAAGAGGGGCGCAGGTTGCCCCGGAGTCAGCAGCTGAGGCAGCAAGGTGGTAGAAGTCAGCATGGGGGCACAATTCCAAAGGCTGGAGCCGGCCGGGGCCGGGGTAGAGCACCTGCTGTGCGGCAGTCTACCTTATCGGGAGGTAGTGGAGCAGGGGTTCCTGGAGTTGGCAACAGCAGCAGTGAATCAGTGAGGCCAGGGGGTGGGAAAAGTAGCTACTCGGCAGTGTGGCAGTTTTTCCTAAAGCATCCGCAGGAGGGTAACATGGCCACATGCAAGATATGTAGGCAAAAGGTGAAGCGTGGCCAGGGTCCAAATGTTGGCACCACGGCCCTGCGTCAACATATGATGCGTCACCATAAAGCGACCTGGGAGAACCAAGGCTCCCAAGGGGTGGTCCAGTCTGCTTCCTCACCAAGTGGCACGCCGCTCCCAATTTCTGCCAGCCAAGGCTCCAGCACCTCAGCCGAAGGCAGCTGTGCGTCATACCCATCCTCTGTCGCTCCTGCTCCTCCTCCTCCTCCTCCAAGTCATGCATCCCGCCAGAAATCCATCAGCGAAGCCATGTCCAAGAGACAGCAGTATGCGCCCACTCATCCTACGGCGCAGAAGCTGAATGTGCTCCTGTCCAAGTTGCTGGTGCTGCAGTCGCTCCCTTTTCAGGTGGTGGACTCTGCACCTTTCAGAGAACTGATGGCTTGTGCCGAGCCGAGGTGGAGAGTCCCAAGCCTTCATTTCTTTGCCAAGAAGGCAGTACCAGCGCTGCACACTTTTGTTGAACAGAAGGTGGGCCAGTCCTTGAGCCTGTCGGTGTGTAGCAAAGTGCATGGCAGCGCCGACGTCTGGAGCTGTAACTACGGTCAGGGACAGTACATGTCATTTACGGCCCACTGGGTGAATGTGGTCCCTTTGCTGCAGCAGCAACTTGGACAGGTCACGCCGCTTCAGCCTCCGCGTTCCCTGCCCGTTGGGCTTGTGACACTGTGTGACTCGGCCTCCTCATCCTCCGCCATCTCCTCACCCTCCACTGTAGGCTCAAGTCTCAGTGCCCCTCCAGTCTACCATGTGTGCAGGGCACGGAGGTGTAACGCAGTGCTTCACATGGTTTGTCTTGGCGAACGGAGTCACACAGGGGAGGAACTGCTTAAATTTATTCATCAGGAAATCCAAACATGGCTTACTCCAAGAAAACTTAAAATGGGAATCATGGTTACCGACAATGGGAAGAACATTTTGTCTGCGCTGCGCCAAGGAAGCCTGACCCATGCCCCCTGCATGGCTCACGTCTTCAATCTGGTTATCAAGCGGTTTCTGAAGTGTTCCCCCCATCTGCAAGACATCCTAACAACTTCAAGGAAACTTTGCATGCACTTAAGCCACTCATACACCACCAAACACACCCTTCTTGAGCTACAGCGTCAGAATGGTATCCCCCAACATAGTCTGATTTGCGATGTTTCCACCCGTTGGAATTCCACCCTTCACATGTTGGACCGATTATATGAACAGAGAAAAGCCATCACGGATTTCCTGATGATCCAAGCAGATAGGGGGACTCCCCTGTGTAACTTCAATGTCAACCAGTGGCAGCTCATACGTGACACCTGCCGTTTGCTCAGGCCCTTTGAGGAAGCCACTTTATTTGTCAGTCGACAGGATTACGGGATGAACAACGTGATTCCACTGCTTCATGTACTACAGCACATGTTGGAAACCATGGCTGGTCAGGGCACTGGAGACATGGCGTTTACATCTTACGGCCACATGAACCCCGTTGCAGCTGAACTGGAGGAGGAGGAGTTGCCCAGCGAAACACAGTTTAGGCTTGGCGAAATGGCTGGTTTATCTAGTCAGCGGACAGGAGAGGAGGAGCAGGAGCAGCCAGAGGAGCTAGAGGTTTTTGAGGAAGGCGAGACAGAGGACCCGGGCACACCGTGGCAGTATGCAGTGGAGATGGAGACAGGTAGTCCATCCGAGTCACTTGCATGCTCACGTGCTTGCGTAGTGACCCCAGAATTGTTTCCATCTGTCGGCGGGATGACTTCTGGCTGTCCACCTTATTGGACCCTCGCTTCCAGCACAAAATGGGGGCATTTTTTAAACCCACCGAGAGGGAGGACAAACTGAACTACTACAAAGACATTCTACGTAGGCAGTTGGCCGATGCCTATCTGCGCCATGGTCCATACTCTCGCAGGTCTGACTCGAAGGGACCTCTGCGCTCACCTTCCACTGCCATGGCCGCTGGGGGGGTTGGCAGGAGCAGCAGCAGCAGCTCCATCAGCAGCAGCCTCAGTCTTTAGTCGCTAATGAGTAGCTTTCTACACCCGCATAGTGAGGCTACTCATGAGCAGCAGGAAGACCTGGAGCAGGACCTGAACCAGCAGGTCATGTCATACTTTGACATGACCATGCCAACACACCTTGAGGATCCGCTGGACTTCTGGGCAGCCAAACTTGATTTGTGGCCGCAACTAGCAGAGTTTGCCCTGGAAAAGCTGTCCTGCCCGGCAAGTAGCGTGCCATCTGAGTGGGTGTTTAGTGCGGCGGGGGCCATAGTTACGGCGAGGTGAACTCGTCTGTCAACTAAAAATGTGGAGAGACTCACCTTTGTCAAAATGAATCAGGGATGGATCAGCCAGGATTTCCACCCACCAATGCCTGATGCATGCGACTAGATTCAGCATGGTGCCACGTTTTACACTTTCCAAATGGTGCAAACATATTTATGTCTTTAGGCCAGTTTTTGGGCTCCTGCTGCTGCCAACTCCAGGGTGTGATTCATCCAATCTTTGGGCTCCTGCTGCCAACTCCAGTGTCTCTTTAAAGTAATGTTTGGGCTCCTGCTGCTGCTGCTGCCAACTCCAGGGTGTGAATCATCCAATTTTTGGGCTCCTGAAGCCAACTCCAGTGTCTCTTTAAAGTAATGTTTGGGCTCCTGCTGCTTCTGCCAACTCCAGGGTGTGATTCATCCAATTTTTGGGCTCCTGAAGCCAACTCCAGTGTCTCTTTAAAGTAATGTTTGGGCTCCTTCTGCTGCTGCTGCCAACTCCAGGGTGTGATTCATCCAATTTTTGGGCTCCTGAAGCCAACCCCAGTGTCTCTTTAAAGTAATGTTTGGGCTCCTGCTGCTGCTGCCAACTCCAGGGTGTGAATCATCCAATTTTTGGGCTCCTGAAGCCAACCCCAGTGTCTCTTTAAAGTAATGTTTGGGCTCCTGCTGCTGCTGCCAACTCCAGGGTGTGAATCATCCAATTTTTGGGCTCCTGAAGCCAACCCCAGTGTCTCTTTAAAGTAATGTTTGGGCTCCTGCTGCTGCTGCCAACTCCAGGGTGTGATTCATCCAATCTTTGGGCTCCTGAAGCCAACCCCAGTGTCTCTTTAAAGTAATGTTTGGGCTCCTGCTGCTGCTGCCAACTCCAGGGTGTGATTCATCCAATCTTTGGGCTCCTGCTGCCAACTCCAGTGTCTCTTTAAAGTAATGTTTGGGCTCCTGCTGCTGCTGCTGCTGCCAACTCCAGGGTGTGATTCATCCAATTTTTGGGCTCCTGAAGCCAACCCCAGTGTCTCTTTAAAGTAATGTTTGGGCTCCTGCTGCTGCTGCTGCCAACTCCAGGGTGTGATTCATCCAATTTTTGGGCTCCTGAAGCCAACTCCAGTGTCTCTTTAAAGTAATGTTTGGGCTCCTGCTGCTGCTGCTGCCAACTCCAGGGTGTGATTCATCCATTTTTGGGCTCCTGAAGCCAACTCCAGTGTCTCTTTAAAGTGATGTTTGGGTTCCTGCTGCTGCCGCTGACAACTCCAGGGTGTGATTCATCCAATTTTTGGGATCCTGAAGCCAACTCCAGTGTCTCTTTAAAGTAATGTTTGGGCTCCTGCTGCTGCTGCTGCCAACTCCAGGGTGTGAATCATCCAATTTTTGGGCTCCTGAAGCCAACCCCAGTGTCTCTTTAAAGTAATGTTTGGGCTCCTGCTGCTGCTGCCAACTCCAGGGTGTGAATCATCCAATTTTTGGGCTCCTGAAGCCAACCCCAGTGTCTCTTTAAAGTAATGTTTGGGCTCCTGCTGCTGCTGCCAACTCCAGGGTGTGATTCATCCAATCTTTGGGCTCCTGAAGCCAACCCCAGTGTCTCTTTAAAGTAATGTTTGGGCTCCTGCTGCTGCTGCCAACTCCAGGGTGTGATTCATCCAATCTTTGGGCTCCTGCTGCCAACTCCAGTGTCTCTTTAAAGTAATGTTTGGGCTCCTGCTGCTGCTGCTGCTGCCAACTCCAGGGTGTGATTCATCCAATTTTTGGGCTCCTGAAGCCAACCCCAGTGTCTCTTTAAAGTAATGTTTGGGCTCCTGCTGCTGCTGCTGCCAACTCCAGGGTGTGATTCATCCAATTTTTGGGCTCCTGAAGCCAACTCCAGTGTCTCTTTAAAGTAATGTTTGGGCTCCTGCTGCTGCTGCTGCCAACTCCAGGGTGTGATTCATCCATTTTTGGGCTCCTGAAGCCAACTCCAGTGTCTCTTTAAAGTGATGTTTGGGTTCCTGCTGCTGCCGCTGCCAACTCCAGGGTGTGATTCATCCAATTTTTGGGATCCTGAAGCCAACTCCAGTGTCTCTTTAAAGTAATGTTTGGGCTCCTGCTGCTGCTGCTGCCAACTCCAGGGTGTGAATCATCCAATTTTTGGGCTCCTGAAGCCAACCCCAGTGTCTCTTTAAAGTAATGTTTGGGCTCCTGCTGCTGCCAACTCCAGGGTGTGAATCATCCAATTTTTGGGCTCCTGAAGCCAACCCCAGTGTCTCTTTAAAGTAATGTTTGGGCTTCTGCTGCTGCTGCCAACTCCAGGGTGTGATTCATCCAATCTTTGGGCTCCTGCTGCCAACTCCAGTGTCTCTTTAAAGTAATGTTTGGGCTCCTGCTGCTGCCAACTCCAGAGTGTGAATCATCCAATTTTTGGGCTCCTGCTGCCAACCCCAGTGTCTGCTGCTGCTGCCAACTCCAGGGTGTGAATCATCCAATTTTTGGGCTCCTGAAGCCAACCCCAGTGTCTCTTTAAAGTAATGTTTGGGCTCCTGCTGCTGCTGCCAACTCCAGGGTGTGAATCATCCAATTTTTGGGCTCCTGAAGCCAACCCCAGTGTCTCTTTAAAGTAATGTTTGGGCTCCTGCTGCTGCTGCCAACTCCAGGGTGTGATTCATCCAATCTTTGGGCTCCTGAAGCCAACCCCAGTGTCTCTTTAAAGTAATGTTTGGGCTCCTGCTGCTGCTGCCAACTCCAGGGTGTGATTCATCCAATCTTTGGGCTCCTGCTGCCAACTCCAGTGTCTCTTTAAAGTAATGTTTGGGCTCCTGCTGCTGCTGCTGCTGCCAACTCCAGGGTGTGATTCATCCAATTTTTGGGCTCCTGAAGCCAACCCCAGTGTCTCTTTAAAGTAATGTTTGGGCTCCTGCTGCTGCTGCTGCCAACTCCAGGGTGTGATTCATCCAATTTTTGGGCTCCTGAAGCCAACTCCAGTGTCTCTTTAAAGTAATGTTTGGGCTCCTGCTGCTGCTGCTGCCAACTCCAGGGTGTGATTCATCCATTTTTGGGCTCCTGAAGCCAACTCCAGTGTCTCTTTAAAGTGATGTTTGGGTTCCTGCTGCTGCCGCTGACAACTCCAGGGTGTGATTCATCCAATTTTTGGGATCCTGAAGCCAACTCCAGTGTCTCTTTAAAGTAATGTTTGGGCTCCTGCTGCTGCTGCTGCCAACTCCAGGGTGTGAATCATCCAATTTTTGGGCTCCTGAAGCCAACCCCAGTGTCTCTTTAAAGTAATGTTTGGGCTCCTGCTGCTGCTGCCAACTCCAGGGTGTGAATCATCCAATTTTTGGGCTCCTGAAGCCAACCCCAGTGTCTCTTTAAAGTAATGTTTGGGCTCCTGCTGCTGCTGCCAACTCCAGGGTGTGATTCATCCAATCTTTGGGCTCCTGAAGCCAACCCCAGTGTCTCTTTAAAGTAATGTTTGGGCTCCTGCTGCTGCTGCCAACTCCAGGGTGTGATTCATCCAATCTTTGGGCTCCTGCTGCCAACTCCAGTGTCTCTTTAAAGTAATGTTTGGGCTCCTGCTGCTGCTGCTGCTGCCAACTCCAGGGTGTGATTCATCCAATTTTTGGGCTCCTGAAGCCAACCCCAGTGTCTCTTTAAAGTAATGTTTGGGCTCCTGCTGCTGCTGCTGCCAACTCCAGGGTGTGATTCATCCAATTTTTGGGCTCCTGAAGCCAACTCCAGTGTCTCTTTAAAGTAATGTTTGGGCTCCTGCTGCTGCTGCTGCCAACTCCAGGGTGTGATTCATCCATTTTTAGGCTCCTGAAGCCAACTCCAGTGTCTCTTTAAAGTGATGTTTGGGTTCCTGCTGCTGCCGCTGCCAACTCCAGGGTGTGATTCATCCAATTTTTGGGATCCTGAAGCCAACTCCAGTGTCTCTTTAAAGTAATGTTTGGGCTCCTGCTGCTGCTGCTGCCAACTCCAGGGTGTGAATCATCCAATTTTTGGGCTCCTGAAGCCAACCCCAGTGTCTCTTTAAAGTAATGTTTGGGCTCCTGCTGCTGCCAACTCCAGGGTGTGAATCATCCAATTTTTGGGCTCCTGAAGCCAACCCCAGTGTCTCTTTAAAGTAATGTTTGGGCTTCTGCTGCTGCTGCCAACTCCAGGGTGTGATTCATCCAATCTTTGGGCTCCTGCTGCCAACTCCAGTGTCTCTTTAAAGTAATGTTTGGGCTCCTGCTGCTGCCAACTCCAGAGTGTGAATCATCCAATTTTTGGGCTCCTGCTGCCAACCCCAGTGTCTCTTTAAAGTAATGTTTGGGCTCCTGCTGCTGCTGCTGCCAACTCCAGGGTGTGATTCATCCAATTTTTGGGCTCCTGAAGCCAACTGCAGTGTCTCTTTAAAGTAATATTTGGGCTCCTGCTGCTGCTGCTGCTGCCAACTCCAGGGTGTAAATCATCCAATTTTTGGGCTCCTGAAGCCAACCCCAGTGTCTCTTTAAAGTAATGTTTGGGCTCCTGCTGCTGCTGCTGCCAACTCCAGAGTGTGAATCATCCAATTTTGGGGCTCCTGCTGGCAACCCCAGTGTCTCTTTAAAGTAATGTTTGGGCTCCTGCTGCTGCTGCCAATTTCAGGGTGTGATTCATCCAATCTTTGGGCTCCTGCTGCCAACTCCAGTGTCTCTTCTAAGTAATGTTTGGGCTCCTGCTGCTGCTGCTGTTGCCAACTCCAGGGTGTGAATCATCCAATTTTTGGGCTCCTGAAGCCAACTCCAGTGTCTCTTTAAAGTAAAGTTTGGGCTCCTGCTGCTGCTGCTGCCAACTCCAGGGTGTGATTCATCCAATTTTTGGGCTCCTGAAGCCAACTCCAGTGTCTCTTTAAAGTAATGTTTGTGCTCCTGCTGCTGCTGCTGCCAACTCCAGGGTGTGATTCATCCAATCTTTGGGTTCCTGCTGCCAACTCCAGTGTCTCTTTAAAGTAATGTTTGGGCTCCTGCTGCTGCTGCTGCCAACTCCAGGGTGGGAATCATCCAATCTTTGGGCTCCTGAAGCCAACCCCAGTGTCTCTTTAAAGTAATGTTTGGGCTCCTGCTGCTGCTGCTGCCAACTCCAGGGTGTGATTCATCCAATCTTTGGGCTCCTGCTGCCAACTCCAGTGTCTCTTTAAAGTAATTTTTGGGCTCCTGCTGCTGCTGCTGCCAACTCCAGGGTGTGAATCATCCAATTTTTGGGCTCCTGAAGCCAACTCCAGTGTCTCTTTAAAGTAATATTTGGGCTCCTGCTGCTGCTGCTGCCAACTCCAGGGTGTGAATCATCCAATTTTTGGGCTCCTGCTGGCAACCCCAGTGTCTCTTTAAAGTAATGTTTGGGCTCCTGCTGCTGCTGCCAACTCCAGGGTGTGAATCATCCAATTTTTGGGCTCCTGAAGCCAACCCCAGTGTCTCTTTAAAGTAATGTTTGGGCTCCTGCTGCTGCTGCCAACTCCAGGGTGTGATTCATCCAATCTTTGGGCTCCTGAAGCCAACCCCAGTGTCTCTTTAAAGTAATGTTTGGGCTCCTGCTGCTGCTGCCAGCTCCAGGGTGTGATTCATCCAATCTTTGGGCTCCTGCTGCCAACTCCAGTGTCTCTTTAAAGTAATGTTTGGGCTCCTGCTGCTGCTGCTGCTGCCAACTCCAGGTTGTGATTCATCCAATTTTTGGGCTCCTGAAGCCAACCCCAGTGTCTCTTTAAAGTAATGTTTGGGCTCCTGCTGCTGCTGCTGCCAACTCCAGGGTGTGATTCATCCAATCTTTGGGCTCCTGCTGCCAACTCCAGTGTCTCTTTAAAGTAATGTTTGGGCTCCTGCTGCTGCTGCTGCTGCCAACTCCAGGTTGTGATTCATCCAATTTTTGGGCTCCTGAAGCCAACCCCAGTGTCTCTTTAAAGTAATGTTTGGGCTCCTGCTGCTGCTGCCAACTCCAGGGTGTGATTCATCCAATCTTTGGGCTCCTGAAGCCAACCCCAGTGTCTCTTTAAAGTAATGTTTGGGCTCCTGCTGCTGCTGCCAACTCCAGGGTGTGATTCATCCAATCTTTGGGCTCCTGCTGCCAACTCCAGTGTCTCTTTAAAGTAATGTTTGGGCTCCTGCTGCTGCTGCTGCTGCCAACTCCAGGTTGTGATTCATCCAATTTTTGGGCTCCTGAAGCCAACCCCAGTGTCTCTTTAAAGTAATGTTTGGGCTCCTGCTGCTGCTGCTGCCAACTCCAGGGTGTGATTCATCCAATTTTTGAGCTCCTGAAGCCAACTCCAGTGTCTCTTTAAAGTGATGTTTGGGTTCCTGCTGCTGCCGCTGCCAACTCCAAGATGTGATTCATCCAATTTTTGGGCTCCTGAAGCCAATTCCAGTGTCTCTTTAAAGTAATGTATGGGCTCCTGCTGCTGCTGCTGCTGCCAACTCCAGGGTGTGAATCATCCAATTTTTGGGCTCCTGAAGCCAACCCCAGTGTCTCTTTAAAGTAATGTTTGGGCTCTTGCTGCTGCTGCCAACTCCAGGGTGTGATTCATCCAATCTTTGGGCTCCTGCTGCCAACTCCAGTGTCTCTTTAAAGTAATGTTTGGGCTCCTGCTGCTGCCAACTCCAGAGTGTGAATCATCCAATTTTTGGGCTCTTGCTGCCAACCCCAGTGTCTCTTTAAAGTAATGTTTGGGCTCCTGCTGCTGCCAACTCCAGGGTGTGATTCATCCAATTTTTGGGCTCCTGAAGCCAACTCCAGTGTCTCTTTAAAGTAATATTTGGGCTCCTGATGCTGCTGCTGCCAACTCCAGGGTGTAAATCATCCAATTTTTGTGCTCCTGAAGCCAACCCCAGTGTCTCTTTAAAGTAATGTTTGGGCTCCTGCTGCTGCTGCTGCCAACTCCAGGGTGTGAATCATCCAATTTTTGGGCTCCTGCTGGCAACCCCAGTGTCTCTTTAAAGTAATGTTTGGGCTCCTGCTGCTGCTGCCAACTTCAGGGTGTGATTCATCCAATCTTTGGGCTCCTGCTGCCAACTCCAGTGTCTCTTTAAAGTAATGTTTGGGCTCCTGCTGCTGCTGCTGCCAACTCCAGGGTGTGAATCATCCAATTTTTGGGCTCCTGAAGCCATCTCCAGTGTCTCTTTAAAGTAATGTTTGGGCTCCTGCTGCTGCCAACTCCAGGGTGTGATTCATCCAATTTTTGGGCTCCTGAAGCCAACTCCAGTGTCTCTTTAAAGTAATGTTTGGGCTCCTGCTGCTGCTGCTGCCAACTCCAGGGTGTGATTCATCCAATCTTTGGGTTCCTGCTGCCAACTCCAGTGTCTCTTTAAAGTAATGTTTGGGCTCCTGCTGCTGCTGCTGCCAACTCCAGGGTGGGAATCATCCAATCTTTGGGCTCCTGAAGCCAACCCCAGTGTCTCTTTAAAGTAATGTTTGGGCTCCTGCTGCTGCTGCCAACTCCAAGGTGTGATTCATCCAATCTTTGGGCTCCTGCTGCCAACTCCAGTGTCTCTTTAAAGTAATTTTTGGGCTCCTGCTGCTGCTGCTGCCAACTCCAGGGTGTGAATCATCCAATTTTTGGGCTCCTGAAGCCAACTCCAGTGTCTCTTTAAAGTAATATTTGGGCTCCTGCTGCTGCTGCTGCCAACTCCAGGGTGTGAATCATCCAATTTTTGGGCTCCTGCTGGCAACC